>JACGWL010000005.1:7908745-8433228 GCA_034509725.1 Sesamum angolense | reverse complement strand
CATGTCATTCTACTACACCAGTGTTCTTCAGCAAAAGCTGCCATTCGCCTTTTCCCCGTCGGCTTCGCTGCTGTGCGAGCTGCATTTACGCAACGGAGTAGCAGATAGGCAATGGCTAATACTTTGAAGTGGGAATTTAAGTTCTTACTATCCATGTCAGAACATGATCATCTGGAGTTGATGTTTGAGAAGGCTTATATAGCATGTAATGAGGCAGTGAGGGAAGTCATGCGACAGATGTGTAGCAGAGTACGTAGAATGCTGCTGTAAGTTGTCTTATTCTCAGCAAGTGATGCTTTGCCTGAGCACGAGTGTAGGAGAATTCACACAAAGATGTCTTCCATAAATTACGGCATTTCGTGGCTAAAGCTTGTTGATGTATCTTACAAGAAGTCACTTCTTGGTATGGGAATTCCGTTATAGGAAAATTCTTGTATAAATCTGACTACAATTGAACCTGAACTAATTATATAGTAAGTGCAATATTTGTTACGTGATTGGATTGGTTCGATCAAACCAAATTCGAACAAGAATTTTCCTTCCATTATAAATACTAGTGATCGCGACGTACTCAATGTGGCGTATGTATAATGTAAATTTTTATTATATGTTTTTTAATTTAATTACAGAAAAAAATAAAAATAAAGTAAATATTTTTTTAAAATTGACAAAATAAATTAATATCTGAACGAAATTTTATTAAAAGAGTTAACTGATCAAATAAATGAATATTTTGTGAACAAATAAATATTTTTAAAGGGTATCTTATCAATAAACATTTTGTCAATCAAGATAGTTATTTTAGGAGTCTCGCTTATAAATAGTATTAGTAGTCCAACACTTTTGATGCGTGTGTTGAACTAAAAGAAAATATTATCTACGTGTGTGAAAAAAAAATATATTAAGCATAATACTTTCTTTTTGTCGTAATAGCATCAACAAATAGATAATATTTTAGAAATAATAGAAATTGGAATTTTTTTTTATTAATAGAAATTGGATCATTAGTAGTTACTATATTTTAAATAAATATATCAGTCCATTAAAATGCCTGTTAGAAAAATGTGACAAGGCTCGAAGCGTGAATGACACAATATTGGAAATTTAGTTTAATTTTAATTTGGCACACGTAGCTAGAATTTTGAAAATTTCTGATGAAAATTATGTTATTTGTAATTTTAAACATTATTCATCAAGAAAGAGTTGTTTTTTCTTTTTAATTTTTTGAGTGGTAGCATCAATATCTCAATATATGTGGGTTGAATCGATGTCTCAATATTCGATCAATTCATTAATTTAATTAAAATAATAAAATAAATTACAATAAGATTTAATTTACTTCGATAATCGTATTAAATGAATAATAAGATTATATTTTATTAAATGAATGATAAGAAAGTCATGTATAATTAGTCAGATGTTTACTTATATATATAATAGAAATATGATAAATTTTATCAAGTGTTTATTTTGATGTATCTACATGCTTTTGGTAGAAAATTACCTTTGAACCATTGTTTACAAAATTTAATAAACAATGAAATATTAGTGTCGTCGTTGTTGTTATTATTCAATCAAATTTTAAGGGTACAATGATCATTCTCAGTTGGTGCAACCTTGAGACTAATTTTATACCACTTCACAATGTGATATTAAGTATTCAAGTATAACAGTAATTAGTAGAGGACTTTGGTTTTATACCGATTCCCCATTCAGCAAAATAAACATGGTATTATTAGTACAGAGTTTTGATTTTATATCGATCCTCCATACAACAAAGTAAATATTGTATTAATTAGTACATGTTTATACATCAACGTGAATAGGACTAAGTTGACATAAAGTGAACAAATATCCACAAGTTTGATGGATGCCTCGAACTTATAATTTTAGATTTATTTATAAGAACTCAACTTTAACTGTTAGACTACAACATCATGGTTAGAAAGAGTTAAAGTAAGGATTTTGTTTGAATTCATTTTTTAAGAGGGTTTTTCTTTAAATTTTTTTTCAAGAAATTGAAATACCATTAAGATAAACAAAAAATACGTGTCTTTGGGAAGCTTATAGTACATTTGATTTTACATTTTCTTTTTATTAATGTAGGATAAAAAGAAATAAGATTAAAAAATATAGGATTAATTACACTTAGATATTCTCTAAAAATAAAAAATTATATCTTTGTTAATATTTTCTTTAAAATCACACTTGTACCCCTTCAAAATTCTCTATTTATAATTATACTCATTCTATTAGGCTTGGATGAAAAATACCGACCTTAAGAAAAAAAGTACATAATTTTATAATTTTACAGCTAATTCAACATTTCGTATAAATTATTACAGTACGACTAATTGTTCTATTCGTCAATGGCTGCTCTTTATCAAATGACTGTAATTCTCAGATAAGATTTTATTACAGTTGTAATCTTTTAATTTTACGTATATTAATTTATCTCTTACAAATATAAATATAATTTAAATGTTTTTTGTAATAAATTATATGGGATGCTAAACGAACAACAAAATTAAAAGTTTATGAGGAGAGTAGTGAACAATTTATAAGGCCATGCTTGAAAAGTTCATTTAAAGAATGAGGATCACAAGTTCAACTGTACGCCTAACAAAATTAAATTTCATTACCTTTAAATTCTGCCAAACCCTATAATGATATATACTAGACTGGGACAAACACTACAAAAAGAAAAAGAAAAAGAAATAAGTATATTATATATATTATATATATATATATATATATGCACACACACAAAAAATTTAATCCAAACTCGACTTAGAGTGTTCGGTAAGTTTATTTAAAATGTACATCTTACAAGCTCTTATATTTCATAAGATATTTAAAAATTTTAAAGATGCAGAATCTTATTTTAAAAACAAACTTTTAAAGTGTTTGATATAATAAGGTCAATTGTTATAATTGCCGAAAAAACTTTCAAACTATTAGAATTCGGTCAAATTTTATGCCGGAAAACATCTCATGTATTATACTACATTATATTCATATTACTTTGCCCTTAACATGTGCACTGCATTTATGTTTTTCCAACAGGTATTTTGCCCACAAATGATCTTATATGGTAATTTACAAATTTCACAAAGTTGAGATATTAATTGGTTGATATATATAACAAAAAAGAAATTTAAATGACAGTGTAAAATGGGTATGTTCGGATGATAAAATGTAATACCCTTTAAATAATTAAGAACTCTTGAACGTATAATGTATATATGGCACTTTGTTTGAGGAAAATCGTGAATGCTTTGTGATTTCATCTCATCTCATTTAAAAAAAGAAAAAAAAAAAAAAAAATGAATGAACAAAATGAGTGTTAATGAATTGAGATGTTTCAAATGCAGATAAAAGTGTAATGATTATCGTTGATGGGTGTAAAATGTGTTAAGTAATAAAGAGATTATATTATAATTATTTGATATACTTAATTTGAAAATAGTGAATGTGTTTGAAATATTATTTTCACATGAGAAAAATATTCATATAACAAACACCACTTGAATTAATTAACTTGTTGGTGAAGTGAGAAGGAATACATCTCACAGACAAGCACAACCATTTTAAAATACTAAATGGTGTGAATTTCGTTGCATTATATGACATAATTCTACATTATACTATTTAATATTTTCCACCAAATATAAATACAGACTTTTACTGATTGCGAGGTAACCTATCACATGCATTACAAGTTGATTTCTCGCTATCAGGAAACTTTAATCTTGAATTTAATTTAATTAAATTTAAATTAATTATATAATAAAAGCAATATAATAATAGTATGATTAGTATACAATTAAAAAAATTGATAAATCATGTAACAAATATAATATATTTATTTATAATTGATTTGATTCAATCAAATTAATTTAAAAAAAAAAACAAAACAAAAATTTCCCCTACTGTCACCCCTGCATATCCTCGTCCACTTCCAAAAAGTCAAAGTCAAAACCCTCTTTTCTTCCTCTTCACATTTTGGCCTATAAATTTAATATTACAAGAAGCATAGATTGATTGACTCAAATCTGATCATGATACTCACTAATAAAATATTATTTAATTGATTATATATTTTTTAAAAATGTATATTAATCCTATTATAAATATAATACATTTAACTCTTAAATGACCACCTCATGTTTAATATCTAATATCTTAACACGTCATTCTCTCGTGTAAACTATGCACGTGAAACCTTTCTTTTATAAATGAATGACAATGAGATTCAAATCAAAGAGTTGTTGTTTGGGTTGACTCTAACTATATCATATACATTAAATGATCACCCCATGTAAAAACTTAGAAACCGTTAGATGATCATCTATATCTATATAAAAGTATGAATAGTTTCTTTCTTTTTTTATTGGACTAAGTTATCCTTATAATACTATTTTTTCAGGGATAAAATGGTAAAATGATATATTTATTAATTCCTATTAACTACTTTTCACATTGTTCATATTTATTCCAATTTATTGCTTTCACATTATACTTATTTTACTCATTATTTTTTATTATTTATATTCATAATATAATACACTTATTAGACAAAAAATAATACTCCTACGATATAGCATGAAATGACGCCAAAAAATTATGAAAATGGAAAGATTTAATATTGAGAAATTTTCTAGCGTAGATATAAATGAGAATTAGTTAGATCACTTGACATATTAAAATTTGTTAGATGACAAATGAAAATCAACTAAATGAATTGTCATGTAAAGCAAGCATTTTCAAGAGTAACAAACACAAAAAGAAAAAATGAGAATCAATTAAATCCTTTATCATGTAAATTGAACACTTTTGTAGTAAGATTAAAATGTAATTTGAGCATTTGAAATGTAATTATTGTATATATTATATAATTTTTTAATTATCTCTAATATAATAGAACAAAATATTAGTGTACAAGATTTGATTTTCAACAATGTAAGATATGAATAGCTCCTTGAAAAAAAAAAAAAAACGAGTAAACGTTACTTCTAAACCATCTCCACACATATCTATTTCTGAAAAAAAAAGAAAAAAAATAAGAAAAAGATGGGCATGTAATCATAGATAAATATTGATTATACTATTGTAAAAAGTGTGAATGATTAAAAGATCTTGTAACTTTTTTATATCACATGTTACAGTTTAATTAATATTATTATTAACAAGATGTAATAGATATTAAAAAATAATTATAAATTAGGTTGTTTGATAAGTTAATTTAGATTTTGTCACTCGAACTATAATCATTTTTACACTTTGATATCTGATTTTTTTTTTTATCAACTTACCATCTCAATTTTATGAAATTTTGTACTTTGCCATTTATAATTATTTTTCAATCAAGTTTTTGTCGAAAAAACATCACATGCAGTGCACATGTGATATTTCAAGGTTATGTGATATGGTATTTTTACATATAACATGTGATATTTTACTGACAAAAAATCAAGAAAAAAAAGGGTCATATATAAAAAAGTGCAAATTTTCCAAAGTTGAGATGTAAATTGATACAAAAAAAGTTTCAATTGCAAAGTTTAAAAAACATGCATAGTTCAAATGGTAAAATGTAATTTATCCTAAAATTTAAATGAATCACTTTTGACCAATCATACTTATTACTTTTCTTATTTATTTTGTTTAGCATTATTTGTGTAGTTATCATAAATTTATCCAAGGTCTTTTGCGTTTCAAATAAGTAACTAATAATTATTAATCTAAAGCCTTCACAAAAATATATATTGAATTGCACAAATAGATTATTAATAACAAACTTTGTGTAATATTTAGTTAATGTATGTTTTATTTCATTTAAATATAAATTAATTTAGGAATTTCCTCTCAATAATATTTTTCTTGGTTTAGTAGAATTTTAATTATGAAAAATATTAATAGCTACAATAGGAAAACTATAAGTTTTGTTGCGGCTACAAATAAATTAAACAAATAATGAGCTTCTTAAGTTTTGTTTTCTTTTAAATTTTTAAATAAATCTTGAGTGATAAATTAGTTTTAATTACTATTCAAAAGTATTTCATAGATATAAATTAACTTAAAAATAAAAGGAATATTCAAACTGTATTTTAAAAAAGCAATAATCAAATAGACTATCAACTAATTCATAATTTTGAACCTAATTCTAATTATTTAAAAAAACTATTTATAGATTATATATTAGTATTAAGCATAAGTAAGTGAAAGATATATAATAGATTTATGTAAGTTAAGCTTGAAAACTACAACAAAATGGCTCAATAGCAACGAAAAAAAAATAAAAATACGTTGAGCTAATTAGCAAGTAAAATTTCTTATTGCTAATCTACATTATTTAATACAAGAAATTTACTTGCTAATGAATTTCACAACGAAAATTTACTTGCTAAAGAATTTAGCAATGAATTATTTAAAATATATATTAAATAATATAGATTAGTATCAAAAGTTCTCCTTCCTAATTAGTTTGACGCTGGCTTTAAATAATATAGATAAGCATCAAAAGTTTTACTTTTCATATTAGTTTATATTTGTAGTTATTGAGCCATTTTCTTAATGAGACTTCCTTTTATCATGTTTTTACTTTTGTTTTGAAAAGATGGTATATCAAACATCTAGGTTCAAATATTAAACATTCATTTGTTTCTACATATATTTACCAAGAAACTTGTATATAATTAATAAATTCTTAAATAAATATTTTTCATCATCTTAGCAATGTTCAGAGTATTTACCATAATGCTTAGCCATGGCAAAAATACTTGCGACGTTTTCTATCTATGGGTAATTTTTGGGCTCACCTATTGAAACAATGACTTATAGTCATTGTATAATTGGGGCTAATAATTATTTACCATAAAAAAATTTACTTTTAGTATAATAATTAGTCATGACAAATATGCATTTTGTGTGACGTCAACTAAATTTGTTTAATGATTAATGACATCATATGAATGAACTATCATTTTATGGGGGGAAATATTTACTTTTGTACAACTCATAATTATATTCTTTTGAACATATTGATATGCATCACTATCACCTTCAAACATAATTAGAATTATCAATTTAGAAGTAAAAAACAATTAGTATAAATTTTCATATTTGTGGGATTTATTATTTATAGAATAAAATTCATCTTGATATATGAGTTTTGCCATTAACGACGTTTTCATAACTAAATAGAAATGACTCAGTTAATATTAAGTTTTACCATTAATATCACTTTGATACCCACTTAATATATATTTTTTTTAATTATCGTTTATATAATGATCATTTTACCTTAGATATATAATGATCATTATACCTTATTACACCAAAGAAAATTTTGCATAAATTTCAATAAAAAGAAAATATTTCTTCTTTGTTTGAATCATTTTTTGACTTCCAAATTTTATATTTTGATTATTGTACTTTATAATAAATTTTTTGGTTATTTTTCACTAACTTTATTTATAAATATTTATAAAATAATTTATTATTTAATAATTAATTATATTAAAAGTAAAATTCAAGACGTATTGAAACCTTCTAAGACCCTCTCTTTTTCTAAGCCACTTGTTCATCGACAAATTAATGATTAAACTTTTTGAAAAAAATTCTATTTCCTATTTCAGTCAATTCCTTGAAATCAAGTTTTTAGTCTAGGTACACAATGGTTTTAGAGGAATCCCTCGAGTAATTTTTCTGTTACTCCAAATAACCACAGAATATAAAGGGTTATATTAGACCTGATTGTCGTTTTAACAAGCATGGCTAAGTCATACAGCATTAGCTTTAGATCTAAACTAAAATACCTGATTCAAGAAGTATGATAGTACTACTGTGTCATTAATTTATGATTTATCAATTCCATCATGCAAAAAAAAAAAAAAAATCCTTATACAAGTTCGAAACACTCTAATTTAATTATGCAAATATATAAAATTTGTAGAGTTAAATTAGCAGGTCTTTTGGTAAATAAAAATATTTATAAGCAAAGAACGATAATAAAATGAGATCTATCCTTTAGCACCCAACAAAACTTGAGAAGAAGCTAAATTTAACAAAAGTACATATGGAAATCAAAATTTCACAAAAAATAGAAAAAAAACTGTTGTATTAACTTAGTAGGGATAAAATAATTGGCAATAATAGTAATGAAGATTCCAAGAGAGCTTAAAACAAGATTTAAAAAGAACGTAAGAATGAGGTTATGTGGCACATAGATCCGTATTCAAAATTATATACTTTTTAAAATTTTGCTTGAATTCTTTTTTTCTTTGGGTTGATTTCTATGATGTTTTTCAATTTAATTTGAGATAATTTAATTGTTAAAAAGTCTACGAGAACTTATATTAGATGTAGTTATATTAAATCATAAAACGAACTACAATATAAAAAATCTTGTTGTAAAATTAAAATTGTGTTGAAAACATAACTAAGTTGACCACTTGAAATTGTACTAGAAAAGAGCAAGTTTTTGTTAAGTAAATTCTAGCGCACTTTCTCAAGAATTATTGAACTAAAAATAAAATAAAATAATTGCAGTTTTTAACATATGTGGTTTAACTGCATGATTAGATATATTTTTGCAAATAGCATAAGTTGATTAGATGTTTTCTAAAAAGAAGAGTACTACAAAAGAATTTGCATTTTTGAATCTTAGATTTGTTTAAAAAAAAAAAGAGTTTGGATTATAAGGTAATAAGAATCATAAAAGAATTGTTAATTGATTGT
Source organism: Sesamum angolense (assembly GCA_034509725.1). Taxonomy (NCBI): domain Eukaryota; kingdom Viridiplantae; phylum Streptophyta; class Magnoliopsida; order Lamiales; family Pedaliaceae; genus Sesamum; species Sesamum angolense. The sequence goes on along the minus strand of JACGWL010000005.1, from coordinate 8,424,489 downwards.
TTAAATTTAAATAATATTGTGGTTTGATCATGAAGAACTAACATTAATGAATTTAATTGATTCAAAATTAACATAAAATTGAGTAAAAGGCATAAATAGAATTTATTTTTATTTATTTTAATGACAAATACTTGATAGATTGTTGAAATTAAGAGAAATATTAGTTCTTTCAACTTTAGTATAGTAAGTTATTAAATTGTCTTAAAATATGTAAACTGTAACATGAATTTTGCTGCTAACAGAGAAGTAAATTAAATAGACCCAAATAAAATATTATAAGGTTTATAGCAAAATGCATATAATTTGCTATAACCTACATGACCTAAGAATCTATTTTTTTTTAGAATTTTTCATAGAAAAGTCAAAGTTAAAACTATATTTCTCAAAAATTGCATCAAAATAATTACTTGGTAATCCGAAAATAAACAAAGTTCAAGAGAACCAAATTAAAAACCAGAATCAACAAATTCACAAATATTGCAGTGAAACTATATATTCGTTAAGGATATTTCTAAAAATATCTTAATAAATTGCTACTATTATGCACCATATCATAATTATTATGTTAATACTTAAACAAACAATTATTACTAATGATATTTTTTAAAATAATTCAAATTTTATAACATGTTTATAATTTCTTTAAATGTCTTGTAAAAAATTAATAAAAATAAAAATAGATGTTGGTTGTCCACGCGCACGAGGGTGTGCCTAAAAAAAATGGATACACTCCCTATTATAAAAGAAAATAAAAAAATATTAATTAATTCAGTCAATTTTGATTGGTTTAGAATATCAATTAAGTTGACAAAGTAAATGCATCAAATTGATAAAAAAAAAAATATATATGATTCAGTATCTTTGACAGACAATAAAATAGTAAACAATGAATAACAAGGATAAAATTGAAACTCAAACGGCATGTAGTGAGTAAATAACAAATAATTTCATCAAGAAGACTCATAAATTCATGAAGCCAAATAAGAGACTATCTCCTGCCAACAAAATCGAACAAGCAAATGAACAACAAAATCATGTGTACATAACAACTTATTTAGTTATATTTTTATTTAACTTTTGAATTTTCATCGAACATAAAGCTTTTACAATAACTTTTAAAAGTTCAAATTCATTAAACTTAATGAATAAGATCTTTTCATTTATAAAGTATTTATTAAATTTTAAAATAATATTTATTAATTGATGAAATACTTTTTATTTTTTATTAATTAAACTTTCTTAATAATATAAATATTTTGTCAAGATAATAAGTATCACGTGCAACGCACGTGGTTCCTACTAGTTTAATATTAAATATCTCAACATATTCGGACCAGTTTTGGACTAAATTTCCCATTACTTTAAGATTTGCCAAACCTCTATTTAACCCTGCAAATTTTTCTTCATGCTCATTTTGTTGTTGATCAATTCTCCTACACATAAACTTACACACATATTTAAAAATATGCATCGGTCGACGACGACGAATTATTCTTCAGGCAGAGGATCTGATGAGTTCATGGTGAGCTTCTTCCCAACTGCTTCAAAGGGCTTAGCATTTGAGGAGTTTTTGCGCAGTAGTTACAACAGCAGAAATCTGAGTTTTGATGATGATGATGATGATGATATGGGAAAGAAGGATATTATTTCTCCAAAGTCTAATTCTTCAGGACAGAGAAGTGTTCATCTCATCCCACTGCTCTTGCTTGTCTGTGGTTTTGTTCTCTGGTGGTTCTCCACTCCACTTAAACCTCTGCACTGACTTTGCTGCCTATATATGTTTGATTCTCGACTTGTAATTAGAGTAAAGACTGTTTTGATCATCATCATGTGGAATTCAATTTGAATAAATTTTTTAATCTTTATCTTTTAGGTCTCTAATGTCGCTTTTCTTCATTTGTTACACAATATTCTAATGATTTTTAACTTTATTTTTCATATGGTTCATATATAATCGTCTTGGTGAAGTACTAATTATCAAATTAATAGTATATGGAAATTATATATTTTCTTGTGACATATATTCTTGATGTGGTTTCGTTGATGATATATTCATATACATATATATAATATATATATATTATATATATATATATATATTATATGAGATAAGACTTTAGAACGTGAGGGTGCAAAAATAAATTATAATTATAGATTTTTTAAAAATATGAAAGTTTGTGAGGAAAACAAATGGAGAATGTGAGAGAGAAACATGGAGTAGTGGGTTGAGAAAAAAAAATATATATGTGATTATTAAAAAATATTAAAATTATTATTTTGACTATTTTTTAATGAAAAAATAAATTAAAGGGTCAAATTGACTTTTCAAAGTTGGTACGACAAAAAGGTTTTTTTTATTTTTATAATAGTATAGATAGTATAGATATCCTTTCCTTTAGGATTTGCTGATATTAACAAAAAATTTATAGAATCATCCAGTTTTACTCGTCACTTAGCATTTCGTATAATTTATTGACAAAAATAACCTAGTAATAGTTTTATACTTATTAGGAGGTAATTGTGATATACAAACTCTAAAGGGGTGAAATTTGTAATTTAATATTATTTATGAGTTATTGCTACGGGATAAAAAGATAGCCACTGATGGATAAAAAACTAGCTATATTGTTAGTACTTTATATAGAATGCTGAATGATACAAAAATTATAAGTTTATGTATTTTTTTTTTATTTTTTTTTTGGTTGTTGAGATTAGCATCTTTCATCCCAACTTTAATCGAAGGGGTACAGTATTTTAATTTGTATTATGGAGAAATATAATTTTCTTATTTTTAGATAAGGTATTAGTATAATTTATCCCAAGTAATGTTTGATATGGTTGACTTCTCTCTCACTTATGCGAAACCAGCCTTTATTTTTTAGCACATGAGGACAAAAACAAAATTTCACAAATAAATGTTTATGTAAGAGGGTTGCAAAAGCATGAGGAAGACTGATTAAGAGCTCACCGATCACTTTGAATATGGAGTTGGAATTTTAATTCAATATTATGCTTAGTTAATTAATGAAGTAATTACTGTGGTTATTATTTATATAAATTTCTACATGACTTGAAAATATAGGTGAAGAACAAATCAAATTTGTGAGATATATATTATCGAGGACATTACGCTATTTATTTTCTGCTACTTTAAGTTTTACGCTATTTATAAATGACGGAGGCCTAAGTGGAACATGATATCACGAGCAATGAGGAAGAATACAACAATCTATTTTTAATCAACCCGTTCAATTGAGAGGTACTTTAAAGACAATATACTTAACCGATTAGAAGCAGGATATACTCGAAGTATACTTTGTTGTGTAACTGTTATAAAGTCATATCATACTAAGTGGCCCCATCATCAGAGCCCGTTGGTTGACCTATTGTGGCTCGCCCCTTTAGCCGCGATGCCGAGAAGTCGTAGGTGGGGGCTCGTTCGTGCCATCTCCCAGCCCACCCTCTGTTGCACTGTTACCACCACCGCCTCCAAGACCCCCTAGGTTCATCTCTTTTGTGGATGCGAGGAATTTTTCCTCACCAATTATTTATTTATATTTTAAAAAGATGTTCATATTTATATTATTCATAAATAATAATTTTATTGCCTTTGTCTATATGAAGGTTTGATCAGCCCTTCAACATTGTCGTTGAGATGGTGTTGTTGAATAACTAGACCCAATTGTGGCCTATATACAACAATATCCTGCAGGACAAATGAGAGTTTTGGTTCCAAGAGGTCAATGTAAATATATTTTTTAAGGTGTTTTAAAATGTGAATTATATTTAAAATATGAAATATATATTAATCATTTCTTCTTTTCTTGTAGTGCATATACTGGTGGAATTGTCAGGATATAACCCCATGTTTAAGGCTTTTAACTCTGCTGTAGCCAGTTGGGTGCGCTACTGTTTCAAGAGGCACAAACTAAAAACAAGAAGTCCGTATAGATGGTCGATGACGTATATTGGTCTACCCTGCTTGAGCATCGGGCTTCACCTGGCTTCCAAGAGTAGTTGGCTAAGAATAAAGCCAACTGAGTAGTCAATACAACGTCTACCCACATTGTTTGCGTGATGGGTCTTTCTCGATCAATATTTACAAGAGAAAGTTGGTACAATTTATAACTTCAATTAAGTTTTAGTAATTATTTTTTATGTTTTTTTAAATATGTCCACGTGAATCTTAACTCGACCAACTGGCTCATCAAATGGACGTGTTCACTAACTGTTATAATGGTTGTCAAAGTAATATTTTCACAAGTTCAAAACTGATCCTAAAAGAGGGGTTAAGGTATTCAGAATTGATGCAATTGAAGATACAAGGTCAAGCTACTAGGGCCAAAAACCTTGCATTGCTTATACTTGAGGGCAACTCTAATGCACAATATGAACTATTATGGGACTATGCAAAAGAAAGAAAAAAAAAAAAAATCTTGGATCAAAAGTCACATTGAGCACTGAAGGCAAAAATCAGTTTGATAGATATTACTAGTGTCTAAGTGCATTAAAATGAACTTCTTGACTGGGTGTATCCCTGTTATATGTGTAGAAAGATGTCACTTGAAGGGTCAAATGAGGGAGTGCTTTTATCTGCTGTTGGAATTGACCCTAATAATAATTTCTTCCCGATTTTTTATGCTGTTATTTTGAGAGAAAACAAGGAAACATGAGACTAATATTTAACTCTTGTAAAAAAGGATTTGGTGATTCAAGATAACTCTAAATGGACATTCACCTTAGATAAACAAAAGGGTTTGTGGGTGCTTTGCAAGAACTGTTTCCTAATGCAGAGTATAGGTTTTGTGTTAGGTATTTGCCACATCCAGCTCATTCCTACGTTAGTCTTTAGTGCCACGTGGGATAAAAAAAATCCTCAATTTTTTTGGCATGTGCAATTTCGGGCAAAAATTTAAAAAATCAGCCACTGAAGTACCTATTTGAATTATTTTTCAAATATATTATATAAAATGTGATAATAATTATAGTTAGTGGACTAAATTTGCACGAGAGATAAGTTAATGAATTATTTTTTTTCTCTAAATAAAAAGTAATATTTACCCCTTATATTAATGTTTGACAAAAAGAATATCCCTATATAGTCCCAATATATTTAGTCTATACCTTACTATAATTTTGAGTTTTTTGTTCGCTAAGCAAAATACTTTTCAACTGTATTGGAATAGATTACTAAAATTTATTGAAAAATAACTTTTTGATATTTTCAAATTAGACCTTTCCTCATGAAAAACAAATAACTGGACACTTTCAAGTTTTAAAAAGTAGGGATAATTACACTCTCATCCCCGATGTTTGGTGTAATTATACGTAAATTTTTTGTAGTTTGGAAAATTACATTTAGCACCCATGAGATTTATTTTGTCTAACAAATAAGTCCCCCCATTATTCAAAATTCACTAAATTTGCTGATATTAACAAAAATAAGTGAACATAAATTGATATTTATCTTTGATTGACTTAAAACTGACTTATAGTAGGTCAAACAATTTTTTCGAACTAAACTATCCTTATAATGGTGAATATATATATATATATATATATATATATATATATACATACATCTCCATATGCATTAAGGCATGAAGACGTATACGAATAATTTTGTTATAAAAAGATTTATAATTATCCCTAAAAAATATCATAATTAGTTAAATTTAATTAAGTTAATGAAATATTACTCATTCACGTTTATTTTAAACCAGATTTCATAGTTATTCGTGTAACAATTATTTTATAATTCGAACAAAATAAATGGATTTTAACTATTGATTTTTTTCAAATCAAGGAGAGCCAAAATTCCGTCCAATCCAAATCCACTCTCAAAATTTTATTTATTTATTTGTACAAAATGACAATCTTTTAAATTTTTCTGTAAAAAATATCCTATTCGTTCACATTTAAAAATAATAAAAATTATTTAAGAAGATATCAGTTAGAATCATTTATTTACTTTTTCATATAATTAAATAAAATAACCAAAAATAAATAAATTATATACAAGCATATAAAATAAATAAATTATTTACTTTTTCATATATATTAGTGTGGTCGGTAGCTAGTTTGAATTAAAAAAACACAAAATTGCAAGAGTATGGATTTATTTGAATTCTCGATTGACGCGGGTGAGCAGTCCAAGTCCAAGATGCTTGCTGTCGGCTATGTCGAACCACCATTTTGTAATATATTATATCAAGTTGTACATTAATTTATTGATTTATTGATCCTATCATCATTTCATCAACACAGATGCACTGTACTGCGTTTGGTGTTTGTGTGAGAGGTCTGATCAGAGAAATTAAAGATAGTGAGAAAGCTTTAGAGATGGCTTACGCTGCTGTGATTTCTCTTATGCAGACAATTGAGCGACTCCTAAGTTCTTCTTCCCTTCTTTCCTCTCCAGAAACCGTGAAATCTGCATACGATAAGGTTAAGTTCTTGCATAAAATTTTAACTTCTGAAGACAGCAACAACCAGGTTAATTCCTTATCGGACCTTCTCCAGAGAAATTCCTTAGGTGTGGAGATCAGCAACAACGAGAGGGTGAAAGCTGTGGAAAGGGAAATCGGAGAGGCAGCATGCAGATTAGAAGATGTACTTGAATCAGCCCATGTTTCACATTATTTTCTCAAGCAATCTGATCAAACCCTTGATGGAGATCAACACTTGCCCTCGGAAGTAGTGAAGGAAGAGATTAATTTCTTTATTGAAAAGGTGGAGAAGATCAAGGCGGTATTAAGCAACACGTCGCTTCCTGAAGAAGACGATGCCACCTATTCGTCATCAAGAACCCATCAATTCGGTATACGAAAGTCAAAGATATTTGGGTTTGATAGCGAACTGGTTAGACTCAAAGATCTGCTCACAGACAATTCAAACAGACTTGAAATTGTGTCGGTAGTTGGGATGGGAGGTATTGGTAAGACTACACTTACCAAAGAAGTTTATGTTGATCCATCTATAGTGAACTATTTCGAACGTAGTGTGTTTGTGTCAGTAGGCCCGAAGTATAAAATGATGGAAATCCTGCAAGCTATTCTGGATCAAATAAGTCCTGCTATTGATAAAACACATGCAGGAAGTGATAGAGACTTAGCTATGTATGTGCATCGTGGTCTGAAGAATAGGAAATACCTTATTGTGTTGGATGATATATGGGACACGCAGGTCATGGATGCGTTGATAAGTTCTTTCCCAGATGATGAAAATGGAAGCCGAATAATGTTGACAACAAGAATAGAAGAAGTTGCTCATTGTGCCACACTCACTACGAGGGGACGGTGTCAGCCGAAAACGTCGTGTGCGTGCAGAGAAAGTAGGAATCATATTGTGTACAGACTTGGGCCAGCTCGTCATGGCATGCTTCGTGGAAAATATCTTCATAAAGTGAAGTTCCTGAATGAAAAGAAAGTTGGCATCTTCTTTGTGAACATGTGTTTGCTGAAGGGGAGTTGTGCCCTCCCCAACTTGTGGAACCTGGAAAGCAGATTGCCGAGAAATGCGAAGGACTTCCTCTCGCAATCATTGCAGTAGGCAAGCACCTATCTAAAGCTGATAGGACGCTAGACTATTGGACCAAGGTAGCGGAGACAGAAAATTCAGTTATCATCGGTGCAGATGAGGAAACAACAAAGGTACTATATTTGAGCTATAAATACTTGCCTCAATATTTAAGAGCATGCTTTCTCTATATGGGAGTTTTTCCACATGGTTGTGAGATTGCTGCCTCCAAGCTCATCAAGCTATGGTGCGCTGAGGGATTTCTTGAATCAAATTCGGCCAAAACAATGGACGACTTGAAAATCGAATTATTTTTAAAGACTCTTAAGAAGCAGCGCAAAGCCTCTATAATTGTGCACAAAATCTCAGATCTAAAGGATCTTGTGCACAAAAGTCTTTCCAAAACCTCAAAAGATTCTGTCCCAAAATGTTCAATGGATCTTGGGCCCATAACTCTGGCCAAAACCGTAGAAGATTCTTCCATGGAAGTTATTAAGGATCTAGAATCAAATTCAGGCAAAACCTTAGAAGACTTTGCCAAAGAATGTTTGGATGAGCTTGTGTCCAGAAGTCTTGTTCTTGTCCGCCAGAATAGCTCCAATTCTCACCATGGAATCAAAACTTGCAAAACCCATACTACCTATTGGCATATGTGTGTTAAGGAAGCTGGGAAGGACAAGTTTTTTCATGTCATAAATAATTATGCCAATGGTGTAAGAAAAGGTGTAGAAAGCATACGCCGCCTTTGCATCCATAATAATGTGTTATTTGGCATCAAAGATGTGTATAAGTCAATGGTATCCGTTTCAAATGCACGCTCTCTCCTCTGCACTGGTCCGCACCATCAGTATCCAATCCCAATGTGTTTCAGCTTGAGGTTGCTTAGGGTACTCGATGCACTTACAATCCGTTTCTATACATTCCCAATTGAAGTGCTAAAACTAGTTCAATTAAGGTACCTTGCTTTCACTTATAACAAAAGCCTCCCTGCTTCCATATCTAAACTCTGGAATCTTCAATACTTGATTGTCCATCGACAATATCCAAGCATCAATCCCTCTAGAGCTCGTCGCCTACCAATAGAAATCTGGAATATGCAAGAGTTGAGACATCTGGAAGTCATGGGAAGCGACCTACCATATCCTAATTTTGCCACTGCTCTCTTACCCAACCTCTTAACGTTGTTAGGTATTAGTGCTGAGAGTTGTACCGAGGAGGTTCTTGGAAGAATCCCGAATCTGAAAAGACTAGGAATTCAAAATGAATTAGGACTAGATGATGCTCAATCCCTCAGTTGTTTCGACCATCTTTCTCATCTCTATGGACTTCAAACACTCAAATGTATCGTTGTGAATCCTAAACCCAGCTTCCAGGTTGTTGCCCCCGCTCCGCCTCCTTTTTCAGTATTCCCATCAGGTCTTAAAAAGTTAACCTTGAGCGGGCTCGGACTTCCTTGGGAATACATGAGTGTTATTGCTCAACTGCCAAAGCTTGAAATTCTAAAATTACGAAACTATGCCTTTCAGGGTCCAGTATGGAAAGTATATGACTCTCAGTTCTCGCGTCTTAAATTCCTGCTACTCGAAGATACTGATCTCGAGTTCTGGTCTGTCGGTTGTTCCCATTCCTTACTGCTTAAGCACCTAATTATTCGCCACTGCTACAAATTGAAAGAGTTTTCTACTCTAGTTAGTGGCATCCTCTCTGTTGAAATGATCGAGCTAGTGGACTGCAGTCCTTCTCTTGCAGCTTCTGCAAAGAAAATACTAGAGGGACGAATGACCTGTGGAAAAAATCGCGCTCAACTTATCGTTAGTTCTTCTGAGGATGATGGGAAACGCAAGTCATGAGTAGCCACTGGCACACCGTGCATGGCTCAGAAGGCAAGTCAGATTCAGTTTCAACACCTCATTTTCGCATGGTTGTGTGTGAATTGAAGTGCATTAGAGAATATACACTACGAGAATTGATGTTATGTAACTTGTTGTGGTGGATGCACAGGGGCAATACCAACTGAGACACTCCTCTGCAATCAAACTTCTCTCATCAGATCTCTGGTACTTGAAACTCTTTGAGCAATTAATTAATGCAACAATTGCTCTTTTATTATACTAGGAACCTGCACCTTTGAACACATTTATACTTGGAGTTTTATGTTGTTTGTGAGGAAGGCTACTGTTGAGAAGTTTCTTTATGTCAAAAATTGGCAAGAACATAATATAAATTCCTGAAGAAGACACTGCAAGAAGTACTTTCTGTTGTGTAGAGCGTTCTTTCATATGATTGCATTAGATTAGACAGATTTATGGCTCAATGCAGATTACGGACGAAATAGTATTTTTTGTCCCATATTTTAAGGCCTTTCCTCTTTTGGTGTTATCGGTGACGAGATTCTCACTTTTGTTTTTCGTAACTTTTAAAATATAGCACTTTTGCTTCCATGGCATCTTGAAAAAGATCAAGTGACCGTTAAGTGCATGGGACTACAAGTGCTACTTTTTAAAATTTATAGAAATGAGAATCTCGTAACTAATGGGATTAAAAGTGTAAAAACCCTAACAGTTATGTACTTAACACGTGACATTTTTTGTTAAATACACGTGACATTTTAAATATTTAACGAAAATGTATCATGTGGTTAAAAATACTACTTTTTAAAATTTATAGGATTAAAAGTGAGAATTATGTATAACCAATTGAACCAAAAATAAAGTAACTAAGTTACAAGACGAAAATTATTATTTTCCCGAAATAATGTGATTAAGTTCTGGGATCTCTTTGTTTTTTCCTGGTAGTCAGTGTAACTCATCTAGTAAGCATGATAAATTAGAAGTGCTTCACAAAATCTTTTTGTTGTGATTGCTTGACATTTGATTTCATCCGGAATAAAAGGAAAAGTAGTAATATGAGATAAAAGTACAATAACGATAATTAATGTGTAAGTGTAAGTTCATTGCATGAGAAAATCATGTAAAAATTATAATGATTTTTCTCTCCAAACAATTCATTTACACTAGTAAGTTACTTGTACATCTGCAAGCGCAATCTATGCGGACCTACTCCATGAAATCCAGTTCTTGTTTAGTGGCAACAACACTAGAATTATCCCTGGGTGATCGGAGCTATGCAGCTTCAAGACCTCCTGCCTTAGTTTCTCTATATCCTCCTTTTTTGGCATTGTCTCTGCCATGTTCACTTTTCAAAGTAGCAAAAAAAAAATTATTATGTATGCAGAGACCATCACAAGGATGACTCTAATACCATATGGAAATTGAAAGGAAATGCAGCCAGCAAAGCTATTTTGAGGAAGATTTTCTATATGCACTGCTGTAGGTGAAGCCCTAGTGAGGCTTAAATAATGAAGTCAATGAATTTGCTAGCAAAACCTGAGCAATTCCTAATAAATTGGACAATTGAACATATGACTTAGCTATTTACAGAAGTGCTAGTCATTAACAAAAGTGCTACACACAAGAGACATTTTATGAATAAAACAAAGAGATTTATGTATAAAAGAAAGGGAACTATTCTAGTATACTGTCGCAATTGCTATGTCTACCAATATCCCCTTCATCCTCCAACATAGGATCGTTACAGTTTTGATCCTCAAATATTACACTTTCCACTCCTGCTCTTTTTTTTTTTTTTTCCTTTCAAATTTGATGGAGGAGCCTCACGTGTGACTCACATGGGGTGGAGAATGGCTAAAAAATTACATCCAAGACCTAGGGTTCTTTACTCACTTGTGCTATTTTTGAGGCCGCCCGCCCGTGGATCATAGTCGCACCCTGCATGTTTACCGCTCCGTCTTAGGACCCCCAATTCAAGACCGACACTGTGCAAATCAAGTTGTGCATGCGCATGGGGATGCCCGAGTCTTCCCAAACATGCAACCTTTACCCCAACCTTAGCGGACGATGCCCTAATCGATTGATCAGTGCAGTAACCGATCAGGGATATTGAGACTCAACCTCCCCATAATAATTAGAACGCGGAATCATTAGACTAGGATTTTTTTTTTTGGGTATTTGTTAGTTTAACCTAAACTTATAAAAAGTACGATTTTAAATTCATTAATAGTAACTTATTTATTTTAAATTAGTCGTCTTCAATTTTATATTTAATTGCAAATAAAAATCTGCTATGAAATATTAAAAATAAAAAATAATATAAATAATTTTTAAATAATAAATAAATTATGACAGATTTTTTCTATCAAAATCGTTGCAAAATACTATCCTAAAAGAGCTGACGGAATATTATTGTTGACGATTTTCTGATGGAACCCATTGGAAATTCTCTCAAGATTTGTGATGGTATCGATGAAGATGGTGGAAATCGTCCGATCAATTTTGAACAATTTGTCCGTCGGAATGGCGGTTGAGAAACAGTAATTTTCTTTTTAAAAAAATGAAAATGCTCCAAAAACCATAAAAAAATCCATCGGAAACTATTAATTTCCTTGTTCGTCTATTGAACGTGCTCTCCGACGATTTTTGGCAATCCGACAGAAATTATTTTCGACATAATGTTTTTTTCAACGAAAAAAATTCTGTCAGAAATTATAAAATCTTCATCAGTGCGTTGAAAATTCCGTCCTTATGGGGCTCTCTCTCTCTCTTTTTTAATAGTGTATACTTAAGAGATAATTATTGGATTAAATGCAATTTATCCCTTATGTTTATGTGAAATGAGTAAATATTCCCTGTGAACAAAATGATTACCAAATTACTCCCCTATCAGAGGTTTAAGATAGCAAGTAATTTGCTTCTTTTTTCACAACATAGGAAGGTAATTTGTTATTTTATTTTTTATAGAGGGTTTTTTACTCATTTCTCATATCATATGGGAGTAAATTATATTTTTTCTCATAATTATTTTCACCTCAATTAAATTAAGTCATATGTGAAACTGGAGCATCATAAAAGAAAAATATATTGTTGACTTAGGTACCAAAATTATTGTCCATATGGCCAGCTGTCTTGATGCTATTCCAACGATGCAACTTTTACATTAATGAATTTTGTATCATATGGACGTCTGACTTTAGAGGGGCCAAATGTTACACCAAACAGGCGTTCCAAGGGGAGATATGTTACAAAAGATAATGTAAGAGGGTACAGGAGCATTGCATTGCATGCATCAATCTTCATGTAATGAGGGGTACAAAATAGTTTGGTGTTTGTGTGATCAGGTGTGAGAGAGCTAAATAAGGAATCAGAGATGGCTTATGCTGCTGTTATTTCTCTCAGGAAGACCATTGAGGGCCTTCCATACTCTCCTCTGATTTCTTCTCTTCCTCCCTTTCCCACAGCGTCTGCATACAAGGAGGTCAAGCTGCTGGAGCAATTTCTACAAAGACCGGTTTTTACTTCGGGAAGCAGCGAGAGGGTGAACGCTCTGGAATGGCAAATCAGAGAGATTGTATGCAGATTAGAAGATGTACTTGAATCCTATGTGTTGAATCAATTTCTCTCACAATCTGAAACCATCCATAGAGGTCGGACCAGTTATCCGTTGACACTGTCCCGAGACTTGGCGTTGGAAGTGAAGGAAGAGATCGATTTCTTTGTGCAAAAGGTGCAGGTGATTGTTAGGGCCGAATTAAGCAACTTGTCGCTTACTGAAGATGATGATACCGTTGTATCTTCAAGAACTGCTGAGGTCTTTTTGGATAGGAAGAAGTCAAAGATTATTGGATTCGATAATGAGTTGATTAACCTCAAAATTCTGCTCACAAGAGATACGCGCGATCTAGAAGTTGTCTCAATTTGGGATGGCGGGCATTGGTAAGACAGCTCTTGCCAATGAAGTTTATATAGATCCATTAGTACAACAATACTTTGACTGCAGTGCGTTTGTCCCAATAGGCCAGAAGTATGAAGTAAGGAAAATCTTGCTAGGTATTCTAGCTCAAATGGATTGTCGAATTGATGGAAGGCATGAAGAAAGTAATGAGAAATTAGCAAGTATCTGTGCCGTAGTTTGGAGGAGATGAGATACCTAATTGTGTTGGATGACATTTGGAAAGGGAAGCTCTGGTTTGAGCTGAAAAGGTTCTTTCCAAACAATAGAAAAGGAAGTCGAATTGTGTTGACAACAAGGCTAGAAATGGTAGCTTTTTATGCCACCAACAGTAGAAAATATCTTCACAGAATGCGGTTCTTGAATGAAAAAGAAAGTTGGCACCTTCTTCGTGAAACGGTGTTTGGCAAAGAGCACTCATGCCCACCTCAACTTGAGAAAGCTGGAAAGAAGATTGCTGAGAAGTGTGAAGGACTTCCCCTCGCAATCATTGAGGTAGGGAAGCAGCTATCAAAAGCCGAGAGGACGCCAGAGTACTGGAATGAGGTAGCACTAGCAGAAAAAGAAAATCCAGTTTTCGATTGTGCAAACGAGGAAATTTCAAAGGTACTATATTCGAGCTACAAGCACTTACCTCAACATTTAAAAGCATGCTTTCTTTATATGGGAATTTTTCCACATAATTGTGAGATTTTTGTCTCCAAGCTCATACAATTATGGTGTGCCGAGGGATTTGTTGAACAAAATTCTCCCTCAAAAGATTTTGCAAGAAGATGTCTGGAGGACCTTGTGTTCACAAACGTTGTTCTGGCCCGCCAGCAGGGCTCCAGGGGCAAAACTAAAACCTGTAGAGTCCATTTTGTCTTTAGGTACTTGTGTATTAAACAAGCTAGGAAGAAAAAGTTTTTCCATGTTGTAGATCATTATGCTAATCAAGGTATAGACAGCCAACTCCGGCTTTGCATTCATAACAATGGTTTATTTGGCATCAAGGATGTGTATAAGTCGATGACATCCAGTTCAGATGCACTTTCGCTCCTTTGTGTTGGTCCACACCATCCGTACCCAGTACCGGTGTGTTTGAGTTTTGGTGTGCTCAAGATACTGGATGCACTTACGATTCGTTTCTATGGTTTCCCAATTGAGGTAGTAAAACTAGTTCAGTTAAAGTACCTCGCCTTCACTTATAACGGAAAGCTCCCTGCTTCCATATCCAAACTCAAGAGTCTTCAGTATTTGATTGTCCGTCAATATCTAACCATCTTACCTTTTGGGGGACTCGACTGTATCTACCTACGGAGATCTGGACCATGCAAGAATTGAAGCATCTCCAAGTCATGGGAAGTGACCTACCAAATCCTAGTTTAGAGGACGCTTGCTTACCAAATCTCTCAACACTTATAGGAATTAGCGCTCACAGTTGTACCAAAGAGGTTCTTGGAAGAATCCCGAATCTAACTAGATTAGGAATTCAAATCGGCTTAACTCTAGATGTTGCTGAACCCTTGTGTTGCTTTGATCATCTTAGATATCTCCGACGACTTGAATCACTCAAATGTATCATTCTGAATCCTAATCCTGGATTGCGGGTTGTTGTCCCGACACCTCCTATCACTGTTTTCCCATCAAGTCTTAAGAAGTTAACTTTGAGCGGGCTTGGATTTCCTTGGGAATACATGAGTACTATTGCTAAACTGCGGAATCTTGAAGTGCTCAAACTGCGGTGCCATGCCTTCCGGGGACCGGTCTGGAATGCATATGACTGTCAGTTCTTGCAACTTAAATTTCTACTACTAGAAGACATTGATCTGGAGTACTGGTATCGAGGGCTCTTCCCGTGGCTTGAGCGCCTCATCATTCGGGACTGCTACAAATTGAAACGGATCCCTCTGGGAATTAAAAAGATCTCAAGTCTTGAAATGATTGAGCTAGTTGACTGCAACCCTTCTCTTGTCTCTTCTGCAATGCGAATAGCAGAGGAACAGAAAAGCACTGGAGATGATTACCTTCAAATTTGTATCAAGTCTTCGGCGGATGTTCGGACATGAGAAGCACTTTGGCTCAAAAGGTAAGATGGTTTCAGTTTTTATTAGTTATTGAAAAGACAATTTTTCCCTCTTGTGAGTATGTCTTTGTGTCCAAATAAAAAAAAAAGAATATGTCTTTGTGTGAACTGGATCACACTAGAACAACGAGTTTAATGCAATTTACCTCCCTATGATATTATAATGAATCAATTATTTCTCTATAAAAAAAATAATAACAATTTATCTTTATATATTTTAAAATAAAATAATTTGCACAATTTCGCTGCAAATTGTGTTGCTAAACTTTATAACAAACAATGCGAAGCTTTACTACGAAAGGTACAATGACCTTTGCCACTTTGCAACATTTTGCAACAATTTTTATGGCAATATTTTCATGGAAAAGTTTCGTTGCAAAATCGTATTTATTTGCAAATATGTGAGATATTAATTGTAATTTTTCAAACTACAAATAATTTATATATAATTACATTAAAATTTTAGAAGATTACGATGTAATTAACATTAATTTTATTTATGGGATAATAATTTCCAATCTTAAAAAGTAATTCTCTATCGAGAGCTCGAGTACCAAAATTAATATTATTTACTAAATTAGATACCATTATATATATTTTTGGCCTTCTTGGAGGGTGATGAAATATGGCCAGCTGTCGTTGATGCTATTCAATTCTTATTTTGTACAACTTGTAAAATTAAGTATTATTCTTATGGTTGACCTCTTGTAACTTCTCGAAATTTCATCTTTTATATATATTCCTTAATATTTAATTGCTTAAATCAACTTTGACTTTAACAATGTTAAAAAAATTATAATATAGGTAAATTCTACTTTACCCCCTCTACCTTAATTTTATCTCAATTCATGGAAAAAAAAAAATACAATTTTAGTCATGTATAAGGGGTGGCAATTGTGGTCTTATTCAAATTAAATTTAGCAAGTCTTGTAACTTTAAAAATTGTGGCTATTTTAGTCCATTTTGGCTGAAAAATTCTACGTAAATAGCCATGTGAGTACGTACCTAAATTGGGGCTTTCGGTAAATTTGATGGTGTAACAGTACAGGTTGTAATTTTTAATCTCAATTTTGGTCATGTATCTTTAATGAGTTGGCAATTTTGGTTCTCTAACTTTGAATGCAGCAGTTTTGATCTTCTACCTTAAAAATTGTAGCAATTTTGGTTCATAACCCAATTACTGACTATTTTTTCATTTTATGGTAAAAGATTAATAGTCATATCACATGTTTTTTATTAGACCCAACATACTCTTAAAATAAAATTAAACCCCAACAAATTTCATACATTGATTTGACTGCGTGACCACTAGCTTAGGTATTCCTAGTCCTTCGTATTATAAAAATGATTAGGTACTAAGTTTAACCTAATAAAGCTTTTGTTGAAATCACATTAAAATCAATTTTTAAAAAAAAAAATTACAGTTAGTAACTCACATATGTATTACATTCTACAAAAGAAATTTGTATTATTTTATGATTACATATTTTTATAATGTTTTTGGGAGTATATTAGAAATATTATTTATTTAAAATTGAAAATTTGGGAGTAGTAGTAACGATGATATTAATAATTAAGAGCGTGAAAAAAAGTTTCAAAATTCTATCGTAAGTAATTTATAACTTTATTTTACAGAATTCATTCAATCAAATTGCAAAACCTTATATAAATCAAATCCATGAAATAAAGGTGCAATTCGAAGATTTACAAAAGAACAAGAGGTTAGATGTTCAATTGAGATCTTGTAAAAGATGTGACGTGAGACAAGATTAAAATGGAACTCACAGTACGCACGAGGAGTGTGCGTCTATTTTAATATTTCCCTCATTATCAGCTGTCCAAGATTCTTTTGACTATTTGGCCCAATTTTATACGACAAGTTGTACAATCCTCATTTCATCAACATATGCTAATTAATGCATTCAGATTTCTCCCAGTTTGGTATTTGTGTGAGATATGAGAGAAAGAGAATTGTCAATCAGAAATGGCTTATGCTACTTTGGGGTTCGCGGTACCTAATTGTGTTGGATGATATATGGGATAACATCGTTTGGGCTGCCTTTAGGAGGTATCTTCCGGACAATGGAAATGGAAGCCGAATCATGCTGACAACTAGGTTACAACAAGTAGCTCGTTATGCCAACGACAAAGATGGCGGATTTATTCTTAAAAAACGGTTCTTGAATGAAGAAGAAAGTTGGCATCTTCTTCGTGAAAAGGTGATTGCTACAGACTGGTTATTGCCTCCTGAACTAGAGAAAGCTGGAAGGAAGATAGCCAAGAAGTGTGAAGGACTTCCTCTCGCAATCATTGCTGTTGCTAAGCACCTATCTCAAGCCGAGAAGACATTGGAGTACTGCAAGAAGGTAGCCAAAGAAGTGCATTCTGTTGTCGGTGCAGACAAGGAACTGTCAAAGGTACTATCCCGGAGCTACTATTACTTACCTCAATGTTTAAAACCATGTTTTGTCTATATGGGAGTTTTCCCACATGATTATGAGATCCCAACATCCAAGCTCGTCAGCATGTGGTGCGCTGAGGGATTTCTTGAACCAAATCCGCCTCAGAGCTTAGAAGATTTTGCCGTGGAATGTCTGGAGGAGCTTGTGTGGAGTAATGTTCTTCAAGTTCGCGAGCACAATTCGTCTGGTGGAATTAAAACTTGCAACATCTATTTTGTCTTTTGGCATATATGTGTACGAGAAGCTGAGAAGGACAAGTTTTTCCATATTGTAAACAGTTATGGCAATCAAGGTATAGAAAGCCAGCGCAGACTATGCATCCACAACAATGTCTTATTTGGCATCAAAGACGTGCACAAATCAATGGCATCCATTTTGAATGCTCGCTCACTCCTATGTACCGGTCCGCAACATCAATATCCAGTACCGATACGTTTAGGTTATCATTTGTTAATGTTAGTATTTTATTTTTTGGAAAAAGGATTGATGGTTGAAGGAATATTGGTTTGAGATTTGGAGAACAAGGCTAGAATAAGAGTAGTTAGCTAAATCAACAAAAGAAGAGCAAGAGAGCTAGAACTTGGAAAATGATAATTTGTAGTTTGTTGCAATGCTTTCTTTCTCACTTCTACAAATCCTCATACTATATGCCTATTTATAGTAGCTCATAGAAGCTTCTTGAAATTGTATTTGTGACTACAATTTGAAGCTTGCTCAAGAAGCTTTGAGCACTCTAGAATGTTGCTAAAAAATATCTAGGATTTTTTCTACAATTCTCTAGAAAATATCTAAGATATTTATTTGTAATAAACACATTAATCTTCTAATACTCCCCCTTAATGTGTTTATGGCAGACTCCAATCTTCATGCGTAGTTCTTCGAATTTGTTTCGTGGTAGTGCTTTAGTAAATATATCCGCTAGTTGTTCTTCAGTGCTGCAGTACTTGAGTTCAATCTCTCCTCTGGTAGTTGCTTCTCGCAGAAAGTGATACTTGATGTCGATATGCTTAGTTCTACTATGCTGCACCGGATTTTTAGTTATGGCAATTGTTGACTTGTTATCGCAGTAGATTGTCGTGGGCCCCTCTTGTTTCTCTCCTATATCTTCTAAGATTCTTCTAAGCCAAATGGCTTGATTTGATGTTGCAGCAGCTGCAATGTATTCTGCTTCAGCTGAGGATTGTGCCACAGTAGCTTGTTTCTTGGAAGCCCATGAAAATATTCCTGTCCCAAGTGAAAAAATGTAGCCTGATGTGCTTTTCATGTCATCCACTGATCCTGCCCAATCACTATCTGTGTATCCAACCAACTTTGCATCATTTGTGGACTTATACCATATTCCAAAATCTTTCGTACCTCGTAAGTATCTTAGAATTCTTTTTGCTGCTGCATAGTGTACTTGGCTCGGACTCTGCATAAACCTTGATAGCAGACTTGTGGCGAACATAATATCTGGTCTTGTGGTAGTTAGATATAGTAGGCTTCCAATTAGACTTCTGTACATTGAGCCATCGACTTTTTGTGATCCATTTTCTTTCTGGTACTTTTTGCCAGTAACCAAAGGAGTAGTTACTGTCTTGCAGCTTTCCATTTTGAACTTCTTGAGTAGAGTCTCCGTGTACTTCCTTTGACATATAAATATTCCCTCTTTTTCTTGATTTATTTCAATTCCGAGGAAGAAATGCATTAGGCCGAGATCACTCATCTCAAATGTCTTCATCATGTCTTCTTTGAAGTCTTGAATCATCTTCTCATTGTTTCCTGTATATATGAGATCATCTACATATAAGGAAATAATTAGTGTATCGTTACCTTGGCTCTTTATTTAGAGAGTAGGCTCGCTCAGGCTCCTCCGAAATCCTCGATCCATGAAGTATTTATCTATTCTGCTGTACCAAGCTCTTGGCGCTTGTTTGAGCCCATAAAGTGCTTTCTTCAACCTCAAGACCTTTTCTTCAGAACCTTTTGCTATAAATCCTTGAGGCTGTTCCACATAGATTTCTTCATCGATATAACCATTTAGAAATGCAGACTTTACGTCCATTTGATATATTTTTTCACTTCTTATTTGCTGCTATTGCAATAAGAGCTCTTATTGTATCTAAACGAGCTACTGGAGCAAAAGTTTCAGTGTAGTCAATACCTGGTAGTTGAGAATATCCTTTTGCTACGAGTCGAGCCTTGTGCTTCTGTATTGATCCATCTGCATTCAGCTTCGTCTTGTAGATCCATTTTACTCCAATTACTTCTTTGTCTTTTGGCCTGTCTGCGAGCTCCCATGTGTTGTTCTTTTCAATCATCTTGATTTCTTCTTCCATTGCTTGGACCCATACTTTATGTTTTACAGCGGTTTCAAAATTCTCTGGTTCCAACATGGTGAAGTTGCATGTTTCATATATATCACTGAGAAGCTTTGTCCTTCTTGGCGGGGTTTCTTCCTCAATCTCTTCTGATGATGGTGGTCTTCTGGGTGATCCTGGTGCTTGTTGACTCCTCCTTTCCATTTCTGCTTGGTCTGTTCCTTCTTCTTGTTGTTGTTGCGGAGGTGTCTCTTTAGGAATCATTACACTTTGTCTTTCTACTTTTTCTTCATCCCAGTTCCACATGGCGTCTTCGTCGAACTCAACATCTCTACTGATAATTAGTTTCTTGGTCTTTAGGTTGTAGATTCTGTAGCCTTTTGACTGTGTGTTGTAGCCGAGGAAGATCCCTTTCTCTGTCTTCTCCTCCAGCTTGTGCCGTTTCTCTGTTGGAATATGTACATAGCAGATACTGCCGAATACTCTCAGATGCTTAGCTGAAGGTTTCTTACCGCTCCACGCTTCTACTGGAGTCATGTTTTGAACCGCCTTGGTGGGACACCTGTTGAGTAGATAGACTGCAGTGTAGACTGCTTCTGCCCAAAAAGCTTTTGGCAAGTGTTTCTCCTGCAGCATCGATCTTGCCATCTCCATGACTGTTCTGTTTTTTCTTTCTGACACTCCATTTTGTTGAGGATTATAACTGACAGTAGTTTGATGTTCGATACCCTCTTCTTCACAGAACTTGTCGAATTCTGAGTTGTTATATTATTTTCCTCAATTGCTTCTGAGAACTTTTATGCTTCGACCACTTTGTTTCTCCACCAGATTTTTGAACTTCTTGAAAACCTTAAAGACTTCGGATTTTTCTCGCATGAAGTATACCCAAGTCATTCTGGAGTAGTCATCGATGAATAGGATGAAATATCTGTTTTGCTCATGTGATGGTATCCTCATTGGACCACAGACGTCAGTATGAATGAGTTCCAATACTGCTTTAGCTCTCCAGGAGGTTCCTGAAGGGAATGGTTTCTTGTGTTGTTTCCCTTGTAGACAGGCTTCGCAAGCTCCCTCGACAACTTGGATTTGTGGTAAGTCTGTCATCATTTTCTTTTGATGTAGTATTTTTAAGCCTTGGAAGTTGAAGTGACCGAGCCTCCTGTGCCATAGCCATGACTGGTCCTCTTGTGCTTTCATAGCTGTGCGTCCCATATATTGGAGATGTATTGGAAAGCATCTATGCTCCTTCATTCTTACTTCCGCAATTTTAAGAGTTTTATCTTTGTTGTCATAGATAGTACATGAATCTTCTCCAAAGTGTAGAGTATATCCTTTCTCCATCATTTGTCCAACACTGAACAAATTTGTTCTTAGGTTAGGGATGTACATAACATCATTAATGATGCGCGTACTTTTTTTTGTGTTGATAGCGACTGATCCTTTTCCTTCGACTTTCACGATGTGGTTATCCCCAAGTTTGACGTTGGTCTTGAATGACTCGTCCAGTGTCTGAAAAGCTCCTTTGTTGTATGTCATATGATTGCTAGCTGCACTATCAATATACCATGTAGCTTCCCCTGTTTCGGCTACTAAGTTGCATGTATAGAATAGTTGATCACTGCTATTATTCTCTTCTATGCAGTTAGCTTGATAATTTCCTTTGAGCCTACAATCTTTTTCCACATGTCCAAATCTCTTGCAATTTCGACATTGTGGTTTTCCCCGAAAATAACAATCCTTCTCAAGATGGTTTGTTCTTTTACAAATACGACATGGTCTCATATTCTGCTTCTTCTTGTCTCCCATTGTACTTTTAAAATTTTCTTCTTTTCTATTAGAATTCTGAGATCTCATATTTAATTTAGACTGGAAAGCATTTTCAAGAGAATTTTCTTCACGCTTACTTCGCCTTTTCTCATATGCTTCAAGTGACCCAACTAACTCAGTGACAGTTAGTGTGGTGATATCTTTTGTTTCTTCAATAGTTGTTACTATTGGGTCATACTTCTCAGTGACACTTATAAGCAATTTTTCTACGACCCTTTTTTCTGGTATATCTTCCCCATAGGCTTTTAGTTGATTCACCAATTCACGTACTTTTGTATAATATTCATCAATTGTCTCAGAATCCTTCATTTTCATATTCTCAAAATCTCTTCTAAGAGTTTGGAGTTTAATGATACGTACCTTTGCACTGCCTTGATATTCCTTCTGCAAAATGCTCCATGCTTCTTTTGCCGATGTAGCAACACTAATTCTTGGAAAAATATGATCTACCACTGCTGTTTGGATGTAGTATAAAGCCTCTGAATCCTTTGCTTTCTTGTTCTCCAATTTACCTTTCTCGGGCGACGACGAAGTGGAACTATCCTCCGGCAGAGTAACCCCTTCTTCTACTAACTCCCATAGTTTTTGAGATTGAAAGTAAGTTTTCATTTTAATGGCCCAGTAATCATAATTTTGGCCGGAGAAAATGGGGACTGAAATTTGTTTGGCTAATGAGGACATGGTGGTTGGACAATAGAATTAGTTTTGATACGAAAGTATTTAAGATAAGAATACACGCCCAGTATACGGTCGGACGTGGCTCTGATACCACTGTTAGTATTTTATTTTTTGGAAAAAGGATTGATGGTTGAAGGAATATTGGTTTGAGATTTGGAGAACAAGGCTATAATAAGAGTAGTTAGCTAAATCAACAAAAGAAGAGCAAGAGAGCTAGAACTTGGAAAATGATAGTTTGTAGTTTGTTGCAATGCTTTCTTTCTCACTTCTACAAATCCTCATACTATATGCCTATTTATAGTAGCTCATAGAAGCTTCTTGAAATTGTATTTGTGGGTACAATTAGAAGCTTGCTCAAGAAGCTTTAAGCACTCTAGAATGTTGCTAAAAAATATCTAGGATTTTTTCTACAATTCTCTAGAAAATATCTACGATATTTATTTGTAATAAACACATTAATCTTCTAATAGTTAAGGGTACTAGATGCACCGACAGTCCGCTTCTATGGGTTCCCCATTGAAGTAGTAAAACTAGTTCAGTTAAGGTACCTCGCCTTCACTTACAACGGAAAGATTCCTGCTTCTATATCCAAACTCCAGAATCTTCAGTATTTAATCGTCCGCCAATATCTAAGCATTGTATCTTCTAGAGCTCGTCGATCGTGCCTGCCTATGGAGATCTGGAATATGCGAGAATTGAGGCATCTGCAAGTCATGGGAGTGACCTACCAAACCCGATTCTGAAGGTGCTCTCTTACCAAATCTCTCAACACTCTTAGGTATTAGTGCTCACAGTTGCACTGAAGAAATTCTTGGAAGAATCCCAAATTTGAAGAAATTAGGATTTCAAGGCGAATTAGCCATGGATGCTGTTGAAACTTTGTGTTGCTTCAATCAAGTTTTTAATTCCTATAGACTGAAATCACTCAAATGCGTCATTGTGAATCCCAACCCTACCTCTCATCAGGTGGTTGTCCCCGCATTGCCTGATGATTCAATTTTCCCATCAGGTCTAAAAAAGTTAACTTTGAGTGGGCTGAGTTTGGGTTGGGAAACATGAGCATGATTGCTTGTATTGGGAATCTTGAAGTGCTCAAATTGCGATGCTATGCCTTTCGAGGGCCAGTGTGGCAAACTAGTAAGAGGGGATTCAAGAATCTTAGATTTCTTCTCATTGAAGACATGGATCTGGAATATTGGCAAGCAGTGTTTTCAGACTCGGACCGGACCGGCCGGTTCGACCGGTTCGACCGGGAACCGGCCATGTGTCCGGTTCGGTCCATGCCCTCAAACCCGGCGTGGTCAAACCCGGTGAGGACCGGTCAAACCCGGTCAAAACCAGTAAAAACCGGTGACCCGGTGACCGGTCAAAAACCAGTTTTGACCCTTATTTTTAAAAAAAAAATAACTTCACTATTTAAATTTTTTTGGGCTTAAAATTTTGCATATTTATAGCCAAAAGAGTTTAAATTTGGCTTATATTTTTTCAATGTGGGATAATTAGCTTTCTTTAAGCTTTCACATCCTATATTTATAGTTTAAAGTGTTTAAATTTCGCTTTATACTTTCTCAATGGGACAATAAGCTTAATTAAGCCTTTTCATATTTATAGTTTAAAGTATTTAAATTTGTCTTATTTTTTCAATGTGGGATAATAAGTTTGCCTTAAACTTTTTTATATTTATATAGTCTAAAGTGTTAAGTTTTGATTTATACTTTTCTAATGTGAGATATAAGCTTGATTTAAAATTTTCATATATATAGTCTAAAGTGTTTAAGTTTGAGCTTATGCTTTTTCATATTTATAGTTTAAAATATAAGTTTCGTTTATTCTTCTTAATGTGGACAAAGCCACATCTAACAATTAATAAGGTTTAATAAATTTTGATATATAATATATAGATATGTTACAAACATATATATATATATATTATATATATATATATGTATATAATATATTCCGGGTCTACCGATTTTTTTATTCCGGTCCGACCGGTCGGACCAGTGACCCAGTGACCCAGTAACTTGACCGGTTCGATCTCCGGTCCGATTCTCAAAACATTGTTGGCAAGGGAGTGAATCTTTCTTACCAGATCTTCAGCGCCTAACTGTTAACCACTGCTACAAATTGAAAGAGATTCCTTGGCAGTTTGAAAAAGTCCCAAGTCTTGAAATGATGGAGCTAGTTGACTGTGCCCCATCTCTTGTGGCTTCTGCAGAGAAAATACTAAAGCAGCAAAAAGGCCATGGAAATGATGTCCTTCAACTCTGCGTTAAGTCTTCCAAGGATGCGAGGAAACCCAAGTCATGAATGGCACCTACTTACCGTAGAAGAAGGTCCGTGGAGCTAGGAAACCCAATTTTCGTTTTGTATTTTTTTATATTTTATTATTTTAATCCTTTATCTTTTTAAGATAGCAAATAAGTCCCATAATACTTTATTTTTTTTTATGAATTTGGTCCTTAACGGCCATGTGGCTTTTTCCGTAAAAATATCTAATGAAAATATATCATGGGACCAAAACTACTATATTTTTAACGTTATAGGATTAAATGTGATAATCTCGTAATTAATGAGATAAAAGTAAAAAAAAAAAACACTAAGTTACGGACGAAAAACGGAATTTCCCCTGTAATTAATCGAGGAATGCCGTGTATTTAACCGTTAAAAAAGTGACCCTACTATTATTTTGATTTTATTTCTACTAGTAATTAATTCAATGTATTAGGTGATGAGTGAGGATTCACGAGAGCCACCACTTCATTATTAGAGATTTATCCATATTAATCAACATTAACGCAAGTTATCATTAGTAAAGACAAATTAATTACCAACTGCAACTGGCTAATTAGGGAGTCACATATGATAGATAATTAAATACAAAATTATTAAAAAAAAATCACGTACGCAGGCCTGGAATCAAATGATTTTTTGAGAAACAGACATTAATTCAAGTTTCAAGCTAAGGTTTTGATTATTTCAATGCCATTTTATTCGAAAAGCTGTACGTTCATTGCTTTCATGAATTGAGATGCTAATGTTTTGAGATTTCTGTTTACAGTTTATTTGGTACCACTGTTTGTGTGCGATCTGGGAAACAGCAACAGCGAGAGTAATGCTCTTGAAACGCAAATTTTAATTCAAATCAGATCCTAGATTTTTAAATAATGTTATGAAATAATTATATAATTTGAAATTAAGAAAATAAAAAAAATTAAGAAAAAATACATGTACGAACTTCACGTAATCACGTGAAGGGTAATTTACTTTATTTTAAAAAATACAAAAAAATATTTGATTTTTTTTTCCTCGCAAAATGATAATTTTCTCATTTGTACTAATATAAAAAGGAAATGAACTCCATACTCACACATGACGATCAATGACATCGTCATACCAATTTTTTTTAAAGTAAAAAAATATTTTCTTCAACTAATAAGATAACTAACTCATTCCATTTTTCAAATTATACATTAACTAATAATTAGTTTTCTTTTATTTTCTTTTTAATGTAATGTAATGTATTTATTTATATATTTTACTTTTATTTTATTATATATTTAAAAATATACAAAAATTATTTATTACATTCACATAAAAACGAAGTGCCCAACATCTAGTTTTTAATATAATATGAGGTGGTATGCATTTTTTGATATTTTCCATAAATTGTTGTGATAGAGTTGTAAATGTACATCAAATGTCAAACTGCAATGCCGTATATTTAAATAATTAAAGTTGCAATCACGATGAGTATATGGATATGTTTTAATTTTCTCCACATGATGGGCAGCTGCCCAAGATTTCGGCTATTTCACACCTCAGATTTTTCCAACATTTATTATTCTATACTATTGTCTTTCGTATTAATTAATTAATTAAATGTGTATCCGCAAACTAAATCTGAAAGAAGAGTTTCTCATTTATTAATTATTAAGTTCATCACACAGAGTTATTCTAAGTGTTGACATTTTCATTACGTACCTATCATTTCTTCCATTTTTTTTTTTTATTTTTTGGCAAGACATTTCATTTCATTTCATTCATATAATAAAATGATACAAGTTCTACATATGGTGAAGGTTTCACCGTTTTCAATTTAATTATTGATTTATGTGCTGAAATTGAATCATCAATAAAATGGCATGCATCAATAAATTCGAAATTACATAATGAATGTCAACTATCAAATATTTATAATAAATCAATATTTATATAAAATTAGTAGTTAAACCAATAATTTTTATTAAATTATTAAAAAATCAACACATTAATGAAATTTGAATTCAAAATTGTATAGTTATAATTATAAACCATTAGCTTGGCCGATCAAATTAGCCTTAGTCGGACTGAAATTGCTCTTTTGGTTCAATAGAGAAAAGGGTTTGCTCTTTATCCCAGATTTATGAATTTCTTTTGGGTACCAAAACTGTTAAAAAACCTGTGGCATAAGTTGGGAGTTAACAGAAAACGCCTTTTGCCGTTAAAAATTGATGGTAATGAAGTTTTAGGAGTGTCTTTGCAAATTTCATAACAGTTTTGGGTCCAAAACAATTTCTGTAAATCATGGGACCAAAAAAGAAACAAACCCCTTCATTTGTGGGATCAGAAAAGTCATTTTGGCTTCTTAGTTGACCAAAACTTATACTATCTTGATATGGATAATTCTTATTCAAATAAGGTTTGGCCGAATATGAACCAATCATATGGCAAGTGCAATACATTTATCATGTGATTGGTATATAGTTCAATGAGAGTGACCAATTATGTAGCAAGTGTATGTGATTGGTTTAGTTCGACCAAACCTGATTCGGATAAGAATTTTCCCTGATATGTTAGTATTGGTGCCATAAACAAGGAATTCTTGATCTATTTTCAATGTTCCGCACAATGGCCAGCTGTCCTATATGCTTTCAACTATTTCAACGCTCAAAATATTTTGATTGTGAGAGCTCAACCTTACCCATAGGACAAGACCTCGTTGGCATTTCAATGCCCATCTTATATTTATCTTGTGAGTTTGGTAGCGGTTGTGTGCGGTCTGAGAGAGAGAACTCATGAGAAAGATCATCATCAGAGCAATCAATCAGAAATGGGTTATGCTGCTTTGGTTTCTCTTAGGCTGACAATTGAGCGCATTCTGAATGCTTCTCAAATTCCTTTTCTTCCTCCCTCTGAAGAAATCATACCACTTGTCAAGAAGGGGGTTGAGTCAATAGAATGCCTCCTTCGTACTCTTTCCGGAGTAAACAGCGACGACGACGGCCAGAAGTCGGAAGCTGTGATAAAGAAAATCATAGAGGCAGCACGCAGATTAGAAGATACAATTATAGAATCTCACAGCTACAGGTGGGATTTCGAGTCTGACAAGGAAGTGATTTATTCTGCTATGGCAGTGGTGAAGGAGATCAAGGGCACACTAAGGAACACGACGTTGTGGCCTCAAGAAGAAGTAAAACATGAGCCTCTCAGAGGTACTATTTTCTACCCAAGGATTACACTATTTTGGCTATATTATATTTACTTTAGAAAATATTAAATGAGGATTAAAATTAAAAAAATTATATAATTTATTTGCTGGCGTTATTATTTTCCGCCCGAAGAAGGAGTTGGTTGCGTAGTGGGTTTTTAAAAGGTTGTAAGTATAATATTGAAATTTATCTAGAAGATTGTAGATCTAAATGTAAGTAACCTTACATGTATATTGAATACGAATTATTTTTGATAAAAAAAAATCATATTTATCACGTATATTAATTTTTTGAATATAATTTTACATACAATTGAGTGTGCACCATCGTCAATGGTTAAAGTTGGGTTTAACTGAATTTTTTGTCCTGTAATGTAGGTTATTTGACGTTTTCATCTTTTAACTTTTTATAGTAGCATTTTAGTCATGTATTCTTTCAATATTCGTGATTTTAATCATTTTTTCACTAAAATTTACCCTTCTCACTGCAAATTTGCATGTGTCTTTCACGTGATATTTTAAATTTGTAATTTTTATTTCTATTTGCTCATTTCTGCCAGAATTTTGTTCTTTGACTTTTTAGGGTAGAATTTTAGCCCTGCAACTTCTTAATTTTCTCAATTTCAATCCTTTTTTCATCGGCGTCTACCCTTCTTGCTGTTGTAGTTGAACTCTGGTGAAGGAAAAATACTAAAATCATGAAAACTAAAAAAATATAGGACCAAAATACTATTCTAAAAATTTAAAGGATGCAAACTCCAAATGGCTTAAGTTAAGGAACCAAAAATGCATTTAATCCTTATAATTATTAGGGTAGATTACAACTACCTCCCTTGAGGTTTGGCATAATTGCGAATACCCTCTCGTTGTTTGAATAATTACAAATACCCCCATCAAATTAAAATAATTGTGTAGCCCTTATAGATAGAGAAGTGAACATTACTATTTTACTTTTGTTGATTTTTTTTTTTAAAAATAAAAAATATTTGAAAAAATATAAAAGAAATGTGAGAGTGGATAAAATAAATAATCTAGAGGGAATATTAGTTCATAAAAATATTCTAAAAAATTATAACATATATATATTATATATAATTATAATTTATAGTCCAAAACAATATTTTGGTTAGTTCACCACCAAAATTGGATGGAAACCTAACGGAATTGGTTCGTTGTTAGACAGACGTTAAAATCAGAGGGGTATTTATAATTTTTCAAATAATGAGGAGACAATTGTAATTATGCCAAATTTTAAAGAGGTGATTGTAATTTCCCCTAATTATTATTACGTGAAGAAGTATGGATTTATTTTCAAATTTTCAGATTTCGAACCGTTGTCCAAGATTCTCTCTAAGTCTAAGTTATATCAATATACCAGTTGTTTGTTAATCATATTTGTTGAGAATTGATCACTAGCACGTTACAGGAAAAATTAAAATCCTATCAACTATTACAAATCGTGAATGTAAGTTTCAACAACCCTTAATACAATTACAGTATAATAGAAAGGGGAAAACAGATCATCAATAGGAAATAAAGAGAATTGACAGCATGTATTCAGTAAGCACTGAGACCAAAAGTTAGGGTCTCAGTGAAAAAGGCTCAGAGCCTGATCTGAAAGGCTTAAGACCAAAAGACCACAAAGGCCACAGTCCCACTCTCGGTTGCTTGAGACCACTTATTGAACCACAAAGGTTGGCCACAAAGGCTCTTATAGATCTGACGACTTAAGGCAAGATCAACCACAACCACAAAGGTTTAGATCAATCGAAGCCACAAAGGCAACGCCATTAAGGCTTTTTGAGAGCTTTAGATTAGGGAGAAAAGAAAACAATAGAGAAGCTGGTTTTTATTCTACTTCTATTTATTTTTTTTTTTTTTGAAGAACAAGAATATATATATATATATATATAGGGAGATTCATAAAAGGTCGAAGGGAAAGGTTCGGGGAGGGTGACGGCATCTGGAAAAGCCAGACGCCATTGTTGGGCAGAGAGAAGAGAGATGTGAAAGATTCGAAAGACATTGGAAAAGAGGATTAGGGTTTGACTGAGAGAGAGAGTGAAGTGAAGAGTCGGATATAAGAAAGCAAATCGGGTTAGAAAGACGGGTCCGGTAGATGGGTTTGTTCAGAAGTGGATCAGGGTCCGTAACTGGTATAGCTGCCAGGATAAGTGGACTAGGCCAACAGTGGATTTGGGCCATGTCATTTTTTAACAATATTCTCTATATATATCATCCTCATTTCATGCTGTCAGCATTAACTTTCTTATTTAGCAATTCATACATAATCATGCTTCAAGATTTCTCTTCACCAGTTTGGTGTTATTTGTGTGAGTTCTGAGAGAAATCAATAAAAAATTGCTTATGCTGCTTCAATTTCTCTTGAGAACACATGAATTATGCGCCTTCTCAATCCTTCTCACATTGTGTTCTTCCTCCCTTCCAGTAACCGTGCAATATGCATTCCATGTTGTCCGCACGCTTGAACGATTATTTACTGCAGAAGACAACAGCAAAAGCGAGGGGGTGAAAGCTGTGAAAGTCGAGATCAGAGAGGCAGCATTCAGATTGGAAGATGTACTTGAATCAGCCCATGTTTCAGATCAACATTTTCTCTCAAAGTCTCAAACCCGCGATGGAGATGATCATATTAGTGACTTGGCCATGGAAGTTGGGAAAGAGACTTTTTTCTTTCTTGAAACAGCAAATAAGATCTTGAAGCAGTTTGACAACTTGCTGCAGCAGCCTGAAGACGATAATACCGCTGTAGTTTTGTCTAGAACAGATCACATTGAAGCAAAGAAGGCAAAGATCTTTGGATTAGATCATGAGTTGATTCAACTGAAAGATCGGCTTCTAAAAGAGGCAAGCCATCCCCTAGATGTCACAACTATAGTTGGGATGGCAGGCATTGGCAAGACAACTCTTGCCAGAGAAATTTACGACGATCCGGATATAGTGAGCCATTTCGAATGTCGTGCTTTTGTCTCTATAGGCCCAGAATATGCATTGAAAAGAATCAAAAAAAGTATTCTAGCTCAAACGAATCCTGAGGTTGACGAAATACATATACAAGATGAGGAACTATTAGACTCTGAGCTGTTGTTGAGAATGCGTTCACGCAGATACCTAATTGTGTTGGATGATATATGGGATAGGGAATTATGGCACTTAACTTGGTGGGTTTCTCCAAGCAAATGCGATGGGAGTAGAATCATCATGACAACAAGGCTTGAAGATTGCATATGGCCATGTGAAGGCTTTGTTCTTAGGAAGCGTTTCCTGAATCAACAAGAAAGTTGGCTTCTTTTTTGCGAAAACGTGTTCGGGGGAGACCACTCTCCATGCCCGCCTGAACTTGAGAAAGCTGGAAGGAAGATTGTCAAGAAGTGTGAAGGACTTCCTCTCACAATCATTGCAGTTGCCAGACACCTTTGCGATGCCGAGAAGACGCCAGAGTACTGGAAGCAGGCAAAAAGAAAAGTATATACATCTATCATCAGTGAAGATAAGGCAACGTCACAGGTACTATATCGGAGCTATGATTATTTACGACAGCATTTAAAACCATGCTTTCTCTATATGGGAGTTTTCCCGCATGACTCTGACATCGCTGCCTCAAAGCTCATCAAACTATGGTGTGTTGAGGGATTTCTTGCACTGCATGAGACAAACCCATCTATTAATGCCATGGTATATCTCGAGGATCTTGTGTCTGCAAATGTGGTTAAGGTCCGCCAGCACAGCTCGTCTGGTGGAATTAAAACATGCAACATATATCCTGTTTTTTGGCATATCTGTATGAGGGAAGCTGGGGAACAGAAGTTTTTCCATGTCATTGACAGTAATGGTAATCAAGGTATAGAAAGCCAGCGTCGACACTGCATTCATAACAACGTTTTGTTAGGCATCAAAGATGTGCACAAGTCAATGACATCTATTTCAAATGTGCGTTCGATCCTCTGCACGGGTCCCCACCATCAGTACCCAGTACCAATATGTTTGGGTTTTAGTTTGTTGAGGGTATTGGATGCACTTACAGTCCGCTTCTATGGTTTCCCAAGTGAGGTAGTGAAACTAGTTCGCTTAAGGTACCTCGCCTTCACTTATAATGGAAACCTCCCTGCTTCCATATCCAAACTGTGCAATCTTGAGTACTTGATTGTCCGGCAATATCTAAGCATCTTATCTTCTGGGGCTCGCCGGCCGTATCTGCCCAAGGAGATATGGGATATGCAAGCATTAAGGCATCTCCAAGTCATGGGAAGCGACCTGCCAGATCCTAGTTATGACGGCGCTCTCTTACCAAACCTCTCAACACTTTCAGGTATTAGTGCTCGCAGTTGTACCAAAGAAATTCTTGGAAGAATCCCAAATCTAAACAAATTAGGAGTTCAAATTGAATTAGCACTAGATGTCGATGAACCCATGCCTTGCTTCGAGCATCTCTCCTCCCTCCATAAAATTGAATCACTTAAATGGTCCATAGTGAATCCTAATATGAAGGTTGTTGTCCCCCCACTCTCTTTTCCAGTTTTTCCACCTAGCCTTAAAAAGTTAACTTTGAGTGGACTTAGACTACCATGGGAAATGATGATTATTACTGCTGAGCTGCGGAATCTTGAAGTGCTGAAACTGCAATGCTATGCCTTTCAAGGCCGAGTGTGGAAGATGGATGATGAGATAATTTTCTGGCCTAAGCTTAGATATCTACTCATTGAGGACACTGATTTGGAGGAATGGTATGTTTCCGGCTGCTTTGATTCGCTTAAGTGCCTGAGCTTACGGCATTGCTACAAATTGAAAGAGATCCCCCAGCAAATTGTATGTATTGAACATCTCGGGATCGAGCTAGATGACTGCAATAACCCTTCTCTTATGGCTTCTATAAAGCATTGGGCAAAGAAAAGAGTCGGCAGCAGAAAGCTTCGAGTTTTTGTTAAGTTCTCGGCGGATGATAGGAAGCTCAAGTCATGAGTTGCACCTTGGCTACAAGGCAAGGCAAATTCAATTTTAATTAATCACTGAAAAGAACAATGTTTTAATTATAGTACATTAGGAAAACTATGAAAACAAATTGGAAACTATATAATTGAAAGGGATAATTGCACTAGACCTCCTAATCTATGTTTTATTACACAAATCATTGTTGTATTTTTGAAAAATAAAATATATATTCATCAGAAATGTCAATTTCATGTACATATATCATCCATATATTTTGAAAAATTAAACAAACCCCCCCCCCCCCCCCCGGGAATTATTGCCAATATTACAAAACTACCACTGTTCTTTTACTGCTTGACATAATTTCTGTAATTATGCAAATGATATAAGTATTTCGTATGAATATATCATAAATCAGGGGTGTAAATATAATTATTCCTAATTAAATTTCCTGAACATTTTTCTATTATTTGGTGATATTATTTCTCTGCAATCATAAAATTTGCTCTGGTGTTTTATGCTTGTAGTGGCAAATGCACAGGATCACTGGCAATTGAGACAACCTTCTCAATCATGCATCTCCAGGAATATCTTTGGTAGCCGAGACTCTTTGTTATATTTGCAAGCGCAAATAGTATTTTTTATCCCATAAATTAGGTTTGCTTCATTTTTAATCTCATTTGTTACGATATTAGTACTTTTAATTTCACTAGTAGGAACCACGTGCATTGCACGTGATACTTATTATCTTGACAAAATTTTAAGCAAAATATAAAGTATTTCATAATTAATAAGAATTATTTTAAAATTTAATAAGTATTTTATACATGAAAAGATCTTATTCATTAAGTTTAATGAATTTAAACTTTTAATAATTATTGTAAATATATTCAATTAAAATTCAAAAGTTAAATAACAATATAACTAATTACATTGTTATGTAAACACATGGTGTAATCCTCTTGCCTGGCTTTATGAATTTATTGAATTTTTTTTTATGTAATTATTTATCATCTACCCGTTGCTTGTAATTTGAGTTTCAAAATCATCTTTCTTATTCACCGTTAACTATTTTCATTGTCTTCTCAAAGATACTGCATCATTTTTCCTATCAATTTGGGTGTATTTACTTTATGAACTTTATTTTGAATTTTGAACCACTCAAAATTAAGTGACTTAATTGTTGATGTTATAACTTTTATTTCCTTTTGTAATAGGGAGCATACCCTATTTTTCTATAGGTGCATCCACGTCCACGTGGACAATCAACATCTATCTTATTTTCTATTAATTTTTTAAAAATAGATATAAAATTATACATGAACTTTGAATTGTTTTGAAAAATATAATTAGTAAAAAT
This sequence comes from Sesamum angolense, assembly GCA_034509725.1. Lineage (NCBI taxonomy): Eukaryota > Viridiplantae > Streptophyta > Magnoliopsida > Lamiales > Pedaliaceae > Sesamum > Sesamum angolense. The sequence goes on along the minus strand of JACGWL010000005.1, from coordinate 8,390,054 downwards.
TATTTGTCTAAGTATTAATATAATAATTTTTCATATGGTGTTTAATAGAATATATAGTTTCATTATTTTGATGCAAGTATTCAAAAAATATTCTTAGATTATGTAGGTTGTAGTAAATACTATTTTTTCAGGGATAAAATGGTAAAATGATATATTTATTAATTCCTATTAACTACTTTTCACATTGTTCATATTTATTCCAATTTATTGCTTTCACATTATACTTATTTTACTCATTATTTTTATTATTTATATTCATAATATAATACACTTATTAGACAAAAATAATACTCCTACGATAAAACATGAAATGACGCCAAAAAATTATGAAAATGGAAAGATTTAATATTGAGAAATTTTCTAGCGTAGATATAAATGAGAATTAGTTAGATCACTTGACATATTAAAATTTGTTAGATGACAAATGAAAATCAACTAAATGAATTGTCATGTAAAGCAAGCATTTTCAAGAGTAACAAACACAAAAAGAAAAAATGAGAATCAATTAAATCCTTTATCATGTAAATTGATTACTTTTTGTAGTAAGATTAAAATGTAATTTGAGCATTTGAAATGTAATTATTGTATATATTATATAATTTTTTAATTATCTCTAATATAATAGAACAAAATATTAGTGTACAAGATTTGATCTTTTCAACAATGTAAGATATGAATAGCTCCTTGAAAAAAAAAAAAAAAAACGAGTAAACGATACTTCTAAACCATCTCCACACATATCTATTTCTGAAAAAAAGAAAAAAAATAAGAAAAAAGGTGGGCATGTAATCATAGATAAATATTGATTATACTATTGTAAAAAGTGTGAATGATTAAAAGATCTTGTAACTTTTTTATATCACATGTTATAGTTTAATTAATATATAGTTATTAACAAGATTGTAATAGATATTATAAAAATAATTATAAATTAGGTCGTTTGATAAGTTAATTTAGATTTTGCCACTCGAACTATAATCATTTTTAGACTTTGATATCTGATTTTTTTTTGTATCAACTTACCATCTCAATTTTATGAAATTTTGTACTTTGCCATTTATAATTATTTTTCAATCAAGTTTTTTGTCGAAAAAACATCACATGCAGTGCACATGTGATATTTCAAGGTTATGTGATATGGTATTTTTATATAACATGTGATATTTTACTGACAGAAAAATCAAGAAAAAAAGGGCCATATATGAAAAAGTGCAAATTTTCCAAAGTTGAGATGGTAAATTGATACAAAAAAAGTTTCAATTGCAAAGTTTAAAAAACATGCATAGTTCAAATGGTAAAATGTAATTTATCCTAAAATTTAAATGAATCACTTTTGACCAATCATACTTATTACTTTTCTTATTTATTTTGTTTAGCATTATTTGTGTAGTTATCATAAATTTATCCAAGGTCTTTTGCGTTTCAAATAAGTAACTAATAATTATTAATCTAAAGCCTTCACAAAAATATATATTGAATTGCACAAATAGATTATTAATAACAAACTTTGTGTAATATTTAGTTAATGTATGTTTATTTCATTTAAATATGATAAATTAATTTAGGAATTTCCTCTCAATAATATTTTTCTTGGTTTAGTAGAAAATTTTAATTATGAAAAATATTAATAGCTACAATAGGAAAACTATAAGTTTGATGTTGCGGCTACAAATAAATTAAACAAATAATGAGCTTCTTAAGTTTTGTTTTCTTTTAAATTTTTAAATAAATCTTGAGTGATAAATTAGTTTTAAATTACTATTCAAAAGTATTTCATAGATATAAATTAACTTAAAAATAAAAAGGAATATTCAAACTGTATTTTCAAAAAAGCAATAATCAAATAGACTATCAACTAATTCATAATTTTGAACCTAATTCTAATTATTTAAACTATTTATAGATTATATATTAGTATTAAGCATAAGTAAGTGAAAGATATATAATAGATTTATGTAAGTTAAGCTTGAAAACTACAACAAAATGGCTCAATAGCAACGAAAAAAAAAAATAAAATACGTTGAGCTAATTAGCAAGTAAAATTTCTTATTGCTAATCTACATTATTTAATACAAGAAATTTACTTGCTAATGAATTTCACAACGAAAATTTACTTGCTAAAGAATTTAGCAACGAATTATTTAAAATATATATTAAATAATATAGATTAGTATCAAAAGTTCTCCTTCTAATTAGTTTGACACTGGCTTTAAATAATATAGATAAGCATCAAAAGTTTTACTTTTCATATTAGTTTATTTTTGTAGCTATTGAGCCATTTTCTTATAATGAGACTTCCTTTTATCATGTTTTTTACTTTTTGCGTTTGAAAAGATGTGTATATCAAACATCTAGGTTCAAATATTAAATATTCATTTGTTTTCTACATATATTTACCAAGAAACTTGTATCCTTAAAAAATATAATTATAAGTAATTCTTAAATAAATATTTTTCATGATCTTAGCAATGTTCAGAGTATTTACCATAATGCTTAGCCATGGCAAAAACACTTGCGACGTTTTCTATCTATGGGTAATTTTTGGGCTCACCTATTGAAACAATGGCTTATAGTTGTTGTATAATTGGGGCTAATAATTATTTACCATAAAAATTTTTACTTTTAGTATAATAATTAGTCATGACAAATATGCATATTTTTTGTAGTGACGTCAACTAAATTTGTTTAATGATTAATGACATCATATGAATGAACTATCATTTTATGGGGGAAAAATATTTACTTTTGTACAACTCATAATTATATTCTTTTGAACATATTGATATGCATCACTATCACCTTCAAACATAATTAGAATTATCAATTTAGAAGTAAAAAACAATTAGTATAAATTTTCATATTTGTGGGATTTATTTATAGAATAAAATTCATCTTGATATATGAGTTTTGCCATTAACGACGTTTTCATAACTAAATAGAAATGACTCAGTTAATATTAAGTTTTACCATTAATATCACTTTGATACCCACTTAATATATATATTTTTTAATTATCGTTTATATAATGATCATTTTACCTTAGATATATAATGATCATTATACCTTATTACACCAAAGAAAATTTTGCATAAATTTCAATAAAAAAAATATTTCTTCTTTGTTTGAATCATTTTTTGACTTCCAAATTTTATATTTTGATTATTGTACTTTATAATAAATTTTTTGGTTATTTTTCACTAACTTTATTTATAATATTTATAAAATAATTTATTATTTAATAATTAATTATATTAAAGTAAAATTCAAGACGTATTGAAACCTTCTAAGATTCTAAGCCACTTGTTCATCGACAAATTAATGATTAAACTTTTGAAAAAAATTCTATTCCTATTTCAGTCAATTCTTGAAATCTCTAGGTACACAATGGTTTCAGAGGCCACCATTTTGATTGGCAACGAAAGTAAAATTCAAGACGTATTGAAATAAAGCCACTTGTTCATCGAACTTTTTGAAAAAAACTATTTCAGTCAATTCCTTGAAATCAAGTTTTTAGTCTAGGTACACTTTCAGAGGAATCCCTCGAGTAATTTTCTGTTACTCCAAATAACCACAGAATATAAATATATTAGACTTGATTGTCGTTTTAACAAGCATGGCTAAGTCATACAACATTAGCTTTGGATCTAAACTAAAATACCTGATTCAAGAAGTATGATAGTACTACTGTGTCATTAATTTATGATTTATCAATTCCATCATGCAAAAAAAAAAAAAAAATCCTTATACAAGCTCGAAACACTCTAATTTAATTATGCAAATATATAAAATTTGTAGAGTTAAATTAGCAGGTCTTTTGGTAAAATAAAAATATTTATAAGCAAAGAACGATAATAAAATGAGATCTATCCTTTAGCACCCAACAAAACTTGAGAAGAAGCTAAATTTAACAAAAGTACATATGGAAATCAAAATTTCACAAAAAATAGAAAAAAAACTGTTGTATTAACTTAGTAGGGATAAAATAATTGGCAATAATAGTAATGAAGATTCCAAGAGAGCTTAAAACAAGATTTAAAAAGAATGTAAGAATGAGGTTATGTGGCACATAGATCCGTATTCAAAATTATATACTTTTTAAAATTTTGCTTGAATTCTTTTTTTCTTTGGGTTGATTTCTATGATGTTTTTCAATTTAATTTGAGATAGTTTAATTGTTAAAAAGTCTACGAGAACTTATATTAGATGTAGTTATATTAAAATCATAAAACGAACTACAATATAAAAAATCTTGTTGTAAAATTAAAATTGTGTTGAAAACATAACTAAGTTGACCACTTGAAATTGTACTAGAAAAGAGCAAGTTTTTGTTAAGTAAAATTCTAGCGCACTTTCTCAATAATTATTGAACTAAAAATAAAATAAAATAATTGCAGTTTTTAACATATGTGGTTTAACTGCATGATTAGTTATATTTTTGCAAATAGCATAAGTTGATTAGATGTTTTCTAAAAAGAAGAGTACTACAAAAGAATTTGCATTTTTGAATCTTAGATTGTTTTTAAAAAAAAAAAAGAGTTTGGATTATAAGGTAATAAGAATCATAAAAATTGTTAATTGATTGTTTAAATTTAAATAATATTGTGGTTTGATCATGAAGAACTAACATTAATGAATTTAATTGATTCAAAATTAACATAAAATTGAGTAAAAGGCATAAATAGAATTTATTTTTATTTATTTTAATGACAAATACTTGATAGATTGTTGAAATTAAGAGAAATATTAGTTCTTTCAACTTTAGTATAGTAAGTTATTAAATTGTCTTAAAATATGTAAACTGTAACATGAATTTTGCTGCTAACAGAGAAGTAAATTAAATAGACCCAAATAAAATATTATAAGGTTATAGCAAAAGGCATATAATTTGCTATAACCTACACGACCTAAGAATCTATTTTTTTTAGAATTTTTCATAGAAAAGTCAAAGTTAAAACTATTTCTCAAAAATTGCATCAAAATAATTACTTGGTAATCCGAAAATAAACAAAGTTCAAGAGAACCAAATTAAAAACCAGAATCAACAAATTCACAAATATTGCAGTGAAACTATATATTCGTTAAGGATATTTCTAAAAATATCTTAATAAATTGCTACTATTATGCACCATATCATAATTATTATGTTAATACTTAAACAAACAATTATTACTAATGATATTTTTTAAAATAATTCAAATTTTATAACATGTTTATAATTTCTTTAAATGTCTTGTAAAAAATTAATAAAAATAGAAATAGATGTTGGTTGTCCACGCGCACGAGGGTGTGCCTAAAAAAAATGGATACACTCCCTATTATAAAAGAAAATAAAAAAATATTAATTAATTCAGTCAATTTTGATTGGTTCAGAATATCAATTAAGTTGACAAAGTAAATGCATCAAATTGATAAAAAAAATATATATGATTCAGTATCTTTGACAGACAATAAAAATAGTAAACAATGAATAACAAGGATAAAATTGAAACTCAAACGGCGTGTAGTGAGTAGATAACAAATAATTTCACCAAGAAGACTCAATAAATTCATGAAGCCAAATAAGAGACTATCTCCTGCCAACAAAATCGAACAAGCAAATGAACAACAAAATCATGTGTACATAACAACTTATTTAGTTATATTTTTATTTAACTTTTAAATTTTCATCGAACATAAAGCTTTTACAATAACTTTTAAAAGTTCAAATTCATTAAACTTAATGAATAAGATCTTTTCATTTATAAAGTATTTATTAAATTTCAAAATAATATTTATTAATTGATGAAATACTTTTTATTTTTTATTAATTAAACTTTCTTAATAATATAAATATTTTGTCAAGATAATAAGTATCACGTGCAACGCACGTGGTTCCTACTAGTGCTATAAAAAAACCTTATCATCTTTTATTTGGGTCAATTTAATTACTTATATCTTAGTATCTTAATTCATGTTGTAGTTTACATATTTTAGAGATAGTTTAGTAACTTATTATACTAAAGTTGAAAACAATAATATTTCTCTTAATTTCAATAATTTTTTTAATTATTTGTCATTAAAATAAATAAAAATAAATTTTGGTTATTCTTTTACTCAATTTTATTTCAACTTTGGCTCAATTAAATTCATTTATGTTAGTTCTTCTGTGACCAAACTAAACTATTATTTAAATTTAAATAATTAATTAGCAATTCTTACTATTTAAAAATTCAAACTCTTTTAGAAAAATCTAAGATTCAAAAACGTAAATTCTTTTTTGTTACTCTTCCTTTAAAAAACATCTAATATATTATTGTATTAGCAAATATATAACTAATAATGAGGGAAACCCAAGTGGAAATTATCTTACAAATACATTTGGAATTACAATTATTTTTTCTTTTAGTTCGACAATTCTTGACAAAGTGTGCAAGAATTTTACTTAACAAGAAGTTGCTCTTTTTTACTATAATTTCAAGTGGTCAATTTAGTTCTGTTATAAGACACTTTTTATTTTATAAAAAATATTATTATATTGCAGTTCAAGAATCCAAGCACAATACAAAGGATATAATTTTTGAATGTAAATCTATTTGCTACATAATGTCATTCTTACGTCCTTCTTAAACCTCATTTAAACTCTCTTGGGTTCTTTATAAATATTATTGTCAATTATTTTCTTCCTATTTAGTTTAATCCAATACTTTTTTCCTATTATCTTTATCTATCTTTTGTGAAAATTTTTTTTTAAACCCTTTATATATTTTGCACAACTTCTAACCATTAACTTTTACTTCTTTTAAGTTTTGTTGTTCGAGGATATACATCTCATTTTATCATCATTTTCTGTTTATAAATATTTTATTTTACCAAACTAATTTAACTCTATAAGTTTTATATATTGGCATAATTATATTAGTGTGTTTTAAGCTTGTATAATGAACATTTTTTTTAAATGATTAAATTGATAAGTCATAAATTGATGACACCACACCATATCCTGAATGATCGTATAACCACCAACTGCAACTGGCTAATTTTCTCAAGGGAGGTCACATATGATAGATAATTAAATACAAAATTATTAAAAAAAATTCACGTACGCAGGCCTGGAATCAAATGATTTTTGAGAAACAGACATTTATTCAAGTTTCAACCTAAGGTTTTGATTATTTCAATGCCATTTTATTCGAAAAGCTGTACGTTCATTGCTTTCATGAACAGTGATGCTAATGTTTTGAGATTTCTGTTTACAGTTTATTTGGTACTACTGTTTGTGTGCGATCTGGGAAACAGCAACACCGAGAGTGCAAGTGCTTTTGAAACGCAAATTTTAATTCAAATCAGATCCAAAATAATGTTATGAAATAATTATATAATTTGAAATTAAGAAAATATAAAAAATTAAGAAAAAATACATGTACGAACTTCACGTAATCACGTGAGGGGTAATTTGCTTTATTTTAAAAAATACAAAAAAATATTTGATTTTTTTTTCCTCGCAGAATGATAATTTTCTCATCTATACTAATATAAAAATGAAAGGGGCTTCATACTCACAAATGACGGTTAATGACACCGTCATACCAATTTTTTTTAAAGTAAAAAAATTCCCTTCAACTAATAAGATAACTAACTCATTCTATTTTTCAAATTATACATTAACTAATAATTAGTTTTCTTTTATTTTCTTTTTTAATGTAATTTATTTATTTGTACATTTTACTTTTATTTATTATATATTTTAAAATATACAAAAATTGTTTATTATAGTCACATAAAAACGACGTGCCCAACCATTAGTTTTTAATATAATATGAGGTGGTATGCATTTTTTGAAATTTTCCATAAATTTTAGTGATAAGAGTTGTAAATGTACATCAAATGTCAAACTGCAATGCCGTATATTTAAATAATTAAAGTTGCAATCACGATGAGCATATGGATATGTTTTAATTTTCTCCACATGATGGGCAGCTGCCCAAGATTTCGGCTATTTCAAACCTCAGATTTTTCCCACATTTTATTATTCTATAGTATTATCTTTCGTATTAATTAATTAATTAATTGAATATGTATCCGCAAACTAAATCTGAAAGCAGAGTTTCTCTTTTTTTAATTATTAAGTTCATCACACAGAGTTATTCTAAGTGTTGACAGTTTCATTACGTACCTATCATTTCTTCCATTTTTTTTTTTTTTATTTTTTGGCAAGACATTTCATTTCATTCCATTCATATAATAAAATGATACAAGTTCTACATATGATGAAGGTTTCACCGTTTTCAATTTAATTATTGATTTATGTATTGAAATTGAATCATCAATGAAATGGCATGCATCAATATAATTCGAAATTACATAATAAATGTCAACTATCAAATATTATAATAAATCAAATATTATATGAAATTAGTAATTACACCATTATTTTTTATTAAATTATAAAAAAATCGACAAATTAATGAAATTTGAATTCATAATTTTATAGTTATAATTATAAACCATTAGCTTGGCCAATCAAATTAGTCTTAATCGCACTAAATTGCTCTTTTGGTCCCATAGAGAAAAGGGTTTGCTCTTTATCCCAGATTTATAATGGTAATGAAGTTTTAGGACTGTCTTTGCAAATTTCGTAACAATTTTGGGTCCAAAAACAATTTCTGTAAATCATGGGACCAAAAAAGAAACAAACCCCCTGCATTTGTGGGATCAGAAAAGCCATTTAGGTGTCCTAGTTGGCTAAAACTTATACTATCTTGATATGGGGTAATTCTTATTCAAATTAGGTTTGGTCGAATCTGAATCAATTATATGACAAGTGCAATACATTTAAATTGGTATACAGTTCAGTGAGAGTGATCAATTATGTAGCAAGTGTATGTGATTGGTTTGATTCGACCAAACCTGATTCGAATAGAAATTTTCCCTTGATATGTTAGTGTTGGTGCCATAAACAAGGAGTTCATGATCTATTTTCAATGTTCCGCACAATGCCCAGCTGTCCTATATGCTTTCAACTATTTCAACACTCAAAATATTTTGATTGTGAGAGCTCAACCTTACCCATCGGACAAGACCTCGTTGGCATTTCAATGCCCATCTTATATTTATCTAAGATTTGGGTTGTGAGTTTGGTAGTGTTTGCTTGAGTCTGAGAGAGACAACTCACGAGAAAGATCATCATCAGAGCAATCAATCAGAAATGGGTTATGTTGCTTTGGTTTCTCTTAGGCTGACAATTGAGCGCATTCTGAATGCTTCTCAAATTCCTTTTCTTCCTCCCTCTCCAGAAATCATACTACTTGTGAACAAGGGGGTTAAGTCAATAGATGACCTCCTTCATACTTTCTTTGGAGTAGACAGAGACGACGACCGCGAGAGGTGGGAAGCTGTGATAAAGGAAATCATAGAGGCAACATGCAGATTAGAAGATACAATTATAGAAGCTCAGAGCTACAGGTGGGAATACGAGCGTGAAACGAAAGCGATTTTTTCAGGCATGGGGGTGGTGAAGGCGATCAAAGGAGAAACTATTCAACACGTCGTTGTGGCCTCAAGAAGTCAAAGATGAGCCTGTGAGAGGTAATATTTTCTATCCAATCACCATAATTCGAGAGACATTTTTATTACGGTTATCCTCTTTTGATTATATATATTATATGTACTTTAAAAAATATTAAATAAGGGACAAAATTATAAATTTATATAATTTGTTTGCTGACACTGTTACCCTACTGTGTCCAAAGAAGGAGTTGGTTGTAAACATTGAATTTTCGAAAAAAATGGAAGTATAATATTGAAATTTCTTTAATTAGGAGAGTGTAAGTTTGTATTTTTACAGACAGGTGTAAATGAAATTAACTCTACATGTATATTGAATTCTATTTACTTTGATAAGAAAATTTACATATTTATCACGTATATTAGTTTATTTATTGAGTATGCCTCAATATAATTTTACATGCAATTGAGTGTGCACCATCTGTCAATATATAGTTAAAGTTAGGTTTAATGGTATTTTTTGTCTTGTAATTTAGGTTGTTTGTTGTTTCCGACTTTTAACTGTTTAGAATGACATTTTGGTCGTGTATTCTTTTAATATTCATGATCTTAATCAATATTTTTTTTGCTAAAACTTACCCTTCTCACTGCAAAATGCATGTGCCTCTCACGTGATATTTTAAAATTGAGACTTTTGTTCCATTTCTACCAGCAATTTTTTTTCTTTAACTTTTTAAGGTAAGATTTTGGCCCTTTATCTTTTTAATTTTCTCAATTTCAATCATTTTTTCAGCGGAGTTCACCCTTCTCGCCGTTGTAGTTGAACTAAGGTGAAAAAAAAAGGTGAAAATTGTGAAAATTGAAAAGATGTAAAACGAAAATACTATTGTAAAATTTAAAGGTCGCAAACTCCAAATCACTCAAGTTGCGGAATAAAAAATGCATTAATCCTTAAAGTTATTATTACATGAAGAAGTATGGATTTATTTTCAAATTTCCAGATTCTGAATCGCTGTCCAAGATGCTTTTTAAGTTATATCAATATAGAAGCTGTCGTTTGTTAATTGTATTCTCTATGACTATATACATCATCCTCATTTCATACTGTTAGCATTAGCTTTCTTATTTAGCAATTCATACATGATCATGCTTCAAGATTTCTCTTCACCAATTTATTGTTATTTGTGTGAGTTCTGAGAGAAATCAATAACAAATTGCTTATGCTGCTTCAATTCCTCTTAAAGAACACATGATTCATGCGCCTTCTCAATTATTCTCACATTTCTGTTCTTCCTCCCTTCCAGTAGCCGTGCAATGTGCATTCCATGTTGTCCAGAACTTAGAACTACTATTTACTGTGAGAGACGGCAGCAACAACGAGGGGGTGAAATCTGTGAAAGCCGAAATGAGAGAGGCAGCATTCAGGTTTGAAGATGTACTTGAATCAGCCCATGTTTCAGATCAACATTTTCTCTCAAAGTCTCAAACCCGCGATGGAGATGATCATATGAGTGACTTGGCCATGGAAGTTGGGAAAGAGGCTGTTTTCTTTCTTGAAACAGCAGATAAGATCTTGGAGCAGTTTGACAACTTGCTGCAGCAGCCTGAAGACGATAATGCCACTGTAGTTTTGTCTAGAACAGATCACATTGAAGCAAAGAAGGCCAAGATCTTTGGATTAGATCATGAGTTGGTTCAACTGAAAGATCGGCTTCTAAAAAAGGCACGCGATCCCCAACATGTGACAACTATAGTTGGGATGGCAGGCATTGGCAAGACAACTCTTGCCAAAGAAATTTACGAAGATCCGGATATAGTGAGCCATTTCGAATGTCGTGCTTTTGTCTCTATAGGGCCAAAATATGCATTGAGAGAAATCAAACTAAGTATTCTAGCTCAAACGAATCCTGAGGTTGTGTGAAATACATGTACAAGATGAGGAACTATTAGACTCAGAGCTGTTGTTGAGATTGCGTTCGCGCAGATACCTAATTGTGTTGGATGATATATGGGATATGAGATTATGGGACTTAACTTGGTGGGTTTCTCCAATGAAATGCGATGGAAGTAGAATCATCATGACAACTAGGCTTGAAGATTGCATATGGCCATGTGAAGGGTTTGTTCTTAGGAAGCGTTTCCTGAATCAACAAGAAAGTTGGCTTCTTTTTTGCGATAACGTGTTCGGGGGAGACCACTCTCCATGCCTGCCTGAACTTGAGAAAGCTGGAAGGAAGATTGTCAAGAAGTGTGAAGGACTTCCTCTCACAATCATTGCAGTTGCCAGACACCTACGCCATGCCGAGAAGACGCCAGAGTACTGGAAGCAGGCAAAAAGAAAAGTATATACAACTATCATCAGTGAAGACAAGGCAACATCACAGGTACTATATCGGAGCTATCAATATTTACCACATTATTTAAAATCATGCTTTCTCTATATGGGAGTTTTTCCGCATGATTCTGACATCGCTGCCTCAAAGCTCATCAAACTATGGTGTGTTGAGGGATTTCTGATCAACCCATCGTCTAGTGAATATGATCCCATGGGATATCTTGAGGATCTTGTGTCTGCAAATGTGGTTAAGGTCCGCCAGCACAGCTCGTCTAGTGGAATTAAAACATGCAACATTTATCCTGTTTTTTGGCATATCTGTATGAGGGAAGCTGGGGAACAGAAGTTTTTCCATGTCATTGACAGTAATGGTAATCAAGGTATAGAAAGCCAGCGTCGACACTGCATTCATAACAACGTTTTGTTAGGCATCAAAGATGTGCGCAAGTCAATGACATCTATTTCAAATGTGCGTTCGATCCTCTGCACGGGTCCCCACCATCAGTACCCAGTACCAATATGTTTGGGTTTTAGTTTGCTGAGGGTATTGGATGCACTTACAGTCCGCTTCTATGGTTTCCCAAGTGAGGTAGTGAAACTAGTTCGCTTAAGGTACCTCGCCTTCACTTATAATGGAAAGCTCCCTGCTTCCATATCCAAACTGTGCAATCTTGAGTACTTGATTGTCCGGCAATATCTACGCATCTTATCTTCTGGGGCTCGCCGGCCGTATCTGCCCAAGGAGATATGGGATATGCAAGGATTAAGGCATCTCCAAGTCATGGGAAGCGACCTACCAGATCCTAGTTATGACAGCGCTCTCTTACCAAACCTCTCAACACTTTTAGGTATTAGTGCTCGCAGTTGTACCAAAGAAATTCTTGAAAGAATCCCAAATCTAAACAAATTAGGAGTTCAAATGGAATTAGCACTAGATGTTGATGAACCCTTGCGTTGCTTCGAGCATCTTGTCTCCCTCCATAAACTTGAATCACTCAAATGGTCTGTAGTGAATCCTAATATGCAGGTGGTTGTCCCCCCACTCTCTTTTCCAATTTTTCCACCTAGCCTTAAGAAGTTAACTCTGAGTGGACTTAGATTTCCATGGGAAATGATGATTATTACTGCTGAATTGCGGAATCTTGAAGTGCTGAAACTGCAATGCTATGCCTTTCAAGGCCAAGTGTGGAAGATGAATGATGAGAGAATTTTCTGGCCTAAGCTTAGACATCTACTCATTGAAGACACTGATTTGGAGGAATGGTATGTTTCCGGCAGCTTTGATTCGCTTAAGCGCCTGATCTTTCGGCATTGCTACAAATTAAAAGAGATCCCCGAGCAAATTTATATGTATTAAACATCTTGAAATGATAGAGCTAGATGACTGCAGCCCTTCTCTTGTGGCTTCTGCAAAGCATTGGCCAAAGAAAAGAGTCGGCAGCAAAGCTTCAAGTTTGTGTTAAGTTCTCAGCGGATGATAGGAAGCTCAAGTCATGAGTTGCACTTTGGCTACAAGGCAAGGTAAATTCAATTTTGATTAATCACTGAAAAGACAATGTTCTAATTATAGTACATTAGGAAAACTATGAAAACAAATTGGAAACTATATAATTGAAAGGGATAATAGCACCTAGACCTACTGAAATATGTTTTATTACACAAATCATTCCTGCTTTTTGAAAAATAACAGATATACTTATCAGAAATGGCAATTTCATTTATACAAATCATTAATATATTTTGGAAAATTAAACCTACACCCCCGGAAACGTTACCAACATTACAAACCTACCACTTCTTTTTGGCTGTTTGAGATGGTTTTTATAATTATGCAAATGATATGAATATTTTGGGTAAATATCCCATAAGTTAAGGGTGTAAATATAATTATTCCTAATTAAAATTCCTGAACAATTTTCTATTATTTGGCGATATTATTTCTGCAATCATAAAATTTGTTCTGGTGTTTTATGCTTGCAGTGGCAAATGCACACGATCACCGGCAATTGAGATAGCGTTCTCAAATCATGCGTCTTCAGGAATATCTTTGGTAGCTGAGACTCTTTTGTTATATCTGCAAGGGAAAAATAGTATGTTTGATACTATAAATTAGACTTGTTTCACTTTTGATCTCATTTATTATGAGATTAGTATTTTTAATCTCATAATTTATAAAAATTAGCATTTTTGTCCTCATCCACCTTTTCATCTACAGTTTATGGTGTAGTCATGTGCCTAGGATGTGGGCAATAAGTACTTTTGGCTAGTGAGAAAATTGACCTTTCTTTCAACAGTAGCATATGAATGCTCGATTTGACTTACTTAATTCACTTGTGGAAGTTATGATTCTTTGTGTTGTTTTTACTTGGCTTCAACTTACAGAAATATGGAAAGGATGTGATTCTTTTTATATGAGAAATAGAATTCCCCTTTCTTTACTCGAATTTCTTTCAAGATTTATTTTTTCCCCTTAGATGTAGTTATATTTCCTCTAAAAAGTGGTCACAAGTTGAAAAATGTACCAATTTACATAACGTCACACCACAAATTGGACTATTTACTTCACACGGCTTGCGAAAACGTTTTAGGATCATTTTGACTCAAATTATACTTAGATATCACTAGAAATTGTTGAGCACTTTATCTTAGTAGATCTTCTTATATGTTGCATCAACATTCTCTAGAAGTGCTTGTCGTTCAACTGGTTCTATATTTTTTATATATATGTGGAACAATCTAATCTACTGATTCATGATCATCAATTTGCGAAATTGTTTGAATTGGTTGTTCAACACTCCTTAAGTTGTAGGAGTGTTGTGAACTATAACAATCAATTATTACTTGATGTGGAATGTTGAGATCCTGAATGATCGCATAACCACCACCACAACACCACACCAAAAAATCATATAACTACAAACACAAACGTAACAACGATGGACGTAAAATACCATCCAATGCCGGTACGTATGCCTCCTACAGCATGCTCTCTCCAAGAGAGATTTATTCTTCTCTATTTTTATAGTCCTTTCCTGCTCTTGCCAACTAATTTTAGAATGAGAAGAAGCTTTCCGAAGAGATGAACAAAAACAGGAGTGCACTGCTATAGACCAATGCAATACCTGCCACCTATCTGATCAGTAACACTTCTAAATAAGGTTGTATTGATTGAGAGCACACTAATGCATCGCTGCGTCAACCAAAACGATCTCATTTAAAAGGCTATTGGACAAAACGACACTGTAGCAAAATGGCATCGCCACAAGGGACCGAATAGCCAAACGACCGTGTTTCAGATCAGCTAAACTCAAAACAACGTGGATTCATTTGGACGTGGAAAAGAAAAGGAACTAACGGTAAAGCCAGTGAAAATTATAGTAGAGAGCTATCGCAATCAAGCGCAAACAACCAAAACGATCGTACTATAAACCAACGAACCTCAAAACATAGTCATTTCATGCACATGCAGGAAAATAATATAAAATTCTAAAACATTAGACTAAACTTGCAGCTATTGAGAACCTACATTGATACTTATAGTTAATAGTAGTAAAATATATAATGTAAAAATTGTTGCATGGATTAAATGATAAAATAAATTATTTGAATACCAAGAAATATTAAGTGTAGCGAAGAAACATATATAAAGTTTTCATTACATTGAAATAATTAAAAAATGCCAAAAAAAAAAATAGTAAATCCTCAAAATTGAATCAATTTAGTCTAAACAACATTCTAATATATACAGATAGATAGATTATATCAATTGTCAAATTTACCGTGCCATATGAGGAGTATATATGGATCTATTTTTTAATTTTTCCACATGATGGCCAACTTTTTTCTAGATGCTTTCCGCTATTTCGTTGCCCAATTTTATACACCAAGTTGTTGATTTATTATTTTATAATTTATACCATCGTCATTTCATGATATTAAATAATATATATATATATATATATATATATGTATGCATCCGTAGACTAAATTTTAAAGTAGAATTATTTTTTATACGCTAAGTTGTACATTTATTATTCTATAATCTCGTCAGTTCTAATTAATTAAATACGTACCCACAGACTAAATTATAAATTTTCATAGCTGGAGTTCACACATTGGTATTCTAAATGTGTAATTTTTTATCACCTACCTATCAAAATTTTGGCATTTGTTTGCAAGGCATCCCATTCATATTATAAATAAAATAATATAATATTTCTAAAGTGATGGTGAGCGTTTCACCATTTCCAATTACATTATTATTTATTTATGTCAATAATGAACAAGCACTAAGTTGACGGCAAATCATCAGGATCAGACATTGTCCTGTTTGGTGGGGTGTTTATGTGAGTGTCTGAGAGAATTAAGAGCAGAGCAGTCAAACATGGCTTTTGCTGCTTTGATTTCTCTCAAGTACACAATTAAGAAGTTTGTCCAATCAGATTTCGAAAGAGCTTATGAGGAGGGGTTGATGTCCATACTTGAACAGCTTAATACTGCTCGACAAATATACAGCAGTTATTATGACAGCAAGAGGTTGAAAGATGTGGGAGGGAAGATGAGAGAGGTAATATGCAGATTAGAAGATTTGTTCGAAGAATCTGTAATCTTTCTGGAAGACAAGGAAGAGAAAGAAGAGATTAATTTCTATGCCCGAAATCTGAAGGAGATGAAGGAGGAACTAAGCACCCACTCCTTCTGCACTCAACAACTCCAACATCCGCCTATCGCACAAACTATTGGTAACTCCAATTCTATCAATATAATGTATATGTATGTATTTATGTAAATATATATGGCAAAATATTCCCCGCTTCTTACTGCCATGTGATTGGTGTACAGTATGGAGAAAGTGACCAATCACAGAGCAAGTGTAATACGCTTGCCATGTGATTGGATTGGTTCGGCCGAACCAGGTTCAGACAAAAATTTTCCAATGAAGAAGTTATATTAAACTTGATTGTTTAATTTAAGAGTTAGAAAATCGCAAAATATACTCAACTGGGGACTTCATTCACTTGTAATTCTGTGGACTAATTTTGTATTTATATAATTATTATAAATGATAAAAATAGTTTATATACCAATTAGATTAATTTATTGTTTTAATTAATCTATTTCATTTTCGCTAGCTAAAAAAAAAAAAAAATGATGTGTTGGCTATTACATTTTTTGTAATTAACAGGTTGACTCAAAATTGAGGATAATTATAGTAGGAAAAGTTAACTTCTTTCAAATAAATAAAAAGATTAATAATTGCTTGGTTGTTCATAGCCAATGAAACAAATGTTAATGAATTTTAATTATTGGTGATATTTGTTCAATTAAAATGGTCATATTATTTAAAAAAGAGACGATATCAAACTAAAATGACGCATGTTATTTGTTTCAAACCATCATGATATGATAGTATTAGCCAAAATTATATGTTATTAGCGTTTAAATTTTGTCAGACAATATATGTCCATTACGTAAATAAGAACACTGTTGTCATGTGATAGCAAGAGGCATGAGAAGAGGGCTTTCTAGGATGGATTGTTTCGGAGTTATTCAACGGAGAAAGGAACAACCTCGCACAGGGACTATAAACTTGATATCCAGTGAGTATCATTTAACTATAATGTGCATTGTGCATGCCTACTCTATAACTATAAAAGTGGTTTTTCTTACGACGAACCTTAGCGAAAATGCTTTTCGAAATCATTCTTTGATCGACAAAAAATGAATATGATATTTGGTTATCTATTTAAATTTGAATTGGCCTTCGAAACTCTATGGAGCTAAGTACTACAATGTGATTATTATTTTCGTCATCTGTATTTTGATATTCATTATGAACTTTCATTGTGGGCCACCTTTAGAGTCCATTTGAGTATCCAATGTCTCATTTATCTTGATATTGCTCAGTTCTTTATGATTGAATATGCACGTGATCTTTAAATTATCTATTTTCTATATGATTGTTCGACTGGGTTTATGGATTTGATCATGCGGTTCTTACTAAGTGGTTAATGAGTTCGTGGCACGTCGGGGTAGCATTAGTCTGTTCAATCAATTATGGTTTCGGTGAATGGTAAATTTCATAAATTTAATGTGATGTATAGAACATAGAATTAACCTTGTTGTACCAGGCCATTCTCCATATTCTAAAGATAGAAATTCACCTATAATGATGACAGCTTATAATGTATAAGTAGTTTTTGTCTAATCTGGTTCTGTCCATATGTGGTCCACTAGTGAAACCACGACAACTGCATTCACAAGATGTCTTCTTCTCCAATCCTAGTTGCCTACTGAATATGATGTTGCCATTGTCTGTTAGGCCAATTCCACTCAAAGAAGAGGTGAGAATGAGACTCTTCTACCTGATCATCACACAATATACATTGTGTTCCAAAAATATTGTAACTAAGGCTTGTCTAGTGTAGTCAATCTTTCCTATAGAATGGACACATTCCTCATAATCTTAAGAGGTCCAAGGAGAATGGTGTTCCAAGTGACTAATGGGGGACACTGATGAAATAGTTGTAGTGTTGAAGTAGTAGTATACTATGCAATTGGTGACAGTCATTTTCTTATATCCTTATAGCCCTAAACTTACTAAATTATGAATGATTTTCAATCCTTCTCCTTCCATGACATCAGGTTAAGCCCATTCTCCATAGAAAAGTACTATAGAGACTCTCGAGTTTGCATTTAACTAGTACGTAGTGGTCCACTAGGAAAACATTTTTGCAACATCTCGAGTGAATGTCAAGATTATCTATTTTTAATCATGATAATTGGAAATGGTTAAATATTTTATTTCTTCTAAGGATAAAAGGCATTTCGTCCTCTAACTTTAGTCATTTCCCGTTTTATCATTTTTTTTTTTTTAGGATTTGAAAAATGTCCTGTAACTTTTTAATTTGTTCAATTTTAGGACACCAATCCTTGGATTTTGCCCAAAACTTGCCGAAAAGTACCACTAGAATCTAATGTGACATTTTAATTTGGACGAACTCATTTTATTGGCTAATTATGTATAATGTGGCTATTGTATGTCTTTATTTTTTTTTTTTTAAAATCTGATGTGGCATTATTGGCCAAACGGCATTAAGTTATATATGTATTTATGATAGATATATTTTTTGTGTATGTCAACTTACCATTTCAACTTTATAAAATTTTGCACTTTGTCATTTATAACTATGTTTCAACCAAAATTTGTGTCGAAAAAATATCCAATCCAGTGCACATGTGATATTTAAGGATTTTGTGATGTGATATTTTTCATATATGCTCAACATGTAATGTTATCCAATAGAAAAATCAACAAAAAAGACCATATATGGCAAAGTGCAAATTTCTCAAAGTTGATATGGTAAGTTAACAAAAAAAATATTTCGATGGCAAAATGTAAAAACAAGCATATTTTGGATCGCAAAATATAATTAACCCTATATATACACATATATTTTTATCTTGAAATATATACACACATAAAATATTTATATATATATATACACATTACATGTAATGTATAGTTATATAGGTGGTGGCCGCCAACCTCTGGGCGACTATCGCCCAAAGAAGAAAAGGGCATTGCCGCTACCAAGGGTGATGGCGACGCCCCTTTTCTTCTCTGGGCTACCACTGTTTGGCGACATGATGCCCTTTCTTTTTTGGACTACTGCAGTTGTTCGATTTAGGACGAGTCACCGTCGCCCAAATTGGGGGTACAAGGCTTGCCCCCTTTAGTCGTCGCTGGCATTGAGGTAGCGGCTGGCCATCGCCTCCGCCGCCTTAATAAATATATATATACATTTATGTATATATAATCTAAGATATTATTTTTCTCAATTATAAAATATACTTTTGTCCTATAAAAATTCATGTAATTGCCATGTCACCTTTATTTTTTTATTAAAGCCATGTGATTGTCACATCATATTTCGGTGTTCCTTTCTTACAATTTTAGATCAAATTTCGCGACAAATGTCCTGAAATTTAGTAAATAAGAAAATTAGAGAACCATTTTGGAACTCTAGAAAAATAATTGATTAAAATGAGAAATGATTAAAGTTAGAAGATGAAAAATGCCTTTTAGCCTTTCTTCTAGTGTTAGAAATTCATATTTGACCATAATGGTTTAAGATTTCTCTTTACCAGCTTGGTGTTAATTGTGCAAGTTCTTAGAGAAAATAAGTTAAATTAGGTTTGATTGAACTAAATTAATTAAAGAGCCAATACATCGATTGTTCATTTTTTTAACTGTCCAGTGATCAGACAAGTGTATTATATTTGCCAAATAATTAATTTAGATCTAACTAAATTCGATCTAAAATTTCTGAAAATGGCTTATATGCTAATTTGATTTCTCTTAAGCTTACAATTCAGCGCCTTCACATTTCTTCTCAAATTTCTTTCTTCTATTTCCTCCAGAAATCATACGACTTGCTTACAAGGAGGTTGAGTCCTTGCACCAACTTTTTAGTTTGGAAGACGGAAACAACATAAGGGTGACAGCTGCTCTGGAAAGGGAAATCAGAGAAGCAGCCTGGAGACTGGAAGATGTCCTTGAATCACTCCAAGTTTCAAATCAACATTTTCTCCCACAGTCTCAACACCTCCATGGAGCTGAGATGAGCTGTTTGGAGGAAGAGATTAATTTATTCACTCAAAGGGGGAGGAAAATCGAAGAGCAATTAAACAACGCATCCGCGCGGCCTGAAGAAGATGAAAATGCAGCTGTTTCGTCAGGAATTGTTCAGTTTTGTGAAGAGAAGACAAAGATGGTTGGATTAGATGATGAATTAAGAAACGTGAAGAAAGCGATCATCCACCACAAGGGGTCATCCGAAGATTCCAAACGGAAAGTAGTCTCCATAGTGGGGATGGCAGGCATTGGTAAGACCGCTCTCGCTAGAAAAGTTTACGATGATATATTCATTTCAACTGCTTTCGACTTTAAATATTGGCTCACAGTAGGCCCAGAATTTTCAACGAAAGAAATCACACGAGGTGTTCTCAATGCTATGGGTCTTATGTTTGATAAGATACGTACGGGAGGAGACAAGGAATTAGCTAAGTTTGCATACACAAGTTTGGAACGTAAGAGATACCTGATTGTGTTGGATGACATATGGAATACACAGGTCTGGGATGAGTTGGGAATGTTCTTTCCAAACAACAGCAATGGAAGTTCAGTCTTGATGACAACCAGGCTACATGAAGTTGCTACATATGCTAGCAGTGATGCAATTATTGAAAAATGCTTCCTGACTGAAGAAGAAAGTTGGCTTCTTCTCCGTAGAAAAGTGTTTAGTGAGGAGCACTTATGCCCTCGTCAACTTGAGGACGCAGGAAAGAAGATTGCTAAGAAGTGCGAGGGACTTCCTCTCGCAATCAATGCTCTAGGCAAGCATCTGTCGAAAGCAGAGAGGAAGCCCGAGTACTGGGATAGAGTAGCAGAGAAGGAAAGCTCAGTTATCATTGGTGCGGATGAGGAAGCGACAAAGGCATTATACTTGAGCTACAAGTACTTACCTCATCACTTAAAAGCGTGTTTTCTCTATATGGGAGTTTTTCCGCTTGATTTTGAGATCCATACCTCCAAAGTTATCAATTTATGGTGTGCGGAAGGATTTCTTGAACGAAATTCGCACAAAAGCTTAGAAAACATTGCTCGGGAATGTTTGAGGAGCCTCGTATTTAAAAGTGTTGTTCTTTTGCGTGAGCCCAGCTCCAATGGCACAATTAAGACTTGCAAGGTCCATTCTGTCTTTTGGCATCTATGTAACCGAGAAGCTGGGAAGGACGAGTTTTTCCATATCATGAATAGTAATGCCAACCAAAGTATAGAAAGCCAGCGCCGGCTTTGCATCCATAACAACACCTTGTTTGGCATCAAAGATGTGCGCAGCTCAATGGAATCCGTTTCAAATGCGCGCTCCCTTCTCTGTACTGGTCTGCACCATGAGTATCCAGTGCCCAAATGTATGGATTTTAGTTTGCTGAGGGTACTGGATGCACTTACAGTCCGCTTCTATGAGTTTCCAATTGAAGTAGTAAAACTAATTAAATTAAGGTACCTTGCCTTCACATATAATGGAAAGCTTCCTGCCTCTATATCCAATCTCCGGCATCTTCAATACTTGATTGTTCAACAATATCTACACATCTTATCATCTGAGGCTCGTCGATCATATCTGCCCATGGAGATCTGGGATATGAAGGAATTGAGGCATCTCCAAGTCATGGGAAGTGACCTACCAGATCCCACTTCCGACGCTTTCTTGCTCAATCTCTCAACACTTTTAGGTGTTAGTGCTCACAGTTGTACCTATAAGGTTTTCGAAAGAATCCCAAATCTAAACAAATTAGGAGTTCAAATGGAATTAGCACTAGATGTTGATGAACCCTTGTGTTGCTTCAAGCATCTTTCCTCCCTCCATAAACTTGAATCACTCAAATGGTCTGTAGCGAATCCTAATTTGCAGCTTGTTGTCCCAGCAGCCTCTGTTCCAATATTTCCACCTGGCCTTAAGAAGTTAACTTTGAGTGGACTTGGATTTCCATGGGAATACACGAGTACTATTGCTGAATTGGAGAATCTTGAAGTGCTCAAACTGCAATGCTATGCCTTTCAAGGCCAAGTGTGGGACACAGAGTGGTTTATCTTCCCTAAGCTTAGGTTCCTACTAATTGAAGACACTGATCTGGAGGATTGGTATGTCAAGAGTTTATGGAGGTTTCCATCGCTGGAGCGGCTAATCTTTCGGCACTGCTACAAATTGAAAGAGATCTCTAACAAAATTGGAGATATTGAATGTCTTAAAATGATTGAGCTAGACGACTGCAATCCTTCTCTTGTGGCTTCTACAAAGCGTTGGGCAGATAAAGTTCCCCGCCGGAGAAAGCTTCAGGTTTGTGTTAAGTCTTCGGAGGATGATAGGAAGAGCAAGTCATGAGGAACACCTTGGCGATATTATTTCTCTGCATTTGTACAATTTTTGTTATGATGTTTTATGCTTGCAGTGGGAAATACAAAGGATGGGGAAAATTATATTTTCTGTTCCATATTAGGGATTTTTTTTTATAATTTTCTCATATTGTATTTTATAACTTTAAAAAATTAATTTAATCTTTTAGTGTATTTTTTGTTCAATAATTAATAAAGTGTTACGGGAGCACGGACAAAACGTGTTTTCTCCATTAATTATGGTATGCCTACCACATGTGGACCATGAGAGGTCACAAACTACTTGAATAAGGTCTTTGCTATGGAAATATAATGGCAGCTGGACATACACATCACCACCGCCACTGCCACCGCCACGCCACCGCCACCGCCACCGCTAGACAATGAGATCTAGCTCCAGCTATAGATATATTGGGCCAGAGAGGGCTTCCAGCATGAGTCCTCAAAGAATAAGGCGAATCGAACGACGAACCCGACCGCATCCTCTATTGTGTACTCCGAGCCGAGGGCGGCTGAGGTGGCGTAAGTAATTCGTTGATTTTTTTAAACAGTAGTCAAAAAAATTAATCAGAGTTACAAGTACATAAAATTTTTATTTTTTGGCAAGAGACCTTCCAGAACAGCCTTATCAGCCTCAACCGACGGCTGATGAAGGCCATATCCCAGCCAAATCGAAGGCATCCGTAGAGATGACTGAGCAGCAGATGTGGCTGGCTGCAGTCGGGGGCAAGAACAAGGGTCGCATATTTGGCCTTGGTTCTGAGGCCCACTTCTCCAGCCAGACATACACATCACCATCGCTACCGCTACCGCCACCGCCACCGCCGCCACCACCTCCGAACCCGGCTGTGGAGGACCACATCGGTCGCCTCGAGGAGATGATGGCCGATAAGATGGTTATGATGCATGAGCCTGAGCCTAAGCCCGAGGGCTCCAACTCCTTTCCTAAGCATAGTGGTAAGGCCAACCCTAGTTCGTACCACATAGAGGGAATTTAATAAGGTCATTGGTAGAGAAGATTGATGCATGCATAAATAGTTGAATGGTGTACTAGAAGAACGACAATGAGCGTGAGTACTACAATATTTGTGATAAAGTGAGGTACAAACCAAATAGGGCCTAAAGTACCCCGCACTACAAGTTCATGTATGTCGTCCTTAGGTATTTTCCATTGACTGTATGACTGCAGAAGTTGTATGCTTCACCAGCAATAACAAATCACATGACATGACATGTCAGCCATCAGACGAATGAGGGCTCGATTTGTCATCTTTCTAATGTCGAGGCGTGGGGGCATTTTGACTGAGTGCACCCTGATTTTTCAATGGAGTCTTGTAATATTGGATTGAGTTTGTGCACTGATAGATTTGCACCGCTCGAACAGTACCATATTACATACTAATATTGGTTGATTATCATAACACTATACAATCTCTTACTTGAGATATGTTTGAAGTTCTAGTATATATTCTTGATACTAGTGACCCCTGACCCATCAAAATAAAAGGCAACAAAAGAAAATTTGTTCATACCTTACCCTTGTAATCTTCCCCTTGTGTTGGTGCGGATTTTTTTTTTTTTTAATAGATATGCAAATATAAATTAAACAAAAGGCATAATAATTAGCACACAAACATGTATGATGAACTCACTGAATATAATAATTGATAATGAATAATATGATGCACTGAAAAATAATAAAAATTGTCCATATGTACTTACCGATTCAGACAAGATAGGTAATCAATGACATAATGTCCACCTAGCAAAGCATGGAAGTAAATAACTAAAATATATAAGACATAAAACCTAGTTATATTAGAAAAAAAAATATATGATTTTTTTTCTATGGTTGATTATTATAACAAAAATAAAAAAAGAAAATTGTGACAAATACAAATTAATGACAATTTCGCAATGGTCCATTGTTTCTGCAAGTGTAGCGAAAACATTAGTCATAGCTAAAATTATGGCAATTGTTTTGTCTATGGCTAAAAATCATGGTGAATATGAATTAATCGTGGTAAAAATTTAAATTTTTCCTATGAATTTATTTAATTGTAATTAAATCAATAACTTTTAAACCCGGTTATTCATAGTATAACGAAAATTCAATTCTTTTATGGTGTTAATATAAAAAAGTTTGTTAATAAGAACTTATTAAATTTAGAATTTAAAAAATATTAAATATGACAGATGTCTTTCGATTTTTAAGACTTAGTGATGCTGCCCATTTGAGCTTGAATCCACATAAACTATCGATCGTTAGATTATATGTAATATGCTCGTCAAGTATTAATCCAATAACTCATGTAGGTATGAATTAACATAAAAGGCATCGATTTTTCCTTTTAAAAAAAATACATAAGACTTCTTTATTAGCCATTGCTATTTTCCATGAACATTTAAATAATGTATAATTTGGGAAACTAACTAATTAAGAGTAGTGTTTAGACATTGAAAAATAAAAAATATGTATCTTGGCCAAAAGATATGCCCAAGTTGTTGCATGAACTAAATGATAGATAAATTATAGTGTAAAAAATAAGTGTAGCCAATAGAAGTTTACATTACAATCAAATAATCAGAAATTCTAAAAAAATTAGTAGTTGGTGAAAAGTGAACCATTTTAGTCAAAGAACATTCTAATATGTGTGTACATCGATCAAAATGTCAAATTTGCCACGCTATATATATATATATATATATATATATATATAATTCTATTTTAGTTTCCACATGACGGCCAATTGATGATTTATTATTTTATATCATCGTCATTTTCATGACATTAATTAATTAAATATGTATGTATCAGCTGCAGACTCATTTTCAAAGTAGAATTTTATTTAATTTATACGCTAAGTTGTACATTTATTATTCTGTAATATCATATTAATTAATTAAATATGTATCAGCAGACTAAATTTTAATTTTTCTTAGAGTTCACACATAGCTAATTCTAAGTGTTGAAATTTTTGTCACCTGCCTACAAAAAATTTGGCAGCTTTTGCAAGGCATCCAATTCATATTATAAATAAGTAAAATGATACAAGTAATTCTAACCATTTCCAATTTGATTATTTGCATGTCCATAATTTTTGGATTTAACAATTAATGATATCAAGAGTCCATATAATTACAACAACTTTCCATAACTTTTTTATATAATTACAAATACCTTATTATGTTTGAAAAATTATCAATACCTCGTTGATTTTATTGGTCATCAAACAATATAATTAGCACAATCTGTTAGTGTCCGTTAGAACCAGACTAGTTAAATATATGACTTGTAACAATTCACACCATATATAGATCTTCAAATTAATGTATTAAAAGTTTATATTTAATATATATTTCAAATTCCATTTTTTTTTAGTGAATCCGTTGCAAAAATTTTAAATTTCAATTATCAATAATTAATATACATATCAAAATTTTTATAAATAGTATATAATTACTATAACAACATACCAACAAATACTGTTAAAATAAACTTAAAACCCACATATTCGTGAACTCAAACCATGATCTTTTGATCGTGACTTTAGGTTCGCAAACTAAGGGAGTGTTTGCAAAAACTTCTGCTTTTAAAAAAGTGATTTTTGTAGAGAATGTTGGAAGTTGTAGCAGAATCAAAAGTGAGTAGTGTTTGTAAAAAAGTAAAAAGCAGATAAAAGCTAAACTGGATAGTGTTTGGAGAAAAATCACTTCCAAAATAAATTTAATTGATGAAAGACTGTTTTATCCTTATATATCAAAAACATACTATCTTTTGCATATTATTTCACTTGTGTTTGTCATTAATATTTATTTTTCAAAAAAAAATATAAATTTTATTTGATTAGTATTTTATATTTATTTTTTTAAAATATTAAAAAATATTTTAATTTAATAATAATCCCATTAAGTAATTTATTATTAATTCATACACAAAAATTTAACTTACATGATTGCAAAAATAATTATTTTATTAATTAATTAAATAATAATATGTGAAAAAAATATAATGAGATGATATAGCGCATAAAATATAAAAACTTAAAATATTAAATATGTGAAAGTGTAAATTTAATATTATTATTATTAAAATTTAAATTATTTAAAAACTTCGATATCAACTTTAAATCTATAATTTTAAAAATAAATTAAAAAGTAAAGTTGAATTAAGGTTATTATAATAAGGGTAAAATAGTAAAAAATACAGTTGAATTTATTTACAAAAAAGCCAAAGCAGCTAAAAGCCCCCAAGGTGCTTCTAGCTTTTGGCCTAAAAGTGCTTTTTTTAGCCGTTTCAGAAGCAGAAGCTGGCATCGCAAACACTTCAAAAGTGCTTTTTTGAAGCCAGAAGCTGAAAAGCACTTTTCAGAAGCGCGCGCAAACACTCCCTAAGTTATACATTTATTACACTAAATATAGTGGACTTTTCATATATATTAGCAATTGAAGCAGCGTATATCATCAAGATCAGACATGCTAATGCAACTTTAAGGTTTGTGTTATGAGTTTGGTATTGTTTGAGTGAGTGTCTGAGAGAGAAAGATCATCAGAGCAGTCAGAAATGGCTTTGGCTTATGCTGCTTTGAATTCTCTAAAGCTAACAATTAACGGCCTTCGTCGATCTACTCGAATTCCTTGTATTCAAGACTCTGGAATCTTTACAACGATGCAGTTGGAGATTTACTACATAAAAAAACTCCTCGGTATTTTTCCGCCGGACGAAGAGGACGAGTACGAGGAGGAGGAGTGCAAGAGTTTGAAAGATGTGACGATGGAAATCATAGAGAGAACATGCAGATTAGAAGATCTGCTGGAAGAATCAAAATATCACATCGGGAGGGACAAGTTCCACGCCGGAGTGATTGACTCTGCTACCGAAATGGTGAAGAAGATGAAGGATCAACTGAGCAACGAAGCGTTGTGGCCTGAACAACTACTCAAAACTCTGCCGAATTCCAGAGATACCTCTCAACTCCAACTTGCCTCAATCGTCTGGATGTTGGGATTTGGTAAGTCCAATTTTATATATCAAACAAGTTTATCTAAAGGAAAAATTAGTCCCCTAAGGTGGTATTTTTTTATTTTTTTTATTTTTATCAAGTTTGTGTGCAACAACTGTAATTTGAAGTGAAAAAAATTGGTCAAAAAATAACTAAATTTGCCAAAATTGGCTGGAATCCCCAATTCAATAGGTCACATGCAATTTTTATGTCAAATTGGTAAAAGTAAAACTAAAATTATCAAAATTTAATTTTGTGAGTTCTGATCTGAGAGAAAATTAAGTTGAAATAGGTTTTGCTGATTTGATTTCTATTTTTCCTGTGTGTCCAGAGATCATAGAACATGCATACCAGACTGTTGTTCAGTTGGCAGGATGGATGGGTGTAGCAGACACATACAAGAAGCAGTGGGGGGAAGTTGTGGAAAGGGAAACGAGATTGTTAGCATTAAGATTAGACGACGTGCTTGGATCCTACGTCTCTAATCATTTTCTCTCAGAATCTCAAATCCTTGATGTAGACTTGGCCATGACAGTGAGGCAAGAGATTATCTTCTTTATCGAAACATCGTATATGATGTGGAGCACTTTAGAAGCTTACGGCAACAGCCTGAAGAAGACGATGAAGAAGACTATCCCGCTCTAGTTTTCTCTAGAACAGATTACTTTGAAGGAAAGAAGTCAAAGATTTTGGATTAGACAATGAGTTGATTCAACTAAAAGATTGGCTTCTAAAAGATACACCTGAGCTCCTAGTTGTCCCGATAGTTGGAATGGCGGGCATTGGCAAGACAACTCTTGCTAAAGAAATTTACGAGCATCCAGATATAGTAAGCCGTTTTGAATGCCGTGTGTTTGTCTCAGTAGGTCCAAATTATTTTAAGGACCAAAAAACATTACAGGATATACAAGCTCAAATGGATCATGATCGATGGAAGGAGATGTCTGATTGTGTTGGATGATGTATGGTCTGACGATATATGGTTTGATTTGACTAGTTTTTCTGGAAACGAATTACACAATGGAAGTAGAATCATAATGACAACTAGGCTAGAAGAAGTAGCTGAAAAGTGACAAACGAAAAAGAATGAGGCTTGGGAGATTTGTTCTCAGAAGCGTTCTTGAATCAACAGGAAAGCTGGCTTCTTTTTTGTGTTAAGATGTTCAGTGGAGACCACTCATCGTGCCCGCCCGAACTCCAGGAATCTGCAAGGGAAATTGTTAATAAGTGTGAAGGACTTCCTCTCACAATTATTGCGGTTGCCAACCACCTATGTCAAGCCGAGAGGACGCCAGAGTACTGGGAACAAGTAGCCAAAAAGGTACATACAGATATCATTAGTGCAGATAAGGCAACGTCACAGGTATTTTATCGTAGCTACAAGCATTTACAAATATATTTGAAACCATGCTTTCTCTATATGGGAGTTTTCCCGCACGACGCAGACATCACTGCATCCAAGCTCATCAAACTATGGTGTGCTGAGGGACTTCTTGAACCAGGTGTAGGCAAATCATCTTTAGAAGAATATAAAGCAATGGAATATCTTCAGGAACTTGTATCTGCAAATGTTGTTAAGGTCCGCCAGCGCAGCTCCTCTGGTGGAATTAAAACGTGCAACATCTATCCTGTTTTCTGGCATATATGTATGAGAGAAGCTGCGGAGCATAAGTTTTTCCATGTCATTGATAGTAATGGTAATCACGGTATAGAAAGTCAGCATCGCCACTGCATTCATAACAACGGTTTATTTGGTATCAAAGATGTGCGGAAGTCAATGACATCCATTCCTAACACGCGTTCGATCCTCTGCACTGGTCCGCACCATCAGTACCCAGTACCAATATGTCTCGATTTTAGTTTGCTGAGGGTATTGGATGCACTTACAATTCGCTTCTACGGTTTCCCAAGTGAAGTAGTGAAACTAGTTCAGTTGAAGTACCTTGCTTTCACTTATAACGGAAAGCTCCCTGCTTCCATATCCAAACTGTGGAATCTTGAGTACTTGATTGTCAGGCAATATCTAAACATCTTATCTTCTGGGGCTCACTGGCCGTATCTGCCCAAGGAGATATGGGATATGCGAGGATTGAGGCATCTCCAAGTTATGGGAAGCGACCTACCGGATCCTAGTTATGATGGTGCACTCTTACCGAACCTCTCAACACTTTTAGGTATTAGTGCTCGCAGTTGCACCAAAGAGATCCTTGGACGAATCCCAAGGCTGAAGAAATTAGGAATTCAAATTGAATTAGCACTAAATGTTGATAAACCTTTGTGTTGCTTCGACCATCTTGTCTCCCTCCATCGACTTGAATCACTCAAATGCGTCATCGTGAATCCTAATAGCAAATTGCAGGTTGTTATTCCTGCACCTCCTGTTTCACTTTTCCCATTGAGTCTTAGAAAGTTAACTTGAGCGGACTTGGATTTCCATGGGAATACATGAGCACTATTGTTGAATTATCCTATCTTGAAGTGCTCAAACTACAATGCTATGCCTTCCGAGGCGCAGTGTGGAAAGCAGATGATGAGCATTGCTTCCGTAAACTTAAATTTCTATTAATTGAAGACACTGACATGGAGGTTTGGGATGCATCCGATGTCGATTTTCCATCACTTGAGCACCTAATCATTCGGCACTGCTACAAACTGAAAAGAGATCCCTGAGAAATTTGGAGATATTGGACCTCTTCAAACGATCGAGCTAGTGGATTGCAGCCCTTCTCTTATGGCTTCTGCAAATATAATACAGGATCGATTACTGCACTTGAAAAAAGGTTTCCAAGTTTGCATCGAGTCTTCAGCGGATGATAGGAAGCTCAAGTCATGAGAAACTCCTGGCAAGTCAATTAAATTCAATTTTTGTTAGTTATTTATTGAAAAGACAATATGTGTGTACATGTGCTCGAATTGAAGTGCGTTAATTAGGAAAACTGTGAAAACAAATGGGAAATTCTAGTCTAAATTCTGCTTGGATGATACTAATAACTTTGTAAATTGCTCTAGTAATGAAAAAGACAGGCTCCAGGTAATCTGGTATTTTTTATTTTTATTTTTGAGAGATAATTTACTTATTTAAAATATCATATAAGGTAAATTGCATTGAACCCTAATTGGTCTGGTGTTTTATGGTCGCAGTGGCAAATGCATGGGATGACAGGCAATGGCTGTGAGTGATCTCCAGGCATATATTTGGTAGATAAAACTCTTTGGTACATTTGTCTTAGTCGCTTTACTCTTTGTTACATGTACTATTTTTTACAGATTTATATGGAAAACTTTTGTTTGGACCTGATTTGGCCGAACCAATCACTATATTTGGTTCTGGTTCGATCGAGTCAGATCCGAATAAAAATTTCCCGATTATTATATAGTTGGAATGTCGGATTATGTTATGTGTCAGTTTGTATTGGACCATGAGAGTTCTTGAATAAGGCCCTCTTTTAAAGCTTTTGTGTTTATATATCTATACTATATTAAAAAAAAAAAGGGATTTTTATCTCACAAATGGCGCATATGCCACTGCAACACCAATTTTATCATTATAATATACCCTAAGTTGATTCTCTTCTTTTTCTTTGTTGCTTTTTTCTTTCTTCTTTTTAATAATATATGATGTATTGGTATATATATATATATATATATATATATATATATATATATATATACTAGATTCTGTAGCACGCAGTACCTACGCGCAGGAATTTATTAATTTTTTTGAAAATTCATAATTTATTATATATATATATATATTAAATTTTGTCATTATTTTACAATTTTACATACAAAAACTGTTGATAAGTTTTTTCTAATGCATTAATTATCAATACATATTTTACTTGAATTAAGTTAAAAATTAAAACTTTGCACCACATACATTATATCGATAAATACTAATATGTTATCTTTATTTTAGTTAACAATAAAATTAAATAAAAGTGAGTAAAATTAATTTGTGAATGTAATAATTGCATGAAATTAATGTTTTCAAAAAGTGATTGAGTAGTTAATTCAATGTGAGTTGAAAAGTTAATTAAGTTTTATATAGAAGGGTATTTTTGGTATTTAAATTTTTTGGTGTAGTGGTATGAGAACTACCATTTTGAGTCTATAACTCCCCTTTTCTTTATAATAGTATAGATATATATTTATTCATAATATATTTTAAAATATAAGATATTATTTATCATATGTACGCAGAGACGGCGTGCCACAACGACTAATATATTTAAGGTCATGATGCATTATGTGCTTTTCATTATTCATTTAAACTATGCATTATGCGGAAATCAATGGTTTCAATAAGATAAAAATACAATAGTTGAGATGAAAAAAAAAAAAATGAGTACGTAGCATTTGGATGTGAGATGACGATGTAGATGTTGTTTCAAGTTTGTTTAGATAAGAAATAAAATGTAGCTAATTAATGATTAGTGGGAAGAAATGTAA
Source organism: Sesamum angolense (assembly GCA_034509725.1). NCBI lineage: Eukaryota > Viridiplantae > Streptophyta > Magnoliopsida > Lamiales > Pedaliaceae > Sesamum > Sesamum angolense. The sequence continues at coordinate 8,357,818 of JACGWL010000005.1, read as the reverse complement.
TTTTAGTCCACTAAATTAGCTGTGGCAATTTTGATCCTATTCAAATTAAAATTTGTAACTTGATTATGTAATTTAAAATATTATGATAATTTTAGTCATTTTTTTACTAATTTGGCTTAAAAACTCCACATGTTTACTACATTAGCACATAAATTGGGGCTTTCCATGAATTCGATGATGTGACAGTTTAAATTGTAATTTTTAATTGCAATTTGGTCCTTATTTTTTAAGAAGTTGGCAATTTTGGTTCTCTAACTTTGGATGTAGCGATTTTAGATACTGACATGAAAGTTTCTAGTCAAATCAACCGGAAATTACTAAAATTGCCATAGTTTTTAAAGTTAATTACATTACCAAAATGCAAATTTTAATTTGAACAAGATCAAAATTATCACCTCCTAACTTACAAGACTAAAATTGCATTTCTACATGATTAACGCTCATATGAATTATAATATTTTTTAAGTAATAATATGATATATTTAGTGTGGTTAATTTATTATGGTTAAAAATAAAAAAAAATTATGATAAATGGTAATTAACCACGGGTGCATAACGGCTATTAGCCATTATTTTTGTAAATGAGGCCAAAATATTTTGCCCATGGTTAGATAGATAAATCATGACGATTATTGACTAATCGTGTCCAAAACTTAAATTGTCATATCAATTTTTTTTCATCATGATATATAGTGTTGATTTAATTTATAGTGATTTATAGCAAAAGAAATAATCAATTTTAGTTGTAGTGATTAAAATTATATATATCTTTAATTCGATCATTAAAAGTTTAATATGATACCATTCATTAATTAAAATATTTTGAGAAACAACCTAAAAGTGCAATCCAAATAACTCTCATCAGACATTACAATTCATTTTTCAAAACACAAAAAATTAAAATAAAAATAAATGATCAACACAAGTTCACAAGTGAACCCAATATAGTATTTAATTAGTTCTTGATTATAGGAAAATATGGTTTTGCTACTACCATAAGAGGGCATCTTCTATGCATTGTAATACCAAACACTTCTGTCGTATCAAGATCCTCTGCTTGAATTCCAAGAGACTAAAAATCAGTCCACAGTCACGTTGTCAAAATTCTAAAAATATTTGTGTGAGAGTATGAAGTGTTTCTCAAAATTCATAAACTATCAACACAAAATTCACTCTTAAATGAAGAAAGCTAATGGCCCCTTTAAATAGTTGAAAGAATTTGATTGTTATAAAACATTATATAAGAAGCCTAATTAAAACTCATAATATTATAAATCCAATTATAAATAGACCACATAAATTTATAAAATATAACGGTTAAATACTTAATTATGAATTTATGAGTTTAATAAGTATTTGACCGTAGCAAGCTCTAGTGTTCTTGATTGGTTACAAGCTCTATCATCGCCCAATCAATGGTAATGAAGGTTGTATCAGTTCCTGCAGCAAACATGTCCTACAACGAAAATAACATAGTGTTGCATAAGGTTTCATGCTCCGTTGGTCATTTTATGAAGAATCTCAAATGCATATTAATTTTCTATTTGAAAATATATCAATTAGTTGATAATTTTATACATCTATTCAAGGATTACATAAGTTCATCAAATATTAAGAGTGTATTTGTAATTTTTCAAACAACAAGGAGTATTCATAATTATGTCAAATTTAAAAGAAAAATCATTGTAATTTACTCTAATAATTATTTTCAAAATTATTTAAATTCACCACCTTTAAGAAATAGGATAAATTACAACGACCTCCCATGAGGTTTGACATAATTACAAATACCCCTCATTGTTCCAAAAAATTACCAATAACCCCCTGATTTTAAGGATCGTGTAACAATTAGCCTAATCCGTTAGGTTTTCATCCATTTTTAATGGTAAATTGATCAAAATGCCCTTGTGAATTAAAAATAATATATTTTTTTTAGGAACTAAGTGGATAATTATTTTATAATTTTTTAAAAAAGTTTCATCCATCTCGTTTGATTTTTTATAAATTTTTATTTTTTGAATCAAAAAACAAAAAAATACAGTAAGGGCAAATTTGATAATTTCATACCTCCATCCCAAGATTACATAATTTGAGGAGTGTACGCGGTGCGGGTTGGGGCAGTTTAGGTAATTTTTTTGCCCAACCCAATATTTATGATTTTTAGAAAGCTTTACCCAAGCCCAACTCAACAATCATTAAAACCGCACTTCGGGGTCTAATTAGGTTGGGGCGGTCTTTAGTATATAAACAATTAAATATACAATTATATTAGTATTTTTGACAACTTATGTTTTTGTTACAATTATTTTGTCAAAATATGTATTTTTTTGTAGTGCTTAATTATAAAAATAAGGTATATCAATTATAATGTGTAAAAAATAAACACTTGTACATAGTTATATGTTTATTTTAAAAGAATATAAATAAATATAAAAGAATTTAACAATAGTTTTATGAATAAGATTGTGAAAAAATTATTATTTTGAATTAATTATATAAGAAATTGATCATAATAATATATAAATATGAAACAATATTATTTGAAATAAGATGGTGATGAAAACAAATACATCTATTTTAAGTTCTTGCATTTATCAACAGCAAAAAGAAATAGAAAATTGCCAATAACCAAGAATTAATGAATTAATTGATCTTATTTATATATTTATACATATATATTATACAATACCAACAAAAAAATTGTAATTATTATTATTGTCTTGACTATTAATTTATATATAATCAAAACTTTTGTATAAACATATGAAGAATTATAGTATATTATTATTGCTCTCCTTCTTCTTCTTCTTCTTCTTCTTCTTCTTCTTATTTATTATTATTTATTATTATTATTATTATTATTATTATTATTATTATTATTAATTACTACTACTACTACTACTACTACTATTATCATCATCGTGATCTATGCTGTCTATAAAGTCTACGTAAACACAAAATCAAATTCGATTGCTAAAATACGGTTTTTTTTTTAATTAGCTCAAGACCAACCCAACTCACCCTTAGTCCGCTAATTGCGGTGTGGTTTGGGTTGAGTCGATCGATTGGGGTGATCCGACGATTTTGTTGAACACTCCTACATAATTTCATTAAACATCAGGAAGGTAATTGTAATTTTTCAAATGAAAGATATTCATAATTATGATAAATTTCAAAAAAAGTAGTTATAATTTATCCTAAAAATATAAGTATTTGCAAACACCCCTTTATTGTTGTTACAAATAATAAACAAGGATTACGGGTTTATTTGAATTTTTTCCATGATGGGCAGCTGTCCAAGATCCTTGTGGTCATTTCAACACTCCTTATTTTATATATATATATATACCCACGATAAGTTGTACATTTATTATACTGTCGGTTGACTTCTCATTGGCAATTTCAGCAGCAGCATATCATGATGAAGAGATGCTAATGCTTCAAAATTTCTCCCAATTTGGTGTCTGAGAGAGAGACAGAAATCAGTGATGGCTTATGCTGCTTTGATTTCTCTGCAGAAGACATTTGAGGCCTCTGTAATTGATCATCTTAGGCAGACTAATAAGAAACTCTTGTTACATCTTACTTGGGAGATTTACAACTTACGAACATTTCTCCGAAGAAATCTTTTAGGTTCGGAGGAGCGGCAGATCACAGAGGCAGTACGTAGATTAGAGGACGCATTTGAATCCCATGTACCGCATCAAGTTCGCTTACAATCTGAAATCATCAATGGAGATGATGATGAGATCAGTTATCCATTAACTCAATCTCAAGACATGGCCTTGGAGTGATTGTGGAAGAGATTAATCTATTTATCAAGACAGTGAAGGAGATCAATAAGAAGCAGTCACACAACTCATCACTGTCCGAACGAGACAACGATGCAGCTCATGTTTCGTCAGGAGTTGATCATCATCATCTTGATGAAAAGAAGTCAACCATCTTTGGATTAGATGATGATATTATTTCTCTCAAAGATATGCTTACAGGAGATATGTCCGGACTCCTACTTGTCCCAATATTTGGGATGGCGGGTATTGGCAAGACGACTCTTGCCAAACAAGTTTATGGAGATCCGGATATAGTAAGCCATTTCGAATGTCGTGTGTTTGTCTCAATAGGCCCAAGATACCGGTTCAGAGAAATCCTGGTACGTATTCTAGCTCAGATATTACATCCTGGGACTGATGCAACACATGAAGAAAGTGAAGAGGAATTACTTATTCATCTGCACGATTGTTTGAAGAGGAAGAGATACCTAATTGTGTTGGATGATATATGGGATGAGAAAGTGTGGGATATGCTGAGCTATTGTTTACCAGACGATAAAATGGGAAGTCGAATCATTCTAACAAGTAGGATAGAAGGAGTAGCTCTTAGTATCAGCTCAGAATCCGGAAAAATTTTCCACAAAATGCGGTTCCTAAATGAAGAAGAAAGTTGGCATCTTCTTCGTGCCAACGTGTTCGGAGAAGAGAACTTATGCCCTCCTCAACTTGAGAAAGCTGGGAGGAAGATTGCCGAGAAGTGCCAAGGACTTCCTCTCACTATCATTGCGATCGCCAACCACCTATCTCAAGCTGAGAAGAATCTCGAGTATTGGCAGAAAGTAGCAAATGAAGTGCATATTGTTATCAGTGCAGATAAACATGTGTCAAAGGTACTGTCTTCGAGCTACTACTACTTACCTCAACATTTAAAACCATGCTTTCTGTATATGGGAGTTTTTCCGCATGATTATGACATCTCTGCCACCAAGCTCATCAAATTGTGGCACGCTGAGGGATTTCTTGAATCATGGTGGACTGTTGAAGACTTAGAATATTGTGAGTCCGAAGATTCTGATACGGACTCTGAGTCTGAAGATCTTGACATGTCTCAAATGCTAGAAAATCTTGATGCAATGGACCCTGTTTCTGAAGATGAAGATCATGCCACGGACCCTGTGTCAGAAGATTTTGCCATGACATGTCTAAAGGACCTTGTTTCCAGAAATGTTGTTCAGGTTCGCGAGCGCAGCTCCTCTGGTGGAATTAAAACGTGCAACGTCTATTCTGCCTTTTGGCATATATGTATTAGAGAAGGCTGGCAGGACAAGTTTTTTCATGTCATAAATAGTTGTGCCAATCAAGATATAGAAAGCCAGCGCCGGCTCTGCATCCACAACAACACTTTATGTGGCATCAAAGATGTCCGCAAGTCAATGCAAGCCACAGAAAATGCGCATTCACTCCTCTGTACCGGGTCGCACCATCAATATCCAGTGCCAATATATCTATCTTTTGGTTTGCTCAAGGTACTGGATGCACTTACAATCCGCTTTTATGATTTTCCTGCTGAAGTACTAAAACTAGTTCGGTTAAGGTACCTTGCCATCACTTATAATCGAAAACTCCCCGCTTCCATATCCAACCTCCAGCATCTTCAATACTTGATCGTCCGTCAATATCTAAGCATCTTACCTTTAGGGCCTTCTCGGTCGTATCTGCCTATGGAGATTTGGACTATGCAAGAATTAAGGCATCTCCAAGTCATGGGAAGCGACCTACCAGATCCTAGTTCCGAGGACGCCCTCCTACCAAACCTCTTAACACTTTTAGATGTTAGTGGTCGCAGTTGTACCAAAAAGGTAGTTAAAAGAATCCCAAATCTGAAGAAATTAGGAATTCGGATTGAAACGGGGCCGGATGACGTTGAACCCTTGTATTGCTTTGATAATCTTGTCTACCTCCGTCAACTCCAATCACTCAAATGTTCCGTGATGAATCCTAGTTTGCAGCGTGTTGTCCCCGCATCTCTTGTTCCTATCTTCCCTCCTAGCCTTAAAAAGTTAACTCTAAGTGGACTCGGGTATCCTTGGGGATACATGAGTGACATTGCTGAATTGCGGAATCTTGAAGTGCTCAAACTGCGATGCTATGCCTTCCGAGGCCGAGCATGGGAAACTTATGAGGGGGAATTTTTCCGACTTAAATTTCTGCTAATTGAAGACACTGATCTAGAGCATTGGTACGTGGATTACGAGAGCTTTCCATCGCTTGAACGCCTAATCTTGCAGCACTGCTACAAGTTGAAAGAGATACCTTCTGAAATAGGAGAACTCCCAAACCTTGAAGAGATGGAGCTAGTTGACTGTCACCCTTCTCTTGTAGCTTCTGCAAAGCGAATTGCAGAGGAACAACAGAGCGCAGGAAATGATGTCCTCCAGGTTTCTGTTAAGTCCTCTTCAGATGATCAACGGAAACGCAAGTCATGACTAACAACACCTTTGCTCAAAATGCAGGTAAGAATTTCAGTTCTTATTTACTTGTTCAATAGATAATATGTCATTAATTGTCTTTCTCAGTTGTAATGAAACTTTTATTATTTCAAAATACTTGTGGTTGGACGAGGTTATGTGTACAACTTAAAGCCCTGATGTTTATATATCAGATCATGATGCATTAATTGGTTACGGAATTTTTAATTTTGGTTTCATAACTTTGACAAAAGAGCACTTTTGGTCTCATGTGCTTAATTGTTATATATTAAATAAAAATGTGTAGTGAAATTAAAAGTGCTACTTTTTTTAAATTATGGGACCAAAAGTTTGAGATAAACAATGTACACGATAATGATAGTTAATGTGGTATCAAATGCGATACATAAGATAAAATGTGTTTAATAGTTACAAAGATGTTGCTAGTATATACTGCACAAAAAAATAATATATTTGATATGTGTATTTAATCCTCATAAAAATGACCTTAATTAATATTGATCTTTATAAAAATACAAGTAAACTCCTTAAGACTGTAACTGTGATTACAATTATGCTTATTTGGTGGTGAAATTTTACACTCCATTATTAGCCATTACCTAGATTCGGACGCGAGTATTATGTTAGATCCAAACCCGTATTTATACAAATTAGAATATATTTTGGGTATGTGTAGAGTCTAGACCCAAAAGTACTCGTCGGTATGGATATCAAATGGGTAAGTTCTAATACTCATAAAATTTATATATATCCATTAACTTAAAACATTGAGTTTGTAAATTTTTGATGAATCAATTTGTTCGATTTACTTAAACTTTGTACATAATTTATCAATTTTTTTAAGTATTGATATTTGAAAAAATTGTCAGAGTTTTTCATTTTTATTTTTATAGTGACAACTCCAAATTAAATTTATGATAAATTTAATCTAAACATAACCTGAAAGTTTAGAAAATAAAAAAAAATTAAGTTAGTTAAGCTTGACTGATATATGGAACTGATAAGTCTTAATTTGAATTGCAAAAAACTCATCAAATGAAAGTTGAACGCAACTTCAAATGGATAATAAAATTTGTTCCAAAGTTGAAATATGGTTTTCAAAATTAGCATTTTTCCTTCTACCGATTCTTTAAATTTCTTTCCTACCTCAGATCTATGCCAGTTATATATATAATTTATTAATAACGGTCTATTATTAACAAAGTCAATATCATTATTTATATTTCAATTAATGATGTTCAATTATCACATGCTAAAAATTCAAATAGCTTTTAATTTATTTTATGAATCCCAAAGTTTATGAAATATTTTTAATAAAAGTTTATTTCTCACAAGTTAAAACTTTATACATCTTTAATTCAATTATTAAAAGTTTAGTATGATTCCATTGATTAATTAAAAAGATCTTCAAAAAGCACCTAAAATCGCAATCCAAACACTCATCACACATCATAATTAATTTTAAAATAATATGAGTGATCAACACAAGTTCACAAGTAAACCAAACATAGTCTCAGTTCTTGATTATAGGAATATATGGTTTCGCTATTACCATAAGAGGGCATCTTCTATGCATTGTAATACCAAACACTTCTGTCATATCAAGATCCTCTGCCCGAATTCCAGGAGGAAGCTCCCAATCAAAGCTGTGAACAAGTTGGGCCAAGCAAATCTCCACGCTTGCAGAACCGAATGTAATAGCCGGGCAGATTCTTCTTCCTGCCCCGAAAGGTATAAGCTCGAAATCTTGGCCCTTGAAGTCAACATCACTATCCACGAATCTCTCAGGTTCGAATCTCTCCGGGTCGGGCCAAGATTCCGGGTCTCTACCTACTGCCCAAGCATTGATGAACACCCTTGTTTTTTCAGGGATTGTGAGCCCACCAATGGTGATTTCTTCCATGGATTCTCGTGGGACTAGCACCGGTGCTGGAGGGTGTAGTCGGAAGACTTCTTTGATGACGGCTTTCATGTAATGCAAGTTGGGTAAATCGTTTTCAGACACATATTTCCTTTCTCCGACAACACTTCTTACCTCGGCCTGAACTTTCCCTAGTACTCTTGGATTGATTACAAGCTCTATCATCGCCCAATCGAGGGTAATGAAGGTTGTATCAGTTCCTGCAGCAAACATGTCCTACAGCGAAAATAACAAAGTGTTGCATATTGTTTCATGATGGAAATTGCCAATTTGGCCAAATAAACGTCACGAGCATGTGACATTTTAAACTTTTTTTCTAGCCGTTTTCCAGGCAAATTTGCAATTTCGAATTACAAATAAGCAAATGTCATTTTCTAGAAATTATTACCCTTTATTTATAGTTGAATTTTAACGTGATATTTACAGAACGAAAATTACAATTTTCCCTATTCGAGTACATGACAAGAACTTTCCTAGCTAATTAATGAGTACCCGGTGCAAGATAAATCAGCTAAGAAGCATGATCACTTACCAAGAGGATTGCTTTGACATTATCCATGGTGAGAGGCGTATCAGCATGCTCATCTTGCTGCACTTCAAGCAAGATATCCACAAAGTCTTTTTGCTCTTTCCTGCCATGGGAATTCAGCCTCTCCTCAATCACATCACTGAAAAACTTGTCAAATCGCTTGAATGCCCTCACAAGTCTAGACTTATGTCCTGTCAGACTATGCATGAATTCCATAGAAGGAAAGAAGTCCCCCAGCGAAAACCCTCCGAGCAACTCCTGATACTCACACAGCATCTCTTGGAACCCAAGCCGCTCATACTCCCCGTCTCCTCCCGTGAAATCCTTTCCAAATACAACACGACACACGACACCGTTTGCATACATATTAAGCAACTTGGATAAGTTTATGCTGTTGTGACATGATTCAGCAACACGCTGAACGAGTTTAGCAACTTCTTGCTCTCTCACAAAGCCATAGGACTGGACCCTCTTGGCACTTAAGAGCTCTAGTATGCAAACCTTTCTTACATTTCTCCAGTGGGCACCGTATGGAGAAAAGGCAATATCACTGGAATTGTAGAAGAGGTGTTTGGCTGCAAATATCTCGGGCCGGGTTGCGAGTGCAAGGTCATTAGTTTTCATTGCTTCTCTTGCCATCTGAGGTGATGAAAGAACTAAAGTTGGAATCTCACCAAGCTGTAGATAGAAGATGGGACCATATTTCTTGGCTAGAGAGTGCAGAGAGACGTGTGGGTGCTGGCCAAGTTGATGGAGGTTGCCAATGATGGGCAATCTTGGAGGGCCTGGAAGGTGTTTGATATTTTTCCTCTTGATTTTCTTGGTGTGTAGGTATCTCAGGGCCAGAATCAGTAAGACTGATGCAACCAGCCATTGTTTCAGATCCATGAAAGGTCTGCCTGTAAAGATAGATATATTCACTTGCTTTTGGATTTGGTCTAATTTATAAAGCCCGACGATGGAAAACTATCATAATGTTTGGATTTGTGTTTTGGGTATTTTGTTTTGGTGTTTTTGAGATAGAAAGAAAAAATAGAGAGAAATAAGTGTGTGTTTGAGATATATGGTATGTTTGGATTTGTGTTTTGAGGTAATATAAAATAGTTTAAAATAAGTGGTGTATGTTTGATGTTGGGATTTGGAAGACAAATGTTACTGTTGATTGTCAAATCATGTATTTTTTATATATATAAATATGTATATATATAAATATTGTATGTTTAATGTTGCACTTTTTGTTGACAAAAAATACTGTTCATTGTCAATCATATTTTTTATAATTATATTTATATACATAAATGTGTGTATATATATTATATATAAAAAATTCAAAAATAAAAAAACACCTAGATAAGGTGTAAAAATAAAAAAACAAATATTGAGTATGTTTTGTTTTGTCTCGGGAAATGTTCAAAACAAAACAAGATGTAAAAACAAACAAAGCCTATAACTCGAATTTGAAAAAAAATGATCCTGAAAATCTTCTATGACACTTTTATATTTTATTTTTTTTAAATAGAAGCCGTAATTAAATTTTACATCAATGATTGAATAATTTCAATAATTCAATAGTACATCGATTCAATTAATACATTAATATAATTTAAAAATATAAAATAATAAATTACAATAAACTCACATAAAAACGAGACAAATACTCATACGTCTAATAGGACTCGAACTTATAACCTCGAATTAAGTTGTGGGATTTCAACTTTAATCGCTAAATTAAGAAATTATTTTTTATACTATTATAAAAAAGAACCATTTGAGCGTACTAATTTTGGATTGCCCCAATTTATCTTTTATTTCATTTTTTTCTCTTTAAAATATTTGGTCAGATTTGTCATTTCAATAGTTTTTAATAATTTTATAATTATTTTTTTTCCTCGTAACCATCCACTACCCGCATTAATTCTCTTTCTCCTTACTTTTTCATATTTATTATAATTAAATTTTAAATACTAGCGAGAACAACGTACGACGATATCTAGTTGATAAAATAACAACTCAATTTTATTATGACTTTTTAACTTAAAACAGAATACGAATCAATCACGAAAGTGAGGTGAAAGAATAGCACAGAGAGGTAAGTTTGGACTTCTTGGATGGAAAAGTGAGTGTGTTCATGACATTAAGGAAAGTTGAATTGTGGAAAAATGTTTCTACATTTGGATTTTATTACAGTGATAAGAGTGACAGGGAAACAGTCTTAATGCAACAACACAGTCTATGCACTATGATGCTACGTAACAAATAAGTCAGCATCATGCCATGTGCTACAATCATAACATTTGGAGCATACACTCTTGTCACAAATTGACAGATTTCTACGTTACTTGTGATATTTATAAATTTCTCCGAAGATTCCTAGTTCCCAATTTTGTATGGTTATTAATTGTTGTGCTGAATTTAATTATTGACTGATAAATTTAATATAATGTTTCTCTCAAATAAAAATAATTGAAGAAAAATAAAAAATAATTTTGATATTGGTTGAGATTGTCGTGGGGTTCTTCGTAATCAATTATAGAGATGATAATAGAGCATATTCAGGATGGGTTTAGTCGGATTCAAAATTTGTCTTTTTCTACTATAGTTAGATTTGGCACGTGTTCCATCCAGTCTCAAATTTTTAACTAGAAAAAATATAATTTTTCGTTATAATTAATTATTATATTCAAAAGAAAAAGAAAATGAGACAAATATAATCAACCACGGCTTTGCAACGGCTATTAGCTGTTGTTTATGAACGTATGGCCATAATATTAGTCATGGCTAAAATCATGACGAATATTGATTAATCGTGATAAAAGATTAAAATTTTATTTCGATTTTGTTTAATCATGGTTAATAATATTAATTTACTATAATTTTAAATTGTGATCATTTATACTGTAACGTAAACTCAAATCTTTTTTGTAGTGTGCCAGAACTAGACTCGGTGCCCAATTAATATATTGTCAAAATATATATTAAAAATATAAATATACATATATCAAATAAAAATTAAAAATATAAATACTGAGTTCCACACTCACAAACGACGGTTAGTGATACCGCCGCACCAATTTTTTGTAAAGTCAAAAATGCCCTTCAAGTAATAAGAAAACTAACTCATTCCACTTTATAAATTATACATTAATTAATAAATTAGTTTTCTTTTTCAGTGTCATGTATTGATTTGTATCTTTTGATCTTACTTATAATATATTTTAAAAATATGAAAAATTATTTATTATATGCACGCAGGAACGGCTTGCCACCACTGCTAGTATAAAGAAAGAAAAGGCCTTCCACACTCACAAATGATGGTTACTTACACCGTGACACCAATCTTTTATGAAGCAAAAAATGCCATTCAACGAATAGAATAACTAACTTATTTAACTTTTCAAATTTTACATTAATGATTTTCTTTCTTTTCTTTTCTTTCTTTTATTTCTAATGTAATGTATTGATTTATATATATTATTTTACTTTTAATATTATTTCTAAAATATCTATACTAATATAAAAAGGAAAGGGGTTCCACACTCACAAACGGGCGGTTAGTGATACCGCCGCACCAATTTTTTGTAAAGTCAAAAATGCCCTTCAAGTAATAGATAACTAACTCATTCCACTTTCTAAATTATACATTAATTAATAAATTAGTTTTCTTTTTTAGTGTCATGTATTGATTTGTATACTTTGCTCTTACTTATGATATATTTTAAAATATAAAAAATTATTTATTATATGCACGCAGGAACGGTGTGCCACCACTGCTAGTATAGTAAAATGAAAACTCACCTCCAAAATAGGTCCAATGTCATATACGGTTATACCATCTCTATTTGTCATCCTTGATCAACCATTTTCATTGGTCTATTGAAAAAAAGAAGAATGGCTTTAAGGAAATCGTGAGACTTATATGTTTCCCAATTTTAAGGAAAAATGTCTCAGTCGCTCCCAAGACTCTCGTCGAGCAGGATTGCCGTAGAAGCCAGTAAATCTCCGTTTGTCCGAGGACCCATTCCCAAACACCTCTGCATCAATATAGTTATACGAATAGGATCGAATCTGCACAACCACTGATTTGCTCCATAATAACATTAACCCACCCGTCTTACCTTGTGACTCCACACTAATGTCAAATATATATCTAGTTTTTCAAAAATTAATTGAAACCGCTTCCTGTTACACTTGGAAGACCAATGAGGGCTTGTACTGTTGGAGATATTCTCCGAGTTTGCGAACTGTCCAAGGTCCCCCCACCCCTTGGCAGTTCCAAGCTAAGGCATTCATGGCAATCAGCAGGGTTGCTGGGCAACTTCCGCCGTTGGGTCAAGAAGATGTATTTTTTTGGGTGGAATGATCCTTTTATAGAAATGAGAATTAAATTATTATATTAATAATTTAATAAATTAAACAATTCATTAATACATTATTATAATAGAAAATAAAATTAAATAAATTGGACATCAGTTTTAGCTACTCGACTAAGACATCGACGGTGAAGCTTAGCTAACTAAGTAGTGGTGACTAAGGTTACGTTGCCATAAATTATGAAATTAACTTCTACCACTATCTTTACCTTTATATATATTTTTTAGGTAAGAATGCAGAATTATTATTAATTGAAATAAATTAATTACAAGTATAAACATTCCTGTTGACATTAAAATCTAACAAAGATTATTACAATAATCATAATCATATTTTATTCAATAACACATACTATTACTGTAGACAACTCCTACTATGCAGTAGACCAACTCCTGTTATGTAACAAACAACATCCCATGCACCTGGTGGGGTTCAAACCCATAACCTCTAAAATCATGGGGTTTCAACTTCACCGACTGAACTAAACCTCATTAGTTATAGCTTTATATACTTGATGAGTGCTCTTTTGCTGTCTTCATTTTTTATTTGATATTTTTAATTTTTATTATTATTATTTATATTCGGCTCTCTCTTCTCAACTTTTCACTTAATCATTTTCTGAACCTCCACATATCTTTTCTTCTCTTACTCTGTTTTTAATAATTTCTCATAATTTTTTTGAATTTTTCAGAACATTTTATTTATTCAATTATTATATATATATATATATATATATATATATATATTTCTAAAAATATTAATTAGATTTTGAAATTTAAAATAAATTGAGCACACTCATTTTAGTGTGCACATATTTAGTGCTGATTATTTTTGTCAATACTAATATTGTGTCGAAAAAATATATTAGAACACCCTCATAATGAACTTTGGTATATATTTTAAAATTTTATTAGAGAACTTTTTAATTAAAAAAAAAAAAAACTCACCCAATCAATATTTCAAGGGTAAATTAATATACTTTGCCCCCTTAACCATTTTTGAGGTAATATTTACTCTCCTAAACTAATAAATATAATATTTATCTTTTTGATTGGACAAAAATGTCCCTCATGTCTTGAATAATTATATTATTATCAATATATTTTAGTATTTTACACATTAAATCATCACCAAATTATTTTTTAATTAAAAATTGGCAAGTGAAGAATTTAAAATAAAAGTAGAGTAATAAGTTTATATATATATAGAGAGAGAGAGAATAGCTAAACAACTTTATATAATATAATCAATAACTCATATATACTTTTGAAAAAAAAATTAAAATATATATATGTTTAATAAAAAATTAAATATTTCTAAAAAAATAAATATATATATTTTATTATATTTTTTTAAACAAAATATATTCAAAAAATTATTATTTAACTACTGATTTGTCATCTCAAAAATAAATAATTCTTAACTTAATTTCATTACCAAATTAATAAAACTTTTTACATGAAAGTTTTTGCATATTTATTATATCCATTCATTATTTAACTTTGAGTCAATAAAGTGTAATAAAATTTGAACTGTTTAACTTAGTAATTATACTTTAATTTATTATAATTAAGAGCTACTTTTTCCAATTAAGAAAATTTTAATTAAACTCAAAAGGCAAAATTGTAAAAAAAAATCCTTTGAGCTAAATATATATATATATATATATATAATATAAGGGTAATATTGTCCAAATATTTAATTGAAGGGTATGTAAGTGTCATATCTACTAGTTTAGGAAGGTAAATATTATATCAAAAATAGTTTAAGTGCCAAAGTGTATCTAACCCATATTTTAACCCAAAAGACCAACACTACAAAAGAAAAAAACAATATTAATTGCTATTGCGACAGTTCTGTCAGAATTCACAAAGTTTCGGTGGATATGTGTAGGAATATTCATCGAAAATCCAAAATTTGAGACGGATTTGTCAATAGTGTGATTCCGTTGAAAATTTCAATGGCTATAATTTTTCGTTCTAAATCTTATCATAAATTTGTAGGAAATAGCTTTTTACTTTATTATAATTGAACAAGACCTAATTGATGTCTTAATTTTTGTTGTCTGTCAAATTTTTTTAAAAAAATTATTTACAATTTTTTTTTTCTTTTCTCAACCTCCAACTCTCTCTTTCTCTTCTCCCACTATTTTTCAATAACTTCCCATAATTTTTATTATTTTCTCATTATTTGTTCAATAACTTTCCACAATCTTTATTATTTTATTATTTTTATTTATTTAACTAATATATATATATATATTAAAATAATAATAATATTATTTAAAATTTAAATTAATTACCCACACATAGAGTGTGTACAAATTACTACTAATATATCAAACATGTTGATGGATTTAGCGACTAATACCATTGAAAATCACCATCCCAATTTAAGATACGGGATGAATTATGCGAGACGAATTTTGCAATGAAAAACCATCAAATAGAGATTAAAATTACTTTAGAAACGGATTTTGTCACAAATTAGATCTCGCCTCGGGATAGTGTCTTAGACAGTTTACCTCAATGTGCACAGTGGGCCGCGCTGGCTCAGGACCATTACAAACCAGCCCCGAAAAGCCCGGCCCAGGACCAGCCCACTATTTTTTATAACCGGTCCTGGGGTGGTCCTGGGCATTTAAATGGTCCCCAATTGGGTCTATTTATAAACCCAAGACCAGACCAGGCCCAAATCAAGCCTAAATGTGCTTAGCTTATTTTTATTTTTATATAAAAAATTTTTTTGACAATTATAAAATATATAGTAGTATGGTAAAATAAAATAAACAATAAATTGAATCACACAAAAAATCATAACTATAAGAAATAATAGTTAAGATTACATAATGAACTTAAAAGATAATAAATTCAAAAATAATCTATAATAAACTTTGAAGAAAATAAATAAAAGGTATTAATCAATTAAAGTACTAAAAATTTAGAAATAGAACAATAATGATAATAATTCTTAGAGTTTCAAAAGTACAATAAAGCTATTAAGAATAGTCAGTTTAGGAAAATAAAATAAAATTTATATGTCATGCATTTTTATTATATAAAAAATTGGCCCAGCAGACCCAACCCAGGCCCGGCTCAGGATCAAGTGATCCTGGGCCATTGGGCTGAGTTGGTCCTAGGTTTCAGTACTTGGGACAGACCTAGGACCAGCCCGATCCCAAGTGGGCTTGGGTCAACCCAGCCCATTTTTTTATTGGTTCAATCCAGTCCTGGGCTGGGCTAGCCCAACCCGACCCAGACAATCCTTCCATCAGAAAATGACATCCAAAAATATGGACAGACCGTCACAAGTCAAAAAAAGGGTCATCATTACAAAAACATCTCATCCCAAAATTCGTCAGTAAATTCGTGGCACAACCAGCATTTGATTTTTCGGCCCCTCAACGCATTTTTCCAACAGCATAGTTGATAACGTCATAAATCCATCGAATTTTTTTGGAAGAAATCTATTTTTGTCAGAATATCATTGAAAATTATTTTCTGACTTAATTTTTTTGCACGAATCTTCCATCAGTAAGTCATCGTTAAGTCCATCGGAAACCAAAATACGTCGGACCATCGAAAAATTCATTGTCAAAACAACATTTTTTTTAGTAATTATTGATTTTTGCCGAATTCTTTTATTTATTGATATTCAACTATAAAATAAGGTTTTATTTTCTTTTACATGTGTTTGTTCACTTGTAGTAAAATTTTGAGTTTTTATATTTTTAGACTGTTCTTTTAGGGCTCCTTTACTTTAAAGATTGAACTTAATATACCAATTAATTATACTTTATTTTTTATTTACTTCAATTAGATCAAGGCCGTTTTTAAACAAATTAGTCTGTCGTTATTTGTGATTAAGGTCTGATTTCAATCAAACCCAAAAAGGTGGTATTACATATTCAGATGGGGCTAATAGGTGCAGATTAATATTTTGTTACCGGTGCATTACTTCTCTTATTTACTAAGGGTATTTTGGTCAGTTCACCATAAAAAATGGATAGACTTGACTAATTGTTAGACCCCCGTTAAAATTAAGGGGGTATTTGCAATTTTGCAAACAACGAGGGAGTATTCGTAATTATGTCAAACCTCAAGGAAGGTCGTTGTAATTTACCCTATTTAAAAATAAAAAACAGAAGCTTCACAATCAAAAGGTTGTGAGTTTGAATCCCAAGAATGTGAGTGTATGTATATTTCTGTAATACAATGTTGTTTTTTGCCTCGCATCCATTAATTTGAATTATTAATATATTGAATAATATTTATGAATCTAAAAAGATATTAAATATTGTAATAAATTAGATATATTAAATATGTGGATGGTATCTCTTTTGTCTCTGATTAATATTTTTTGTGATAAGAAATTGCTTTTCCTGATAAGTCGATGGGGACATCTTCTTCACAGTTCACATCATGGGCTTGTGGGAGAGCCTCAGCCATTTGAAGTTCTCAGAATTGTCCAAGTACTCGTATATGGTCTCATGACTGACACAAAGATAGTTGAATGGACCAGAAACAGCGTTGGGTTCGTCCAAAACGATACATCTATTAAGATAACAACAACACGCACACAGTAGACAATGATCCAACCCTATCAAGCTAGAACAAATTTCTAGAAACAAAAATAAAAATACCATGGTTGATGACTATAATAAGAGTCGTGTTTTATATTTGTTAACTATGATTTGCCAACGAGATTTAACTTAGTTGATAAAGTTGAGACCCCATGATCTTAGAGGTAATGGTTTGAACCCTGCCAAGTGCATGGGATGTTGTCTTCCGTATAACAGGAGTTGGTTAACTGCATATAATAGGAGTTGTTGTCCATTGTAAAGTACGTGTTATTGAGCATAATATGATTATTGTAATAATTTTTGTTAGATATTGATGTCGAGGATCATTATTTTTTTTTATTATCAAAATGAAGAAAAATAACGGAAAAATATTTTTTTAAATAAATTAACTTTTTTGTTACGAGTCGCGGTCTCAAACCGCAACTCGATATTTTTATTTTTTTTTTTTTTAATTTTTCAGCAAAAAAAGCATTTAAATTTTTTTTTATTGGAGTCGCGGCTCAGAACCGCGACTTGGTCATTTTTTAAAAAAAATTATTATAACTAATTTTTCCGCAGAATAATTTAAAAAAACACAAACAATAATTAATAATGAATAAATGAAATATTATAAATATTATTACAAATATTACAATAAAAAAGTAAATATTAAAAATGCCCCCCTGTCCCAAAATTACGTCTATGTCGTTGACGTCGAGGTCTTCTTATTTCTTCGCCCATATTTTGTATTGGCTCATTTTGTCCATCATTATCATCACCACCGGAATTAATATGCAACCCACTTGATGATGCTGCAAAACTGGACTCCACATTATCACGATATGCACTAAATGATGGAAATTGAACTTGGTTAATGTTATATTTTGGTGCATATGGTTGATTAATACCAAAGCCAATGTCAAGATCTACATGTGAAGAATAAGCTTCTGCATGGCTTGGCATGTATGAAGTCGATTGAAACCAATCATCTTGTGACGGTTGAGGCACATAGTAATCCTGAGGCGGTTGAGGCACGTAGTAATCTTGAGGCGTATATGCTGTTGAAGGACCAGCTATATCCACCCCAATATCACCACGTTCAACTGAACCAATAGACATTTGGCTAGAACTTCTCCTTTGTCTGTGGGATGTGGTGGAGCAGTATCGGATGGTGTTGCAGTTTGTTGTGGCTGATGTGTTATGGCTTCAACGATAATTTGTGGATTGTTTTCAAGGCCACTAATTGGCGATACCTTCAACATCTACTGGTTTAGATTGAAAAAGGTTTGAAGAGTATTTACCTGTTGAGTCTGAAAAATATAAAAAATATAATGAATTTTAATAAAAATTATTGTTAAAAATGAAGTATATAAAATAAACATGTGATATTATGTAACATACCACAATCTGCAATACTGGTGCATCTCCAGGTTGGTATCCGCTTTCCACACATCTACCAGTAGACGACGAAACGAAATGACGTGTTATGTTGTTGTACCATTCCCAATATCCTCGATCTGTATCTCTTCTGTTGGAAATGGGTTGTCTTTGTATGACCGTGTCATATCGTCTTTGCCATCTAGTGATGTAGAGTATGTGCTGCAAAACCCAATCTGTGCCCGTACGATTGGAACGGGTGATCTTATGCAGGCTCATGTCCCGAGTATTTGGCTAATTTGGAATATTTTACATCATCCCAAATTGGCGAAGAACCCGTTCGGGATGATGCATCTCCACTATTGCATAAAATATCAAGGGACATATTGATTTCCACAGCTGGGGGTTAAAATCCCCTGCGTAAGCCATAATGACATTTGATTCCATGTCATACGGCCGCCAAATAAACTGTAATAAATAAAATAATGCAAATTAATGTCATTTTATATGATCGAATATATGTAATAAGATACCTGATCATACTGCATCTCATCTAATATGTCTCTTATGAACCGGACAGTTGTTCGCACTGTTCAGGTGAAAGTGTGCCACAGTTCCACATCGCACCATATGGTGCACCTGGGAGCACACGGTTATTATATATTTGATGTGGGCTCATATGTACACGTGGAGCATCAAGTTCGGGACAAAGTGGAATGATGCGTGACCAGGCCCAAATCTGCAGAGATAACATAAACTCTAGTTATTACCTGAAAAAAATATTTCTCTATAAATTCAATAATTCAACTTACCTGTACCAACTGCAACGCGCCACCTATTGCAGCTTTGCTTTTTTCGCTGGCATTACATAATTCACGGTATAAAAATGCAAGGACAGCGCTGCCCCAACTGTAGTTCATGGCTGCTACTATATCCTCTAATTTTGCAAGATATAGTAGCGATACCAAGTTTCCTGATGAATCAGGACACATCGTTCCACCCAGCAGGAGCAATGCAACAGCACGCGCATATTTTACAACAGTAAGGTGTGGAGTGTCGGGAGTGATGTGGACATGTGATATATGAGATATGATGGCCTTAACCTGCAACCATGAACCCTTCAACGCTCCCTCTTCTAGTGTGAAACCTATATACTGCATGCAGTATTCTTGCCACTAAATAATTTTTCTTTCGAGATCAGTCCCTGAGACTGGCTCGCCATCTATTGGGAGTCCCCATATTATCTGGACATCTTGTAAGGTAATTGTGGCTTCTCCGACACGAAAATGAAAAGAGTGTGTCTCGGATCGCCACCTCTCCACCAATGCAGTGATTAGATGGTAATCATATTGAATTCTTCCGCACCTATAGACTCCATAAAAACCTATTTGGTGCAGTATTTGTTGCACACGAATAGGGGGGTCTTGTTCACGTAAATTTTTTCAAAATTTACCGTCGGCATGTTTTGCATGCAGGACCTCATCAATGTCACCATCAAGGATGTCATCGGACCTGTGTTGTGATTGTTGGGATAATACAGTTCCATCTCGTGGACCATATACTGCTCTTCTATCCATTTTTTAAAAATATAAAAATAGGTGACAAATAAACAGTTGAATAAAAAAGTCTATAACGACGGAAAGATACAGTTTATATAAACTACTACAACGAAAATGCGATGTGAATGATGAATGATGAATTTATATAGTAAAAAAAAAAATTATTTTAATTTTTTTTTTTATAAAAAAACGCAGCTGCAGCATCATGAATCTCAATTATTATTTTCTACATTTTTTCAATTTTTTATCTCACCCACTAGTTATCTCCACATTTGTACCACAATCTACAATGGCAAACTACATTTGTAATAATTATTATTTTCTCTTAAAATTCATTTTATATCTCAATTACATGCATTTCAATATTATATGTATATTTTCCTTTATTTATGGAAAAATCAATTAAATAAGTACATACAACAAAACTTTTAGTAGAAAATACTTCATTATTTGTTTTTTTAAATGATTATTCAAAACGCTAGTCTCAATAAACAAATAGCAACTTGCTTTAACTTGGTACGAATAATTAACACGATCATGCGAATATATATTTCATTATGTTCGATGCACTCTAGTTTTAGTACTATATATTTCTGTCATTAACAATTAATAACTAACTTGACTTTTATTTGTGAGATTCGCCAACAAAGTCACAGTGGCCAGTTAATTTATATTTATTAGAA
This sequence comes from Sesamum angolense, assembly GCA_034509725.1. Classification (NCBI taxonomy): domain Eukaryota; kingdom Viridiplantae; phylum Streptophyta; class Magnoliopsida; order Lamiales; family Pedaliaceae; genus Sesamum; species Sesamum angolense. The sequence continues at coordinate 8,336,555 of JACGWL010000005.1, read as the reverse complement.
TAATCCTAATTAAGTTGATTCTACTTCTAATTAAAAATTAATGACTTCATTAATTCTTGTGTTGGTATGAAATTGCTAACCATGGGTTCCAATCTGTAGACTGCTTTTCATCAACAATCTACGTACACTGCGTATATTTTTGTGTGTGTGTGCGCGCGCGCTAAGAGATGGCTTATGCTGCTTTGCTTTCACTCTTACAAACACTTGAGGGCTACTTCCCCAGACCTCTGCAAAAAGATTACGTCCGATCTCCACGACAACGTTAGCTGCTTGCTAAGGTTTCTTAAAGATCCTTCAACGAAAAACAGCTCATCAATCAAGAATTTGGAAGGGCAAACCAGAGATGCGTCATTTGAAGCACAAGACATCATAGAATCCCATGTATCAAGACAAGTAGTCCTTTCGAAATCTGTAATGTGTGGGGTTGGTAGCTGCATTTCGGAGACGATTGCTGCTCTCCAATATATGTTTCCTGCCATTCATCTATGTGGAACATCGCTGGACTATATGCATCCAGGTGTGGACCTGGAATTAGAAGGCGGCTTGCGGAAAGTAATCGATGAATTTGATTCGATTTTGGAAGCTCTGTCCAAGATCAAGGATGGGAAAGAAGCAGCTTCGCAACAAGTGAATTCTTCAGTTGCTAGTTCATCAAGATTTGTTGCTCATAACAAAAGCGAGTTGGTGGGACTTGATAAAGACTTGGTGAACATTAAGGATCGGTTGACTGGATCATCGTCTAAACTCGACATCATCTCGATAGTCGGGATGGGTGGTATTGGCAAGACCACTCTTGCAAGAAATCTCTACAACGACTCGCTTATTGAGTATTATTTCCAAATACCTCTATTCATAATATGAGCCTTCTCAGTCCAAATGCAAGTTGGGAATTATTGCGGATGACGGTGTTTGGGCAAGAAGAATGCCCTCTTGGATTGGAAAAAATTGGATGGAAAATTGCACAGAATTGCAAAGGCCTTCCACTTGCAATTGTGGTGATTGGTGGCCTCCTCTCCATAGACAGCAAGGAAAAGGACTGGGAGCAGATTGCGAAAGATGTCAATTCAGCAGTAGCTAGAAATGTTGGGAATCAATTAATGGAGATTCTATATCTGAGTTATAATTCGTTGCCTCATCATCTGAAAGCATGTTTTCTTTATATGGGAGTTTTCCCTGAAGATCATGAAATCTTTGTCTCCCAACTCATCAAGCTTTGGATTGCCGAGGGATTTATAAAACCATTAATCCCTAAAAGTCTTGAAGAAGTGGCGGAGGATTATCTCAAGGATCTTATTGGCAGAAGTCTCATTCAGGTTGGAAAGAGAACTCATAATGGTGAAATTAAAACCTGTTAGTATTTTAGTTTTTGGAAAAAGAAGGATTGATGGTTGAAGGAATGATGGTTTGAGATTTGGAGAACAAGGCTAGAATAAGAGTAGTTGGCTAAATCAACAAAAGAAGAGCAAGAGAGCTAGAACTTGGAAATTATAGTTTGTAGTTAGTTGCAATGCTTTCTTTCTCACTTCCGCAATTTTAAAGTTTTATCTTTGTTGTCATAGATGGTGCATGAATCTCCTCAAAGTGTAGAGTATATCCTTTCTCCATCATTTGGCCAACACTGAACAAATTTGTTCTTAGGTTAGGGATGTACATAACATCATTAATGATGCGCGTACCTTTTCTTGTGTTTATAGCGACTGATCCTTTTCCTTCAACTTTCACGATGTGATTATCACCAAGTTTGACGTGGGTCTTGAATGACTCGTCCAGTGTCTGAAAAGCTCCTTTGTTGTATGTCATATGATTGCTAGCTGCACTATCAATATACCATGTAGCTTCCCCTATTGCGGCTACTGAGTTGCACGTGTAGAATAGTTGATCACTGCTATTATTCTCTTCTATGCAGTTAGCTTGATGATTTCCTTTGAGCCTACAATCTTTTTCTACATGTCCAAATCTCTTGCAATTTCGGCATTGTGGTTTTCCCCGAAAGTAACAATCCTTCTCAAGATGGTTTGTTCTTTTACAAATACGACATGGTATGTATATTCCTTTGTTCTGCTTCTTCTTGTCTCCCATTGTACTTTTAAAATTTTCTTCTTTTCTATTAGAATTCTGAGATCTCATATTTAATTTAGACTGGAAAGCATTTTCAAGAGAATTTTCTTCACGCCTACTTCGCCTTTTCTCATATGCTTCAAGTGACCAACTAACTCAATGACAGTTAGTGTGGTGATATCTTTTGTTTCTTCAATAGTTGTTACTATTGGGTCATACTTCTCAGTGACACTTATAAGCAATTTTTCTACGACCCTTTTTTCTGGTATATCCTCCCCATAGGCTTTTAGTTGATTCACCAATTCACGTACTTTTGTATAATATTCATCAATCGTCTCAGAATCCTTCATTTTCATATTCTCAAAATCTCTTCTAATAGTTTGGAGTTTAATGATACGTACCTTTGCACTGCCTTGATATTCCTTTTGCAAAATGCTCCATGCTTCTTTTGCCGATGTAGCAACACTAATTCTTGGAAAATATGATCTGCCACTGCTGTTTGGATGTAGTATAAAGCCTCTGAATCCTTTGCCTTCTTGTTCTCCAATTTACCTTTCTCGGCCGAAGACGAAGTGGAACTATCCTTCGGCAGAGTAACCCCTTCTTCTACTATCTCCCATAGTTTTTGAGATTTAAAGTAAGTTTTCATTTTAATGGCCCAGTAATCATAATTTTGGCCGGAGAAAATGGGGACTGAAATTTGTTTGGCTAATGAGGACATGGTGGTTTGGACAATAGAATTAGTTTTGATACGAAAGTATATAAGATAAGAATACACGCCCAGTAAACGGTCGGATGTGGCTCTGATACCACTGTTAGTATTTTAGTTTTTGGAAAAAGAAGGATTGATGGTTGAAGGAATGATGGTTTGAGATTTGGAGAACAAGGCTAGAATAAGAGTAGTTGGCTAAATCAACAAAAGAAGAGCAAGAGAGCTAGAACTTGGAAAATTATAGTTTGTAGTTAGTTGCAATGCTTTCTTTCTCACTTCCGCAATTTTAAGAGTTTTATCTTTGTTGTCATAGATGGTGCATGAATCTCCTCTAAAGTGTAGAGTATATCCTTTCTCCATCATTTGGCCAACATTGAACAAATTTGTTCTTAGGTTAGGGATGTACATAACATCATTAATGATGCGCGTACCTTTTCTTGTGTTTATAGCGACTGATCCTTTTCCTTCAACTTTCACGATGTGATTATCACCAAGTTTGACGTTGGTCTTGAATGACTCGTCCAGTGTCTGAAAAGCTCCTTTGTTGTATGTCATATGATTGCTAGCTGCACTATCAATATACCATGTAGCTTCCCCTATTTCGGCTACTGAGTTGCACGTGTAGAATAGTTGATCACTGCTATTATTCTCTTCTATGCAGTTAGCTTGATGATTTCCTTTGAGCCTACAATCTTTTTCTACATGTCCAAATCTCTTGCAATTTCGGCATTGTGGTTTTCCCCGAAAGTAACAATCCTTCTCAAGATGGTTTGTTCTTTTACAAATACGACATGGTATGTATATTCCTTTGTTCTGCTTCTTCTTGTCTCCCATTGTACTTTTAAAATTTTCTTCTTTTCTATTAGAATTCTGAGATCTCATATTTAATTTAGACTGGAAAGCATTTTCAAGAGAATTTTCTTAAACCTGCATGATTCATGATATGTTGAGGGAGTTGTGTGTGAAAAAAGCTCGGGATGAAAAATTTCTTCAAACAATAGATGGTCATATTCACACTTTTCCACAAGGTAGAGACGATCAGCGTCGAGTGAGTATTCATGGAAAGATTATGGATGACCGCACAAATGTTCAGGACTCGTATGTCCGCTCCCTTCTATGTTTCTATAAGTACGGTTCCAATAGTCAGGTATTATCTTTCACTAGACGTTGTAGACTACTCACCGTATTGAATGTGCTCACAGTAAGGTTCAATGAGTTCCAATAGGAATAATGGAGCTAGTTCATTTGAGGTACCTTGCTTCATTAACACACAACTTGAACAATGGCAGACAACTCCGCTGCATTAACGGGACTCTTGACAAGAGTAAGGGATAATTACAGACTCCTTCCATAAATCTGATCTAATTATATGCTAATTCTTGAAGTTTAAAATTATATTTAGTATTTTAATCATTTGTTATTGTCTAACAAACAAACGCAACCATTAGTGATATAAATGGAATTTGATAATGTCAGCATAAATATTTAAAAAAAAAAAATCAATTTTCACCCTGTATTTAACTAATTCAATTATTTGATAATTACATAAAGGCTTAAAATATTTTTGATCTTGTAATTTTGATATATTAGTATTTTTATCCTTCATCTTTCTAGGGTTGCAAAATAGTTCTATAATCTTTTGACATTTCGCGATTACTTTTCGGCATATTTTGCAATTTTGGTTATTTCATCGCCGGTTTTTGCAAAAGTTGTTGAAATAAATAATGTGTCTCATAATTTATATTTTTACATCCATATTGACAAAAATGAACTAATCAGAACAAAAGTTTCAATAAACCACGTGAGCTTTTGCAAAATCCGATACTGAAAGGACTAAAATTATGGAATGTCAAAAAGCACAGAACTGTTTAATTTGAAATCCTAAAAAGATAAAATATAAAAGTACCAAAGTGTCAAAATTATATAAACAAAAATATATTTTAACCATTACATAATTAACCCCCTTAAAATTTGACTTAAAAGTAGGTCCTGATGGAAAATTTTCAGTTTCAAGTAATGAAACAAACGATTTGAAATATAACAATCGCATTTAAAAATCAAAAGCAATAAAAGCCATGTTGGAACATATAAAATATAACAGTTAGAAACGCTATTTACGACAATAAATGAAATAGTAAACTTACAAAGAGAATTGTATCGTAACAATTCTTAGTCCAATAAAATTCGTAAATTGAACCAAATTGTAGAATTCACTGCTTGCCTTGAAGAAAATATACATCCGTATCAATAGTGCACCGCGTACTACGTAATTTTTTCAAGCCTTTATATAGGCAACCAAAATCCAACACTTAAAGGAGCCAATAATGGCATTTTATCCAAATGGATGTAACAGCCCAAAACGGATGGATTAGCAGAAATAACAATTCAATTGCAATTAAAAAATGAAACTGAATCCTTAACCATTTTGAAATGCAAATAACTTGAGGAAGATTTGAACCTTTTGGTGCTGCCTTCGAATGAACCACTGTCTAAATATCTAACGCCACAATCACCAGGTCAAATTGAACTGAAGCTTTAATTTGAGCATGTTGTGTGTGATCTCCAGGTGCTCTGATTTGTATAGTGTGTCCTGATCCTGTTCATGAATGTTTTTACTGCTAGGGGCAAACAACTGCATTCACTTAGTTGGGCGTCTCCAGGGATGCACTTCTAGCATCTCGTCTAATAGACTTGGCCCTGTTCAGAGTTAAACTCTTACTATACTTGCAGTACCAACACCTTCCAGAATTACAAGGTATAGACTCTAGATACAAAGTATCAGTCTATTTTGGTGCTCTGATATATCCTACGAGTTGTTAATACCACATTGAACCTTCTTTGTGGGATCTCCACTTAGAAGGTTGGGTTGCCATCGTAGTTATATCACTAATGGATTTTCAGTCCCATCCCCAATTTGGATTTATATACTTGTGACAGATCCAATCCTTTTGTCAAAAAATCAGCTACATTATCCTTTATTCCCGCAAAGTCAATGCCAATTACTCTGTCTGACACTAATGTCCTTATAGACTTCAGTCTAACTTGGATGTGTCGTTTGGTCTTTTGGTTGTATTTACGACTCATCATCTTTACAATTATGGTTTGACTATCACAATGTAACACAGTAGGTGAAAGAGTCTGGCTTACAATGGAAAGTTGTGATAACAACCCAAATAGCCATTCTGTCTCGGTACCAGTCGTATCCAACACACATAACTCGGCTTCAAAAGTAGATCGGATTATCAAAGTCTATTTTACAGACTTCCAGGAAATTGCGCCCACACATAAGGTATCGACATATCCTGAACACCCATTGCTACCGGAGTTTTTGGCTATCTAGCTAGCATCACTATATCCCTCAAGAATCGCAAGCAGTCTGCCATAATATATGGCCAGTGACACTGTGCCCTTCAGGTACCTTAGTACCCTATCCAAAGTACCCCAATGGGTTCTATCAGGACAACTAGTGTATCTAGCCAGCGTACAGACAGAAAATGATATATCTAGTCTCGTGCCATTTGCTAGATACTATAAACTCCCAATAATTTGGGAATACCTTAGTTGTACAACTGAAACACCACTTTTATTTTTAAATAAAGCTACAGAAGAATCATAAAGCGTTTTTTGCAATTCTACTGTTTTGATAACCAAATTTCTCGATTATCTTCTCAACATAGTGAGATTGAGAAATAGCTATCCCATCAGTTGAACGAATCAACTTGATGCCAAGAATTACATCAGCCTCACCCATATGTTTTATTTCAAACTTATTCTTTAAAAATGACTTGGTTTTGGTTATAGTATCTATACAAGATCCTATTAATAGAATATCATCTACATACAGGTATAAAATAATTATTTTATCTCCTTTAATTTTACAGTATATACACTTATCATTCTCATTTATGGTGAAGCCAAACGCAAGAATAGTTTGATCAAACTTTTCATGCCACTATTTGGGTGTTTATTTAAGTCCATAGAGAGACTTAACAAGTTTACAAACTTTGTGTTCATTACCATGAGCCACAAATCCCTCAGGTTTATCCATGTATATTTCCTCCTCAAGTTCACCATACAAGAAGGTTGTTTTCACACCCATCTGGTGAATCGGGAGGTCATACACCGAAGCTAGTGCTATAAGCACCCGAATTGTGGTCAACCGAGCTACCGGAGAATAGGTATCGAAATAGTCTATTCCCTCCTTTTGTTTAAAACCTTTGGCCACCAATCTAGCTTTAAACTTATCGACAGATCCATCAGGATTCAGTTTCTTCTTAAAGATCCACTTACACCCAATAGTAGTACACCCCGGAGGGAAATCGACTAGCACCAATGTTCCATTAGAAACAATAGAGTCCATATCACTTTTGACAGCTTCTTTCCACTGCTTTGCTTCCACATAAGCCATAGCATTTCCAAAAGTTATCGGATCATCCTCAATATTGTAAGTGATAGGGTCACTTCCAAAATTCTTGACAACCCTAGCTCTCTTACTCCGTCTAGGTTCATCTGACTCCTCATGAGTCAGACTAGTACTAGTACTAGGACTAACCCCCACATTTGTCATTTCTTCCACATGTTCAGGAATAGATGTGGAGGCAAGTCAATCATTAAGTGAAACACTTAAAAGTATTCCTGTTTTTATAGGAAATACATCTTCTAGAAAGACAACATCACGAAATTCAACTATTGTGTTGACCTCAATGCCTGGAATTTTTTATTTAATAACCAAAATCTCAAAGCATAACTAGTCTCCACATAGCACAAGAACACAACATCAACAATCTTAGGGCCCAATTTCTTTCTTTTGTATTCTGGGACCAAAATTTTTGCTAGGCACCCCCACACTCGAAAGTATTTGAGGCTAAGTTTCCTACCTTACCACAACTCGAAAGGAGTACTCGTATTGTGTTTCAGAGGGACTCTGTTCAGAATATGGCAAGCCGCATTCAAAGCCTCTCCCCACAAATACTTTGGTAACCCGAAGGTTAGTAGGAGCTTGTTAATCATGTCTTTGAATGTTCTATTCTTTCGTTCAACCACTCCATTAGATAAAGGGGAATATGGAGAAGTCTCTTCATGAATAATGCCAAAAGTTTGACAATATTCATTGAACTTATTTGACTTTTATTCTCCTCTCTATCACACCTTAGTCTTTTAAGTTTCTTACCAGTTTGGGTTTCTGCTTCATTTTTAAACAAAATGAATTTATCTATGGCCTCATCCTTATTTTTCATGAAAAACACATAACAGTATTTACTGCAATCATCTATAAAAGTAATAAAATAACGTTTGTGGTCCCTGGTCAAAACCCCATTAAACTCAGAAATATCTGTGTGTACTAAATCAAGGATTTCTGAATCCCTTTCAACTGACTGATAGACTTTCCTAACTTGTTTAGCTTCTACACAAACTTGGCATTTGTGATCTCGTTCAATGTTTTGACTAGGAATTAAATTTAAATTCATTATCCGTTTGATTGAATTAAAATTTAAATGACCTAACCTACTATGCCACATAGTAGATGATTCAATATTCAATACAATAGAATCAGAAATATCATTTTTATTATTCTCAACTCGAACTTTAAACAAGTCATCGTCTTAATAACCTTTACCAATAAAAATACCAAATTGTTGAATTACAACTTTATTAAATTTAAAAGTTAATTCATATTCTTCCCTAACTATTACAGAATTACTGATAATGTTTCTTCTAACAATGGGAACGTGATGAACTTTTTTAACGACAAAATGCGACCTGAAGGAAACTTCAAATCCACGCTTCCTATCCCAAGTACTTCAGCAGTACGGGAGTTCCCCATGCTTATTGTCTTTCCAGTGATGGTCTGATAAGACACAAAGAGAGATTATCAGCACAAACATGCATGTTTGCTCCAGTCAATCAACCAATCACAAGGTTCGTAAATAGTTAGGAGTTCGGGTTGTACAGAAACATACCCTTTAATTGCTCCTAAGGTACTAGCACCGCTAGAACCTCCCACAACCATGTTGACAGCTGTCTGCCCAGTCTTGGCCTTTTTATTAAGACAAAGCTTGGCCCAGTGTCCAACCTGCCCACAGTTCCAGCATGGTTTATTTGCTTTTGGTTTCTTATTCTTGGTGGCCTTGTCTTTATTAATGGCTTTCGAGTTCGAGCTAATCTTATTCACTTTTTATTTTTCCACTATTAGATTGGCCCTTGGCTGATGCTCAACCGGCATCTTGTGGGTCTGATTTCTATGCTCATCCCCAATATTGATAACAATCATTATATCATCCAGAGACAGTCTCCCTTTTTTATGTTTGAGTGTCATGCCAAAATTTTCCCAGGATTTGGGAAATTTGTCCACTATGGACATGACCAAAAACTTCTTAGGAAACTTCATCTCAACAGCAGCCAGGGCATCCTCAAGGTTAATAATTTCATGAGTCTGTTCAGCTAGACTCCTCAACCATCTGATACCGCGCATGAACTTAGAAACATAATACTTTTCGAGCCTTATATATTCCCGGTCCAACTCATCCCACAGAGACTTAGCAGTATAAGAGTCAGAATAATAGACATTGAAGAGCGTATTTGACAAAACTGACAAAATTGCTCCTCTGTCTATTTGATCCCTCTTTGTCCACTACGCTATCTATCTCAGCAATTTTGGGATCGGTATCAGTAGGTTTAGGTCTGGTCACCTGAATCACTATTAAAAGTCCTTTCATCGTTAACCAAATTTTCATTCGTTGTTGCCAGCATTTGAAAACTGGCCCAAAAACTTATCCAGTAAACCGGTTAAGTCGACTTTTGGTGCGATCGGAATTGCAACAAAAATTGGCTCGGCCATTCTTAATATCTTAGGAAATTGAAAGCCGTGTTAAAGAAAAACGAGTTTTCAAAACAATGTTTACAAACTGTTTTAAATACGTTCTAACAAATATTCGATTTTTCAAAACCAAAATATTTTCTTCAAGATTGTTGGAAAAATTTCAGTTTTAAGTAATGAAACAAACATTTTGAAATATAACAATCTGCTTTAGAAATCTAAAGCAATAAAAACCACATTAGAACAAATAAAATATAACAGTTAAAAACGCTATTTACGACAATAAAATAAAATAGTAAACTTACAAAGAGAATTGTATCGTAACAATTCTCAATCCAATGGAATTTGTAAATTTAACCGAATCGCAGAATTCACTGCTTGCCTTAAAGAAAATATACGTCTCGTATCAGTAGTCCACCGGGTACTACGTAATTTCTCCCAGGATAAGACGGTTACAGTTCTTTCGATTTTAGCACTATACCCAAGAACACCTCGATCAACACTCAAAAGCACGTTATCAAAACTAGAAACTCAAATCTTAGAAAAGACAAGAGATGCCGAGAGCGAGAGAGAGAGAGAGAGAAATCTCAAGAGTGAGGGAGAGTTGTTGTTTTGTTGTGTTTGCAAATGAATTTTTTCAAGCCTTCATATTGGCAACCAAAATCCACCACTTAAAGCAGCCAATAATGAAAATAAATGTAATAGCCCAAAACAGATGGATTAGTAGCAATAGCAATTCAATTGCAATTAAAAAATGAAACTGAATCTTTAACCATTTTGAAGACCAAATAAGTTGTTGTTACATTGTTTTAGAAACCAAATTCCAATCTATGGATTTATCACAACAGGTACACACCTCTAAAGTTCTTGATATCGAATCAGTTTTTAGAAATGAACTTTAATTATCTTACATTTCACAATAAAAATACAGTATAGGCGAGTGAAAATTTAAAAAAAGAAAAGATAATGATCTTAATTGATATTTAAGTTTAAAATAATATTTGGACTTAAATTTAGACTAAAAAATTAAGCTTCATTGTGGTTAGAGTCCTCAAATACTTAATATTTTTTATTACTTAATTTAGTAAATATTCACTAAAAAATTTAATTTATTGTGGCAAAAAATTTGGAACAATTTTCTTCGATCCCAATTTGCAACCTGATTTCAGACAACTTTAGGACGGATGATGTTATCTTTCGATTGGAAGACAAGGGACCAGTTTTTCGAAGGATTCCCCATTGCAAAGACCGTTGTAGATTTAGTAGCTAGCATTCTTTGTAGTTGGTAAACCAATTATCACAATATTTTTGCTATCTTCCTTTACAACTGTTTTTTGTGACGGGTCACTCTAATTGCAAACTTGTGATGATATTTGCGACGGATGTTTGAAAATTGCAATAGCTGATTGTGCAACACATGATGACACACTTTGGCATCCCACCATATATATCCAGACTTGCCCAAGCATCCACCCAATGACCTTGCTACAATGGATAACATTGATTAATGCCACCAGCCGGCTGACGAGGAGGCCGATTTAGATTAGGATATTTCAATTTCAAACTAATTATTTTGATTTTGTATTACATTTCTTTTGTTGATGCAATAATTTTTAAATACTTTTTTAATTTATTAGTTCTGCATTTAATTTAGGCAAAATATCACTTTTGGTCCCACTAGATAGGGCCATTCTCACTTTTGGTCCCGAGCTTTACGGGCTCAACACTTTTGGTCCCAAAACCCTAATTTTTTAACACAATTGGTCATGTTCCGTTAGATTTAACAGAAAACGGCACGTGACAAGTCACTTGCCGTTAGTAAACAGTTAGTCAATGTTAGTCAAAGGTCAGTCAAATGTAAATTTTTTTTAGGGAAAAAAAGGCACCAATTTTTTTTTTCTTTTTTGCTATTTATATATGTAAATAACCCAACAAACACTACATAACATTTTAATCTTTTTCTCCTCACTTTTATCTTGGTAGAAATAGGCCAAAAGATGTCACAAACATCTCAAAATTCTATAAATATTGAATGCTATTGTCACAAATTGATGGCTTAAATGCATAAAATCCCTTTGTATTTTAAAAATTCAGCAAAAATCCCTTCTTGTTTTTAAAAAAAAATTGAAAATCCCTCTACAAACTGATCGTTATGCCCTTGCTTATTATATTTTTCGTATTTTAATGACTATTGGATCTTTTTTCAATGAATAAAAGCTCTGAATTTGATCAATTCTTCGTAACTAGTGATTTTAAAAAATTGAAGGGTTAAATTTACAAAATTTATAAATTATAAAAATATTTTATTTTAATATTATAAAATTATTATATTTCAATATAAATTAATAAAATATAAAATAAAAGTATTCAATTATTATTTATTTTAATATAAATTACCCTAAACAACGCCCCGCCCGCCACCCCCCGCGCTGCTACCCCCCTTCCCCAACCCCAACACCGCCTAGCGCCGCCCTGTTATAATATGAATAGATCCCCTGTTATGAATGTCATAAATGGGTATGTTTATTATAGTGATTAAACTATAGGTCTTCAGTTATAAAATAATTTTTTTTAAATGGGACAATTATAATATGACAAACCTTAGAGATTGTGTTTGTAATTTGAATAAACCTCAAGGGAAATTTGTGTAATTTTAATAAAGGTTAAAAGAGGTAGATGCAATGCTTTAAATCAGAGGGGGTTTAAGTATGATTAGACCAAACTTAAAGGAAGAACACTATAATTATACCAATAAACAAATAGCAACTAGGTTTTACTTGGGGTGAATAACAAGATCGTGCTAATATATATTTCATTATGTCCAAGTTACCACATGTGTATTTACTTGAATAATCTTAAAGTTAGTACCATTTCTATCATTAGTAATTAATAGGGTTAAAAGCAGACACCCCCAACCTTTGGGTCGTTTTGCACTTTGCCCCCCAACCGTTTTTTTTTTACAAGTATCCCCCCCAACCTTTGTATTTTGTAGCACTTAATATTTTTTTTCAATTTCAGGCGAATCTTGAGGGAATATTCGCTTGCGTAGACTGCACGTGATTTTGAGCTGTTTCCCCAAAGGATATATTTGTAATTTCACCTTATCCCCTCCTAAACTAATTGATAAATTGAAAACTCTCAATTTTTGCCCTAATTTCTTCATACAAGTGACTGTGAAGAAGGATTGAAGAAAAATAGAAGAAAAGTGTTATTGTGGACGTCGATCAATGAAGAAAGCACCATGGACGGACTTGAATTCAGGCCGAAAATACACTACTTGCTATAGACTCCGGGTAAGTGCAATTTCATAGAAGGAAAAATTAATGGAATGAACAAACTTTTTTTTCATTTGAAGAACTTTTCATTTGAGGAAAAAACAAAAGAAAGGGGGTAGAAATCACCTACCATAGTCAAGGACCACTCTTCTTGTTGCTTTTTCGCTTTCCCCTTCGTGCAATCTCCAACCCATGGCAGAAAGAAAATTTTTTCTTCAGAGTCGGCGAAGCTTGTACGCATTGAAAAAATCAATTTCGGGGTGAAATTAGGGTTTTTTTTATCCCTCAAAATCGATTTGAGGGTTTTCTTAATCCTCCTCACGTGGATTTTAGGTGGGAAGGGGCAATTACTGTTTTGCCCATCCAATGACTCGCCCAAAATCATGTGCAGTCCACGCAAGCGAATATTCTCTCAAGATTCGCCGAAAATTGAAAAAAAATGTTAAGTGCTACAAAATACAAAGGTTGAGGGGTGACTTGTAAAAAAAAAACGGTTGGGGGGCAAAGTGCAAAACGATCCAAAGGTTGGGGGGGGTGTCCGCTTTTTAACCCTAATTAATATATAGTTAAGTTGAGTTTTAACTTGTGTTGGTATGGAATGGCTAAACATGTGTTTTCCAGTACAGATTCGCCGACAAAGTCGCAGTGCCCAAGTTTACATTTATTAGAATAATCCTAATTAAGTTGGTTCTCTATTTCTTTAATTAACAATTAATGACTTCATCAATATTCTTGTGTTGGTATGAAATTGCTCTAACCATGATCACTTCCAATCTGCAGACTGCTCTTATGTGTGTGTGTGTGTGTGTGAGAGTGTGTGCTAATAGATGGCTTATGCTGCTTTGCTTTCAGTCTTACAAACAGTTGAGGGGTACTTCCCCGGACATCAGCAAAACATTACGTCGGATCTCCAGGACAAAGTTAGCTACTTGCTAAGGTTTCTTGAAGATCCTTCAACAAAAAACAGCTCATCAATCAAGAATTTGGAAGGACGGATCAGAGATGCGTCATTTAAAGCAAGATATCATAGACTCCCATGTATCAAGAAAACTATTCCTTTCGAAATCTATCATTAATCGTGGAGTTGGTAGCTGGTTTTGGGAGACGCTTGCTGCTCTCCGATATGTGTTTAATCCTGCCAACCATCTATGTGGAACATCGGTGGACCATATGCATCCAGGTTTGGACCTGGAATTAGAAAGCGACTTATGGAAGGTAATCGATGAATTTGATTCGATTTTGGAAGCTCTGTCCAAGATCAAGGATGGGAAAGAAGAAGCTTCGCAACAAGTGAATTCTTCAGTTGCTAGTTCATCAAGATTTGTTGCTAGTAACGAAAGCGAGTTGGTGGGACTTGATCAAGACTTGATGAACATTAAGGATCGGTTGACTGGATCATCGTCTAAACTCGACATCATCTCGATAGTTGGGATGGGTGGCATTGGCAAGACCACTCTTGCAAGAAATCTCTACGAGGACTCGCTTATTGAGTATTATTTCGATATTCGTGCTGGGTAGTTGTATCGCAGGATTATCACGTTCAAGAAATGTTCACAAGTCTTGTAGGTTCCACAAGACCGGGCGGCGATGAATTGCATCAGAAGAGCATTGAGAAATTAGCTGAATGTCTGTACAAAAATTTGAAGGGTAGGAGATATCTCATTGTGATGGATGACGTTTGGGATACCAAAGCATGGGATGATATCAGAAGGTTCTTTCCAGATGATAACTATTAGAAGATTAATGTGTTTATTACAAATAAATATCTTAGATATTTTCTAGAGAATTGTAGAAAAAATCCTAGATATTTTTTAGCAACATTCTAGAGTGCTCAAAGCTTCTTGAGCAAGCTTTTAATTATAGCCACAAATACAATTTCAAGAAGCTTCTATGAGCTACTATAAATAGGCATATAGTATGAGGATTTGTAGAAGTGAGAAAGAAAGCATTGCAACTAACTACAAACTATCATTTTCCAAGTTCTAGCTCTCTTGCTCTTCTTTTGTTGATTTAGCCAACTATTCTTATTCTAGCCTTGTTCTCCAAATCTCAAACCAACATTCCTCCAACCTTCAATCCTTCTTTTTCCAAAAACTAAAATACTAACAGTGGTATCAGAGCCACGTCCGACCGTATACTGGGCGTGTATTCTTATCTTAAATACTTTCGTATCAAAACTAATTCTATTGTCCAACCACCATGTCCTCATTAGCCAAACAAATTTCAGTCCCATTTTCTCCGGCCAAAATTATGATTACTGGGCCATTAAAATGAAAACTTACTTTCAATCTCAAAAACTATGGGAGTTAGTAGAAGAAGGGGTTACTCTGCCGGAAGATAGTTCCACTTCGTCGTCGGACGAGAAAGGTAAATTGGAGAACAAGAAGGCAAAGGATTCAGAGGCTTTACTACATCCAAACAGCAGTGGCAGATCATATTTTTCCAAGAATTAGTGTTGCTACATCGGCAAAAGAAGCATGGAGCATTTTGCAGAAGGAATATCAAGGCAGTGCAAAGGTACGTATCATTAAACTCCAAACTCTTAGAAGAGATTTTGAGAATATGAAAATGAAGGATTCTGAGACAATTGATGAATATTATACAAAAGTACGTGAATTGGTGAATCAACTAAAAGCCTATGGGGAAGATATACCAGAAAAAAGGGTCGTCGAAAAATTGCTTATAAGTGTCACTGAGAAGTATGACCCAATAGTAACAACTATTGAAGAAACAAAAGATATCACCACACTAACTGTCACTGAGTTAGTTGGGTCACTTGAAGCATATGAGAAAAGGCGAAGTAGGCGTGAAGAAAATTCTCTTGAAAATGCTTTTCAGTCTAAATTAAATATGAGATCTCAAAATTCTAATAGAAAAGAAGAAAATTTTAAAAGAACAATGGGAGACAAGAAGAAGCAGAACAAAGGAACATACGTACCTTGTCGTATTTGTAAAAGAACAAACCATCTTGAGAAGGATTGTTATTTTCGGGGAAAACCACAATGTCGAATTGCAAGAGATTTGGACATGTGGAAAAAGATTGTAGGCTAAAGGAAATCATCAAGCTAACTGCATAGAAGAGAATAATAGCAGTGATCAACTATTCTATACATGCAACTCAGTAGCCGAAACAGGGAAGCTACATGGTATATTGATAGTGCAGCTAGCAATCATATGACATACAACAAAGGAGCTTTTCAGACACTGGACGAGTCATTCAAGACCAACGTCAAACTTGGGGATAATCACATCGTGAAAGTTGAAGGAAAAGGATCAGTCGCTATCAACACAAAAAAAGGTACGCGCATCATTAATGATGTTATGTACATCCCTAACCTAAGAACAAATTTGTTCAGTGTTGGCCAAATGATGGAGAAAGGATATACTCTACACTTTGGAGGAGATTCATGCACCATCTATGACAACAAAGATAAAACTCTTAAAATTGCGGAAGTAAGAATGAAGGAGCACAGATGCTTTCCAATACATCTCCATATATGAGCCGCACAGCTATGAAAGCACAAGAGGACCAGTCATGGCTATGGCACAGGAGGCTCGGTCACTTCAACTTCCAAGGCTTAAAAAATACTATCAAAAGAAAATGATGACAGACTTACCTCAAATCCAAGCTATCGAGGGAGCTTGCGAAGCCTGTCTACAAGGAAAACAACACAAGAAGCCATTCCCTTCAAGAACCTCCTGGAGAGCTAAAGCAGTATTGGAACTCATTCATACTGACGTCTGTGGTCCAATGAGGACACCATCACATGAACAAAACAGATATTTCATCCTATTCATCGATGACTACTCCAGAATGACTTGGGTATACTTCATGCGAGAAAAATCCGAAGTCTTTAAGGTTTTCAAGAAGTTCAAAAATCTGGTGGAGAAACAAAGTGGTCGAAGCATAAAAGTTCTCAGAAGCGATCGAGGAAAAGAATATAACAACTCAGAATTCGACAAGTTCTGTGAAGAAGAGGGTATCGAACATCAAACTACTGTCAGTTATAATCCTCAACAAAATGGAGTATCAGAAAGAAAGAACAGAACAGTCATGGAGATGGCAAGATCGATGCTGCAGGAGAAACACTTGCCAAAAGCTTTTTGGGCAGAAGCAGTCTACACTGCAGTCTATCTACTCAACAGGTGTCCCACCAAGGCGGTTCAAAACATGACTCCAATAGAAGCGTGGAGCGGCAAGAAACCTTCAGCAAAGCATCTGAGAGTATTCGGCAGTATCTGCTATGTACATATTCCAACAGAGAAAAGGCATAAGCTGGAGGAGAAGACAGAGAAAGGGATCTTCCTCGGCTACAGCACACAGTCAAAAGGCTACAGAATCTACAACCTAAAGACCAAGAAACTAATTATCAGCAGAGATGTTGAGTTCGACGAAGATGCCATGTGGAATTGGGATGAAGAAAAAGTAGAAATACAAAGTGTAATGATTCCCAAAGAGACACCTCCGCAACAACAACAAGAAGAAGGAACAGACCAAGCAGAAATGGAAAGGAGGAGTCAACAAGCACCAGGATCACCCAGAAGGCCACCATCATCAGAAGAGATTGAGGAAGAAACCCCGCCAAGAAGGACAAAGCTTCTCAGTGATATATATGAAACATGCAACTTCATCATGTTGGAACCAGAGAATTTTGAAACCGCTGTAAAACATAAAGTATGGGCTTCCAAGAAACAAGCTACTGTAGCACAATCCTCAGCAGAAGCAGAATACATTGCAGCAGCAGCAACATCAAGTATAGCCATTTGGCTTAGAAGGATCTTAGAAGACATGGGAGAGAAACAAGAGGAGCCCACGACAATCTACTGCGATAACAAGTCAGCAATTGCCATAACTAAAAATCCGGTGCAGCATAGTAGAACTAAGCATATCGACATCAAGTATCACTCTCTGCGAGAAGCAACTACCAGAGGAGAGATTGAACTCAAGTACTGCAGCACTGAAGAGCAACTAGCAGATATATTTACTAAAGCACTACCACAAACAAATTCGAAGAACTACGCATGAAGATCGGAGTCTGCCATAAACACATTAAGGGGGAGTATTAGAAGATTAATGTGTTTATTACAAATAAATATCTTAGATATTTTCTAGAGAATTGTAGAAAAAATCCTAGATATTTTTTAGCAACATTCTAGAGTGCTCAAAGCTTCTTGAGCAAGCTTTTAATTATAGCCACAAATACAATTTCAAGAAGCTTCTATGAGCTACTATAAATAGGCATATAGTATGAGGATTTGTAGAAGTGAGAAAGAAAGCATTGCAACTAACTACAAACTATCATTTTCCAAGTTCTAGCTCTCTTGCTCTTCTTTTGTTGATTTAGCCAACTATTCTTATTCTAGCCTTGTTCTCCAAATCTCAAACCAACATTCCTCCAACCTTCAATCCTTCTTTTTCCAAAAACTAAAATACTAACAATAACAATGGCAGCCGAATCATTTTGACCACTCGTCAATCAGAGGTAGCTATTTATGCCAACTAAAATAGCCCAATTCATCACATGAGTTTTCTCGGTTCAAATGCAAGCTGGGAATTATTGCGTAAGACAGTATTTGGGCAAGAAGGATGCCCTCCTAGCTTGGAAAAAATTGGACAGGATATTGCTCAGAGTTGCAAAGGCCTTCCACTGGCAATAGTCGTGATTGGTGGCCTCCTCTCCAAAGACAGCAAGAAAATAGAATGGGAGCAGATTATGTTAGATGTCAATTCAACAGTAGCTACAAATGGAGGCAATCAATTAATGGAGATTCTATCTCTGAGTTATAATTCATTGCCTCATCCTCTGAACGCATGTTTTCTTTACATGGGAGTTTTCCCTGAAGATGATGAAATATTTGTCTCGCAACTCATCAAGCTTTGGATTGCTGAGGGATTCGTAAAACCATTACTCCCTAAAAGTTTTGAAGAAGTGGCGGAGGATTATCTCAAGGATCTCATTGGCAGAAATCTCATTCAGGTTAGAAAGAGAACTCATAATGGTGAAATTAAAACCTGCATTATTCATGATACGTTGAGGGAGTTGTGTGTGAATAAGGCTCGGGATGAAAATTTTTTTCAAACACTAAATCTCATATTCGCGTTTTTCCACAAGGTACAGACGATCAGCGTCGAGTGACTATTCATGGAAGTTTTTCGGGGGACCGCATAAACGTCCAAGACTTGTATTTCCGCTCTCTCTATATTTCTATAAGTACATTTCCGATATTCAGGTATTATCTTTCACTAGACGTTGTAGACTACTCACCGTATTGAATATGCTCACATTAAGGTTCAATGAGTTTCCAATAGGAATAATGGAGCTAGTTCATTTGAGGTACCTTGCTTTATCTAAAGGAAAGCCTAAGTTTCCTGCATCAATCTACAAACTCCAGAATCTCAAACTTTAATTGTTTATCAAGGGTATAACCCCTCATTAGACATGGACACTGTGTATCTACCATTAAACATTTGGAAAATGCCAAAATTGAGGCATCTCTTGTTCGAAAGAGGCTTCCTGCCTTGCCCTTTGCGGACAGATTCAGTTATTATGGAGAACCTACAGACACTCTCAGAAGTAACAAATTTCAAGTGTACTAAGGAGGTCTTGAAGTTGATGCCGAATGTGAAGAAACTGGGAATTTCATATTACTATGATAGACGCACCAAATGGTCATCCTATGAGTTCCACAATTTTGTCTACCTCCACCATCTAGAAACATTGAAATGCTCTTCATGGAAACGGAGTTTACAGGTAGCAAACCTTTGCCTATAAACCTAGCTTTCCCTCAAAGTCTCAAAAAGCTTACTCTGAGTGGCTGTCGAATTTCTTTGGAAAAAATGACGACCGTTGTTGGTTCACTACACAATCTTGAAATATTGAAACTGAAAAATTATGCCTGTGAAGGCTCAGTATGGGAACCAAACGAAGGGGAGTTCACAAAATTAAAGTTTCTGTTGATTGAATCGGCCCCTTTGGAGCATTGGAGAGCCAACTCTACACATTTTCCCCAGCTTCGGTTCTTAAGTCTTCATTATTGCTTGAGGTTAGCAGGGATCCCTTCTGAAATTGGAGATATTGAAACGCTCGAGTTGCTTGAGGTGCATCAATGTAGCCAATCTGTTGTGGCCTCAGCAATGCTGATACAAGAGGAACAACAAAACTTGGGGAACCATGGCCTTGGAGTTTCTATTTATTCCTTTGATGATTATTCCGGCAATCACAAGAACAGGAGTCTAAAACAGTGACTAATTGAAAGTACTTATCAAATCCAGTGTAGATTTGTAGCATTTTACCATTCTTTTCTGTCTACCTAATGCAGGCATGCAGGGTTGTAATCAAAAGAGAAGTAGGGCCGCCGAAATGTTGTTGAAATATCTCAGGCAAAGATAAGGTTTGTCAATCTAGTAATGTCTGTTTTCTTATTTTTAAGTACTAATACCAATTTTCACAATTTAAAACTCCATTTCAGTTTAAAATCAAAATAAATGGAACCAAATCTTAAAAAACCTTAACATATCGGACCAAAAATGCGATTTTCTCTCCTGTTGTGTTGAGGGTACGAGTGACCAATACACTGAATTAGTTTATATTTTGCATTAAACTATGAATTAGCATACAAAACAATTATTTTCTTTACGTACTTAGGTTCCATACTGTGGTTTTTTCATTTGAGTAAATTTGGTTCTATAATTATAGGGGTGACACCTTTTGTTCTCTCTTATTCTAATTTGAAAATATTATATTTAGTCCAGATGTCGTCAGAAAAATATTAAATCGTCATAAATTAGCACATAATTGGTATGTATCTCTTTAATTAATTTGGGGACTTTTAATTTTTCTGTCAATTTTATTGATGTGCCATTTTCACCCTAGCTTTACTGTGAAAAACATACAAGAAAAATGCAATATTGATCCTTTACACATACACATATCACATTAATCCAAAGGTCACTAGGCCAAAAAATACCATATTAGTATAATTGGCTGGAAAATATAAAATTTTTGAAAGGGATCACGTGTCAAGCGTGTGCTAATTTTCGAAAACATTAGCATTCTTTCGCCAACATTTAGACTATATAAATCTGCTAATTTTTTTAATTATAATCCTTTATTACAAATTTGCAATTTGAGAGCCAAAAGTCACTATAAAAAAATGTAATATAACAAGTGACAAAATATCAAGCATTGAAATTTTAAAATTTCTCACTAAAAATATATATTGAGTGATATAAAATTTTTTGTTACAATATAATTATAATTAATGATAATAACTATAAATAAATTATTATTATAAATAATTAGTGACACGTTTATAGTTATAGACTAAAAATTTGCATTTTTTTCCTTTGATTTGATATTGATGTACTCAGTTTCTGAAATGATTGCATAGTTGAGTTTTCCTATTTTACTATTTTTGTTGTGCTTATAAAAATTCGTCTAATATCTTTCAGATATCAAGCTTTGATTGGGCGGAAAAATGTTCTTGGAGAGAGATGAAGTATGTGGATATGTTACTTCTGTTATCATTTGAATTGTTTAATAAAGAAGCAGACGTTTATATTGAAGAATTGCATTTTATTTATGTTTTGAGACATTTACATTCAAGATTTCATTGTTTTGATTGCAACATTTATTTGGTTGATATATAGCTTAGGACCTAGTGATTTATTAAATTTTAAAAGAGAGAGTTACAACTATCTTCCTATAAGGTTTGTCGTAATTACGTGCAAATCTTTATATTTTAAAAATTACATCTAATCTCTATTCTTTTCTCCTTTCTATATATTATTAAATAGAATCCCAATTACTTACAGCCACAAACAAAAGCCACATGAACTGATTCTCTCTCGCCTCTTTCTCACTTCTCACTTTGAGTTCTCTGTTCTTCCTCTCTCTTTATCTCATTGAAGGCTCTTTCTACCTATCCTTGTTGCCTTTACCATTGTTGCATCTCCGCCGGTTGTGTTCTGTTCCATTTCCATCTCCAGAAAGCCACCACTGGGAAAAGGTAAGTCAAAGCTTCCCACGTAAACCAGTTCTTCAAGTACAAATTTCATTTATTCTCCCCATGTTTATTATTGTTTGATTTAAAATTCCAATCCTTCATTCCTTGTTCTTTCATCAGTTGCCTTGAATCGATTTACCTGTTTGCCTCCAACCTTCAGCTGCAATTCGCAAGTTGGGGAAGATGAAGTGGTGTAGAGTACATATTCATCTTTGTGTCAGGTGCATTAATTTGCACTTGATAAGCAATCGGTGTAATAACAATAAGATATGAGGCAATATGGGCATTGTGTGCCCTAATAGTGAGCACCAAGACGAAAAAAGGGAAAAAGAGAAAGAGGGTCTCCGCGAGTGACAAAGGAATTAGCAAAAAATGTGAGTGATTCAAATCGCCCAAATTACAAATTATATTTTTTAGGAGAATGGAAAAAATTGTTGCAAGACCACATCAATTTATTTCTAGATTGTGCATTTACATTCATCATTTTTAGGACCACCAAACTTTATGAGGCCAAATTTGTTACATGGTTGATACTTAATTTTAAAATACTTCAATTTCTTATGAACTTTTCATGAAATACGGGGATTAATGCTCTTATTAATTCATTCGTGTAAATATTTTTCTTTATGATTTTTCATATATCCTTTATAAATTCACGATAGACATTTGTTTTAGAGAAAAAAAATCATAATAGTATTAATCTAATTAAAATAATATAACTTAAATAGATAAATTATATTTTGATGATAATTAACTTCAAATCCATACAATAAACATGTTACATATTAGTATATTGTAAATAAGAATAAAATATATAAAACTAATATTAAAAGACATTGAAAATGATGAGAAATGTCACTCTATCGGGATGCAAGAAATTTCCTTCCATGATTGTCAGGAGATAGTGCGAAAAAATGTTCGTGCCTGTGATTTTAGATTGAATCATCCAGTTTTCAATAAGACTGTTAGGAATTTAATTCCTTCTGCCAATATGAATCCTTGTACCCTTTATAAGTAATTTTTTTTTTTTTTTTGATAATGATTTATAAGTGACCTATGATATTAGGGTATGTTCTAGCTCATGGTAATGATCGACGCAGCAATCACCTAACTTTTTTATCACCAAAAAGTAAAAATAAAATTAAGCATAGCATTATTCCACATGTAATTTTGTTGGGCCTATATTTTTAATGGGTTCTTGACTAAGAAAGTAAATACTTGAATTGGGCTTGATATACAGCCCAATATGACAAAGTAAACGGCTCAATAACTAAACGTGGGTCTGAATTTGTGACGCAGAGAGTAATCATCCATCAAAAGCGGGGGCAGTAGGTGCACGCACGTGGACGGCCAGATTTCGCCACAACCGACTCGACGCACAATGTTAGGTCATATTAGGTAGCGTCCTCACGCCTCACCTCACAGCTTATCTTTTCAGCAATAAACAACGCACGAATTCCTCTCTCTCTTCAAACCCTAGAGTTTTCTCTCTCCCAAAAAATTATTCTCTCTCTAGATTTTTCGCCCAATCCAGAGATGGAGATGGACGCGTGACCGAGCTGACGATGGATCGGCGGCCGAGGAAAAGGCCGCGCTTGGATGGGATGTTCTTCCTCAAGCTCCCAAGGTATTTTCGGTCAGATCTTTAAATTATTGGATTTTTTCATTTTTCTGTGGTTTCTTTTGTAGATCTGATGGAAAATTATGATTTTTATTGGATCAGGTATGAATAAAGTTTTAATCTTTGTGTGATGAATCTGGGGGTTGTTAATTGCTTCAGATCTTTGTGTTTTCTTATGTTTTTAATTAGATCGTTATGTTTTTCTTTTCTTTTATGATCTGCGAGTTGGATGCTCCTGATATTGACGTAGAAGAGGGTCTTGTTTATGCTGGGGAGATTAAAACTTGATACTCGTATTTGTACAATTGTTCTATGAGCAAACAAAGGCACCGTTGAATTAGCTTGATCAGTTGCAAAGAACATGTGTTTTTTTGTTTCTGAATCTTAATATCAAGATTTATTACTAATCTTAGATTCAAATGTTAATTATTGAGTGTTTCTTTAAGCATCTGAAAGCTGTTATGTTTTGTTTTGTAAATAGTCCCCTATGTTTTCGTTTTTCTTGGCAAGATCTATGGAATAGATTGTGTTTGGTGTGGTGCGCAGTGGTATCCAAGAGGTAAACAAATTAATAATATTTGATTTTGAGGAAAATATGAATGGATGCCTGTGTGTAGGCTCAGCTAGGATTGTTTTCTGGACAAGAGATTGGGAATGTGACAAGCTATGCACCTTCAAGGGCCCTCTCGGACCATCCTAGTTCTCTGTTTGTTAAGGGCTTGGCTCGAAATGGTTCTCCCCCATGGCGAGAAGATGACAAAGATGGGCATTATATTTGAGATCGGAGAAAATTTAACTTCTCGCTGTAACTACCTTCACTATCATCAGAACCTATTATTTTTTTGTTTTGTTTTTTTAAACGTAGATCTTTTTATAGACTATGTTAAACTACTACGAAAGATGAGTCTAGTTGATTTTTGAGTTTGGCATTGCAGAGTTTAAGGGTTTGACTATATCTTAATAATAACCTTTCCAAATGATTGTAAAAGTTTGTTTTGATCATAATTCATAAAGTAAAAAGAAACTATGTTTTACTTTGATTCATTGTTTATGATATAACTGACGTGCTTATAAATCAGTTTGTACTCATGTTATTTTGGATCTATCTCTTTGCAGACAAGATTCACAGCAAGATGGGTGAAGGTATGTCAATTCTGCAATATATCTCTGCTTTGATGTGGTTTTATCTTTGCTTTTACTAATTGATATTCTTCTGTGCAGGCACATTTGGCCAGGTTTTGGAGTGCTGGGATAGGGAAAGAAAGGAAATGGTAGCGGTCAAAATTGTTCGCGGTA
Source organism: Sesamum angolense (assembly GCA_034509725.1). Classification (NCBI taxonomy): domain Eukaryota; kingdom Viridiplantae; phylum Streptophyta; class Magnoliopsida; order Lamiales; family Pedaliaceae; genus Sesamum; species Sesamum angolense. Next base: position 8,311,770 of record JACGWL010000005.1, on the reverse strand, counting down.
TTAAGAAATATCGCGCGAAGCAGCAATGATTGAGGTAGATGTGCTCCAACAACTTGGTAGACATGACAAAGGTGGCAATCGGTGAGTTCTTAATTTGACTATATGAAGATGTTGCCATCTTTTGGGCTTTTGCGAAATAATTGCAGTGGTTGAACAAGTTTATTCCTTGCAGTTGTGTTCAAATACGGAACTGGTTTGACTATCGTAACCATATCTGTATTGTAAGTATATAATTGATTTGGTGGATTAATTTCCCCAAACTAACAAATATTATGGGGATTAAAGCTGTCCATGGACTTAAATGGTTTCAACAGGTCTTTGAGAAGCTTGGACCAAGCTTATACGATTTCCTACGCAAAAACAATTATCGCTCATTTCCCATTGATCTTGTCCGTGAGATTGGCAGACAACTGTTGGAATGTGTAGCATGTGTAAATAGTTTCTCCCCATTTGATACAATGTTCTTTATGAAAGATTCTATTAATAGGATGTTAGTAGTAGTCATCTCTTTGTTACTTATTGATAATAGCAAGGATCGTTCTGTATGAGACCTGATCCCTTTAATATCATTAGTTCTTAGGTTTCTTCTTTGATTTTGTGTTGATTGGTTCTCTATTACCACAGTTATGCATGATTTGCACCTCATCCATACGGATTTGAAGCCTGAGAATATTCTTCTCGTCTCGTCGGAATACCTAAAAGTTCCCGACTACAAGGTAGTTTTGGGTGATCCCTTTTAATATATTTATGTGAGTGAACGCATTACTCCCAGGTTCCGTCAAAAATAAGTCTCTCTTACTTTGTTCTGACCCTGTGTTTCGTATTTGTTTGGGTGTGTCTTCAGGTTTCGGCAAAGTCTCCCAAGGATAGTTCATATTACAAGAGAATTCCAAAGTCGAGTGCTATCAAGGTAATTGATTTTGGTAGCACAACCTATGACAGGCAGGACCAGTCATATATTGTATCGACGCGACATTACCGAGCTCCGGAAGTCATACTAGGTAGTGTATTTTGGGATTTTATTCCTTCTCTGTCTGAAGGTTTGATTTGATCTTGTGTTGCTTTGGGGTATGACACGTGGTTGTTGGCTATGTAGGACTTGGATGGAGTTACCCTTGTGATATTTGGAGCGTCGGCTGTATTTTGGTGGAGCTATGCTCGGTATGCTGATCCGAAGCCCAATTCATGTGGTTTCTGATGGTTGGAGGTGATATCTTCGCATGACTTGTCAATATTTACCAAGTCTACCTCTGGTGCAGGGTGAAGCATTGTTCCAAACACACGAGAATCTGGAGCACCTCGCGATGATGGAAAAAGTACTTGGACCCTTACCCCAACACATGTTGAAGAAAGCAGAGTAAGTAGCTTGGCTTCTCATCTTGGTGGGATAAACTGTTGAACAAATTTGTAAGTTGCCTTTATGCCTTGATTTTCAGCCGACATGCCGAGAAGTATGTTAGAAGGGGTAGGTTAGACTGGCCTGAGGAGCAACATCTAGAGACAGCATTAAAGCTGTATTGAAGCTGCCCAGACTCCAGAATCTCATCATGCAACACGTAGATCACTCTGCAGGAGACCTCATCCATTTATTACAAGGGCTTTTGAGATACGACCCTGCAGAGAGGTTGTCAGCTAAGGATGCCCTAAGACACCCCTTCTTCACAAGGGATCATCTGAGGAGATTTTGAAGAGTTATTGGATAATCAGCTATTCCATCGGCGCCGGGGAAGACCATGCAATGCAAATCTCATGAAATTATGGGATTTTTCAATTTGGGGTATTCAGATTGGGGCCAGGGCACCATGCCACCCCAAGATGGTGGTTGTATCATGAAGGCGGCCAAATAGCAGCCCCCTCTTCCATGGACTTGGATGTATATATAGTAGTTCCACATTATATGGAAAGAGAGCCACACTTCAATTTTTTCCCATCTCAACTCCCTTGTGTCGTCTTGTATTTGTGTTTTTTGGATTATTTGTGCGTGCTGCTAATATTTTGTAGCGTTGTACAGGCAACTGCGCAAGCTATATAGGATTATAGCGTTTTAATCAGTTACAAATTCCTCGCGAGAACATTGTTCCTACCTGCTTCTTGTTTGACGTCACCGGCCGTGGAAGTTTTAGTAAGCGTCGGTTGTACTATTTATTAGTTACATTAAAATCTAAATATATTTATATTGAACGCAAATTATTTTGATCTTGAGCAAAAATATTCACGCAATTACGCAAAAATGTTTAAAGAGTAATAATAATAATAATCAAAATATTCGATCAACTTCCCAGAACGAGTATAACATTAAAACATAATATAATCAAGAGAAAATGATAATCTGGAAAAGGTTGAGATAAAAGCATATGATTTTGAAGGAGAAAAAGAAACATTGATGGTTTAAAAGCAAATGATTTTCAAAAATTAACGGACAACACACTCGAAGAGTGACTGTCGATATGCAACATGGATAGGCTTATGGTCCGTTCGTCCTTGTATTGGTTTGGCTAGATTTTCGAATCTCCGTCACTATGGATAGTGACATTTTGCGTATGCAATACGGGTTTTTCGTCTTTAATAGATAAATACTTAAAATTGGTTTGCTTCCAGACTTGGTCTTCCCAGCCTGTAATCACCCCTTTACTTGAAAACCCAAATACAATAGTAGTGGATTTTGGTAGAGCTTTTCCTATTTCATTTCTCACTAATTTAATAATTATACTTTGAAAATTGTGTCATTATATTTTTATAAAACAAACGATAATAAATGTTTTGACTATTATCACAATTTCTTTTCACTATAATTAATACTATCATAACCAAAATTTAAGCTTTTATACTGATTTTTCTTTTTATCATCATAAATGATACTAATTTACCATCATTTTTAACCATATTTAATGTTGAAAACTAATGGTTCAAAGATTATTCTTTTGTATTAAAACTCATTAACACACTTTTCTTGTTTTCTTTTCTTTTTTTTGGAAAAGCATACCCCACAATCCTCCTACCTTGTGATTGTGCTATGCACGCCCGCGAAGGTCTTCATACTTCACTTAATATTGTTTAAAATAAAAATGATAATTTTATTTATATTTTTTAATTTATAATTTATTTATGCAAATTATTGCTGTTTTTTAAAAAATTAAGCATACTTTTGTTAGAAATATCAATATTATTTATATAAATCATCCTTATCTTTTTAAAAATTATACATACAACTCCAATAAAATCAATATTGTTATGTCAACTACTCCTATATTTTTACTATAAAAAATGATCTCTGTTGTTACGTAAAAAAAACTTATCAACCAAGAAGTAATTATAATTATCTCAAATAAAATCAATCGCATGACGCACATTCACAAATTCATGAACTCTACGTCGCATCCTGAAAAAAAGAATTAGGAGATTATTAATTTACAGAACCAACTCATCTTCATTGTTCATCAAAGTCTTCTCCAAGTGTCAATCCAACGCCAAATTATTCTGTTGGAATCAAAGAAGAGATCAATTAGGTGACCGACCAAAGCACGCGTCGTATATTGAGGGCAACGACCCGACGTCTTCTTATTCTCTGACGCTGCAGGACCCTCCACCCCGCTTTAGTCTCAGCTGGAACCGCAGTTGGTGCTTTGGATTTCCTGTGAAAGGTAAGTTACTCGTGTGTGATTTTATATAATTTTGTTTTTCTTGATTCTCATGCATTATTGCATATTTTTGTTTTCTGTTTTTGGGGAAGAAAATCCATACTTTTACGTGTGATGTGCATTGGGCAATGCTGCGGTTGAATCGTTTATAGTATTTGTTTGGTATTTGGTTCACGAACGATCAGATGATTGAAAATTTAGCGTTGACTTTCTCTTGTTCTATCTTGAGCTCTTATGCATGCTAGATTTTTCAATCTTCTTTCTTTTTTTTTGGTGGGATGCGAGAAGGTGGAGGACCTTCTGAATTGGTTTAATGCAAATCTATGAGGTAAAATTTTGGGGGAGGTGAGCTCTATTTGCTCTGCAGCATGGATAATATTTGAGTTAATTTCGCAATGATCACCCTTCATATTTCTGTAGAGGAAAAATCAAGTGTCAATGTATTCCATTGGTTGGTTTTCATTTTGTGTTTGTAATTGCTATTGTTGTTGCAGAAACTAACTTCAACTTGCAAAATTGATTTCTTTTTTTTTTTTTGTGTGTGTAAATGGCTCCAAATAGTGCTGTTTTTAAGGCTATCTCACCCTACCAGGGCGATTATCATTGTGCTCTTTGAATATAAGAGCTAGAACGCCATCCCTTTTTTGCAACTTGGAATATTGATGAATAGAAGCTTGATTCCACATTAGAGGTTTAGAATCCTAAATCTGGAGCTGATGTTATCAGAAGTATTTCATAAGCTATGTTTCTATATTAGCTAATTGCTCGTCATGCCCCATGACTGAACATCCATAATTTACTGTCTTCTGTATGTCTTACCTGATAGCTTCATTTAGTCTAAGCATGCAATGTTCACATGTTGGTTATATATTAGAGATTTTATGTTGATTAGATAGGTAACAATGATTATTTTCTGGTAGGTGATTATATCACTATTAGTTGGTATTGCTGTTACAAATCATTCAATATGTTTAGAAGTCCAATAGGAAAATATTCACAGTAGCCGACTCTTATGTGATTATAGATTCATCTGCCTTTATATGTAGTCTGTTGCATAACAGCTTTTATCTACTATGGTTTGGAATAGTTCGGCATGAATGCACAATTACAAGTTGATAACAATTCATATTTCCATTCTCTAGGTTCTCGTTCCTGTTGCTGAATGGGTTATGCAAATGGACTTGTTAGTGCACAAGGAAACCAGCCTCTAATTTCCTTTGGGGTGATATCTGATGTTCAGTATGCTGATATTCCTGATGGCCGCTCATTTCTTGGTGTTCCTCGGTACTACAGGCACAGCCTACTTGTGTTGCAAAGAGCAGTTCAGAGATGGAATCAAGAAAACCTGAAGTTTGTAATAAACTTTGGAGATATTGTTGATGGATTCTGCCCAAAGGACCAATCTCTAACTGCTGTTAAGAAAATTGTCAATGAATTTAGTATTTTTAATGGCCCCGTATATCACATGATTGGCAACCACTGTCTATACAATCTGCCTCGTGACAAATTACTTCCAGTACTAAACGTTCCAGGACGTGATGGTCTTGCCTGCTATGATTTTTCTCCAGTTCCTGAATACCGATTTGTAGTCCTTGATGGTTATGACATTAGTGCTATTGGTTGGCCCAAGGATCATCCAAAACACATTAAAGGCCTGAATCTTAGGAAAGAAATCCAAATTTGAAAAAATAGTCCAAATGGATGGTTGCAGGAGAGAAGGTTTCTTACAACGAGCAGTTGGAAAGAGCAGATGGAATGGTTGGATCAATACTTCAGCTGCAAAACAAAACCAAAAGTGTGTGATATGCGCCATCTACTTTAGATCCCATGCAGCTTCTAATGAACTGGTTGGAATTAATGAAGTGATGATGATACACAGATATAATTGTGTGAAGGTTTGTCTAGCTGGGCATGACCACAAAGGCGGATACTCAGTTGATTCCTATGGCGTGCACCATCGGATCTTGAAGCAGCTTTAACTGCCCCAGGCACCAATGCTTGGACATATTGATCTTTTTCATGATAGTTTGTTACTCACTGTACAGATAGATGAAGTCTCAGGAAATGTTTTCAGTTGCTAGTCGTACCAGGGATTCTCACTCATAACATTCTCAAATTCTTCAGTGTTCTGCTAAAACCCATATATCTTTAGAGCAGTTGATTGTATTAAAGAAAGATGCAATGGGTTAATGAAGTGATCATTACCCGAGCAGACTCTTTTTCAATTTCCACCATTAAAGGTGTTGGTGTTCTTTTTTCTTCGGGACGAGGTACCTAGTCCATCTGAATATACAATTGTCATTCATAGTCTTTACTTTGCATGCTTGTTCTGCTTGATGTTTTGAATTCCCTTTTCTCCACTAAGTCTTTTAACTTTTACTTCTATAAGTCAAACTAATGAAGGCCCGTAATCAAATATGGCACTTTCTCCGAGTTTTAAAGTCATGAGTCAGAGTTGAACCATACATTAGAATGTCGTTACTATTTTGCTAAGTTCACAACTTATCCTTACTTCAGATATTTATGATTTATGATGCTATGCTTCTAATAATTCCTATCAACTGGTGCTGCTTGATTAGTACGCAATTGTCAGTGTCACTAAGGGCAACAGAAGAGAGCTTAGCTTATCTGTTGATATTACCCATTATATTTACCATTGACAATTTACGTACTATCATCAGGCGCCAAGTTTCTCATCTATAAACCATAATTTATTTTGTTTTGCATCTCTAACTTGCGGTTTACTTGTACATTCTAATACTTATCTATATGATTGATGATGCTTGGTGGAGAAAAATCCTATCCATCAAAGCATAGTTTATTCTGTTTTGCATCTAGCAGTTGACTTGAATATTCTAATTCTCCACCTATACAATTCATCCATCTCATCTTGCAAACTATATAACTGATGCTGGCCGATGAATACTGAAGTAGTCAACAAGCATATGGTAGCTGTATTAAATAAATTATATTCAGAATTCGAATACGAAATCAATAATATATTATCTGCAGATTTCCTGTTATTTCTTCAAATATAATGCTTGCAACTACAATGAAGGAAGCAAATTTTATCCAATATGACAGTTCATGTTATCCCTTTCTTGTGGTTTATTTGCATTTTCTAATCCTATACTATGGCGGTTTGCAATTGTATTAATTCATGAAGGTTGGTAATTGTGTTAGTTCATTTTCTACTGAGATCATAATGCAAACTGCTTATATGGATAAGTGTTGCTTCCATGAATTTTCAGTCCTTCATGAAAAGCATTTGGAGTTGGTGTTGTTACCTAAAATCATGTAACACAAATTGCTAAGTCTATGGTTATCTCTTCCAATCAGCAGTTTCTACATACACATTCTCATTCTTGTTGTCATGGAGAAGTGCTATGGAACTTCTCATACATCAGGCCACAATGGAATTTCATATATTCATAGACGAGAAATTTAATGAACCACACTCTATGGATTAGACTTCTGATCTGGCTCTGGGTACAAACATAAAACCTTGAAATTGTAGGATGATCTTTTCTTTATGCTACATATTTGGACTGTGTTTGTCACCAGTTGGTTTTGCTGTTTCCCTTCCAGAACTATAGATGAAAATCTCATTCCACGCATTGACCTTTTGTTATCTATCTATATGCACCCTGATGCCTGAAACCTCTGAAGTTTCATCTTCCTTCTACCTTCCCCGCCCCAATCCAGACCCAACAGCAACTATGATACAGGATAGGAAAAACATGATACTAAAAGAGCAATTCATTTAATTTCTGAACTTAATTCAAACCTCTCATCCAACCTTAACACATCACACAATGGCTCATATTCCTGAGAAACACTCCACCAAACAACCTGATAGCATGCTTCTCGACGTTGATAACTGAATTACTTAGCCAATTTTTCTTTTTAAACTTTGTCTCACACATCACTTATATCATGAAACCTAATGTATGAATAAAACACAAGGAAAAGTATTCATAGTTCACATCACTTTGTTTGGGATGCCTTGGCCTTTCTCTTTCCAGGTAGAAGAACCCGAACAAGACACAATGGAGAAAGCAGAGAAGCAAACTGATGCGACGTCCAGCGACATATGACGGCCGGAGATCGCCTGGACCTCAAACAAGTTGGTGCTCTTGTGAGAGTCCGTGGTCTGGCCGTAAGCTACCTCTTCATCAGCAGAGTTATGCGCATAGGCCCTGACGAAATATGTAGCAGTTGGCACATCCCTCTGCACTGTCCAGGTGAAGGTGTTGTTAGAACTGCTGTATGGTTTGGCAACAATTTTGTGTTGACAGGTCTTGTCCTTTTTCAAATTGTCCACTGTTTTCCTCCACGCTCGATCTTGTTGGCTTATTGGTGCATAGCAAAGCTTGACCTTTATTGTTTTGTAGGCAGAATCTATCCCAGCTGGGAAGCTAGTATTGAGTGCCCATGTGACGGTGATTTTATCTTCCCCAGCTTTCAGACTGCAAATTCAATGAAGGGATAATTTCAAATGACAGTAAACAAAGTTATGCACCTATCTTCTGCAAAGAAAGAATGGTATTCATATGTTTGTCGGAAACAAGGTAAATTCTTGGAGACAATCATCATGTTTTTCCCCTCAAAGATTGCCTAGTTTTCCAAGTACAATGTCTGGATTTCTGAAGATGACTACATATTGTTATTTATGACCGCTATCAATCTAGAAAGAGATATTACATGTAAGAATACCACGAAATCAACTTTAGTTTGTATATGATTCATTCATGCATTTTTCTCTATGAGCATGTTACCTTGGCGTGGTTGAGGTGAAGCAGTGACAATAAGAGTGTCCTGAAGAGAAGAGAAGGTAACACCACAGCAAGTAGCCGCCAAGCACGAAAGCAAGAACAAAGCAAGAAGAAACCCACGAAAAGCCATCGGTGCACTGCTTTCCGAATTCAAGCACTTCCAAACAATGAGGGAGAAAGAAAGCTGAAAAGTTCAAAAAGTGAGATCCCACTGCTTGAAGATGGGCCAAGAGGTAAGCTTTTGATTGCTTTATATAGAGGCCGCACAAGGTTTCTTTCACTTGTTACATAAGAAGAAAAGTCAACCATAACCAAAAGCAGCAGATTTTCCTAAATCAGTGCTAGACATTAACCAGAGATTACTATAGTAAAGATGGCTGACACTGATGTCTGATTTATTAAATGACGATTTGGCCCAGAAGCATATTCAAAGGGTATGGGTGGGTGATTAGAATGTGATGTGCTCTAGTTCTGTAGTTGACTTGGCTTTAATACATTCTTGGACAGTTGGATGAACTGGAAATATTTCCATGTGTGTGTGCAAGAATCATGACAGGAGCTTCCTTTTATATTTTCAAGTAGTTGATTTCCTTGGGCTTGTCGTCTCCAACACCAGAAAGAGTAACAAGAAAAATCAAAGAACTCGTACCTATTTCCAAAGGTTGGCAGTCCATTTCGATCATCTATGTTTATAGGTAACCTAGGAAACTCTAGTGAGTATGGGCAACTTTTTAAGTCAAATCGAGATTCGTTAGACTTAGTGTTTCTTTTTGGTTGGGTGAAAAATTGGTGTATAAAAAAAGTGAAAGTAAAGAGCACAATATATAGGAATATTTGGGTTAAAGAAAATAGGAAAGTAAAATTAAATGTGTATAAAACGAACTTAATTGTTTTGTCCAAAATTGGGCAAAAAATAAAAATATAGGGCTCAAAACGCACCCAAAAAAAAAAAAAGATACTATATACTTTTTAATTTACTCTATTGCCTAAATGTATAATTTCGCTCCAATTCGTTTTTTGTTCTCCCGCTACTAAACACCCACACATGTTTAGAATCAAATTCTTTATTTGAGGGTTTTGGTTATGATTTTTATTTGATTTGTGACTAAATAATTTAGAATGAAAGGACAATGCTGATTTTATTTGAGCTATTGACATATGAAAAAATATTTTTTTCTTGTTTTATACATATTTTATTAATAACTTCTTAAATTAAAGTTTTAAAATTCCAGTAGCTTTAAATTATATTAATATAATACTAACTTGTTTATTTTCTAGTACAAAATGAATAAAAGGGGTTAATCATTAAAATTATTTCTAATCTATTTCTCTCTTACCAAATAAGATGGAATTTGGATTGATAAATTTAGATTTGAAAGGGATTTGAAATCCATCCATATTCATCAAATTTAGTTAAAAATTAAAATGGAAGGATTTGAAATCCTTTACATTTTAAATAATCCAAACATATTCAAAGTATTTGATATCAAATTCTTCAATTTAAATGCAAACTCAAATAGTTTAAAGAAAATCTATTAAGAAACAAGCAATATAACTGTATAGAAATAAAAATAACTGTTATGCAATTAAAAAAAAAATGTGATATGAAAGAATGTTGAAAATAAAAGAGGAGATTGGGTTAAGTATGTTTTTAAAAAAGGCAAAGGGCAGATGAGAAGCTGCTGCTCGATTCCAGTTGAAAAATTCTAATTTGTTTCTTTTCACAAGTTGGCTATTTTGATCCCTTCGTTTGTAGGTTAAAATTTAATAATGATCATCCATCAGTCGTGGCCTCTGTCTCCTAATGTTTGTCAAAACCCCAACTTGCTGCCACCTATTCCCATTCGCATTCCCAGACACACATCAACACATGTATACACAAAGAAAGAAAAAGAAAACAAATGAAAATAAAAACACCAAAAAAAAATTATGGCGAACATTAATTAATCACGATTATACGTCTACTTGTTTTGTTCTATACGTGATATCAAAATATTAGCCACATTTAAAAACAACACTGTGATGTTTGAACATATATAACGAAAATCATGATAAATATTGATTAATTGTGGTTAAAATTAAAGAAAAAGCTAAATAAATTTTTATCATTTTACTATTTGAATGAAGCGATTGGTGATAATATTAATAGGGATTGCTCTATAACGGACGTACATTGAATAGCGAAATATTATCGAGCGATATTGTAAAAAAAAAAAATTATTGAATTGTAAAATAAAATGTAAATAACATAAGTATACTTTGTAACTAATGTTTGTTAAGCAGTTTTATGAAAAAATTAAATATAACATCGTTGTGAAATTCGAGTTTGTAATAGAAAAGGTTTAGCAGTAACAATAAAGAAAAAAATGATGTTATTTGATATTATCATTGATCATATTTTAATATGACACATATATATTTGGAGAATAATTAGTATCAATAATGATGCGTATGGCCCAAAAAAATTTAGCCCAAAGCAAAATAAGATGACCAATCACAGCCCATTACCCAACAAGGAAAGACAGGCCCATAACTTTTAAAGACGAGGTCCAATGAAATCACCCAATAAAGAGGGTTGGACTAAAGCTTATGACAAGACACACCCCACGTGGCGGACATGTGGACTGTCCACGTCAAGACACGCCCCACGTGGCATGCATACAAGTTGCTAGGTATGCTTTAGAAGGAAGTTCGGTCTAGGGAGGTTCCCCCTACAGCTCGAACTCTTGATCCAGAAGGACTCCCCCACGACTAGGAGTTCCACTCGACCAAAGACTCCATGCTCAGCTTAAAGATAGAACTTTATAAGCAACAAACAATGGATAAGATTAAGATAAAGCATATCCTAACAATCTTTATCCATTTTTATCGAGAATGAAGGCTGATTGAAGAGCCCCACTCTGAGGGGACACCCCCCTATAAATACAGGTCAAGTCCCCCAGGCGGGGGACACCTTCTACTCTCAAACTCTTATTGTTACTCTGCTATTTTTACTCTCAAATTGCTCTTTAAACATGATTTCAATCACGAATTCGTTCATCATCACTTATTTTATTATTTTTACTTATTTTCTACGATTAATCTCTTTCGAATCGATACTAACTTAGGCGTTGGAGTGCTAAAAATTTATTTAGCAGGCTTCGTTTCTCAAGTTACTTTGTGTGTTGGCCCAGATCTAGCATCCAAGTCCCAGCCGTTGGACTTGTGCTAAAATCGCACTCATCAAATAATATTATGAACCATAATTAAAAGGGTAAGTTACAACAGGCTCCCCATGAGGTTTGTGATAATTATCTTTATTTGAAAAATTACAAATACCCTTCTAAAATTACAAATACTCTAAGAAATACGTCCTTGTGACAACTCATTATAGGAGGGTATTTGTTAGGACATTTATAATTTAAGGGAGGTATTTATAATTTTTCAAACAACGAGAAGATACTTATAATTAAGATAAACTTTAAGAGAGCTTATTATAATTTATCCTAATTAAATGATGTTACTTGATATTATCATCAACCCTGCCCCTTTTCACTTTTGGTTTTTAAAATTTTCCATCTTATTGATTAGCCATAATTAAAAATTGATGGCTACAACAATTACATAGGGTCTAAAGCCAAATCCAGCCAATTTGAATGAGGGGAGTCAGGCCCAAACTCATATCAGTCTGGCCCACTCACTCTCAACAGCCTAAACAACCACTAACCTAATTTTTGCTAAACATTAGATTTTTTCTATTTCTCTTGCAAATTTCATTTGATATATCGGATACGTGTTAGTTGGAAGTCGGCCTTCAAGATGCTTTTTTTAAAAAGTTTTTTGTCGTTTTGAATTATTCTGTATTTTGATTTAATTATTTCGAAAACATTTTATACTTTCACGCTGAGAGCTTTTAACTACATATGTTCTTAAATTATTATGTATATGACTACTATTATGATAAATTTATTATTATTTTTTAATTAAAGAGTTTTACCTATATATATTCTTACTTTTTGTTAGTATTCTCAATATCTTATTTTTGCTATAATTGTTAAAACCGTAAATTGTCCAAAATTGCAGTTTCGATTTTGGTTTTGATAATGACAATTTGAAAGATTATATTATCGAAACTTTAATAACAATTCAATTTGAAATAATTTTTTAAAAATGGAGAACACTTTGGTCACCCCACGACAATTCAATTAAAGAAAAAAAAAAAAAAAAACCAGAGAGATCCATCCCCTGAGATATTAAAGGGCTTCAGTTGAGAGAGGGCCTAATGCGACAAGCAAGTGAGGTCTTATGGTCTCAACTTACACACACAAGACAACAACATACTTCACAAATAAATCTGTTCAAATAGTACAAGTTTTGAGTACATCAACAAACACATTTAATTGCAAAAAGAACCAAACAAACACACTTATTGCATGTAACAAATAGTATCAGATACCATGAAGATTTTGTAAGGAGAGCTTTGTTTGTGTGAGAGGACAGCCTGGATTCCTAGTGTCCCATGCAACTACACTGCAAGTATAAAATGCCAGAAGAAATAATTATATGAGTGCACAGAAATAATATCTGCATATACATTACGTATATGGAATTGTTCAAGAGTATTATACTGTATGACAAGTTTAAATTCACCTGTCATTTAATTAGTTTGGAGAAATAACATTTTTCATGCCGTAACTTAGGATATTTTCACTTTTGGTCCTACTGATTACAGGATTATTACTTTTTTGGTCCAATAGTACTTTTCCATAAGATAGTTCAATGGAAAATGTTAGCATGCAATTGTTACACTTTTTATCCCATTGGTTTTGAAATTCTTACATTTTGTGTCATAACCTTAAAAAAGGAGTACTTTGGTCCCTTATATTTAATGACTATGTGGTTTTTTCGTTAAATATCTAGTGAGAATGTGTTATTAGACTAAAAATGCTACTTTATAAAAGTTGCGGGACCAAAAATAAGAATCCCATAACTAATAAGATTAAATGGAACAACCCTATATTATGGGACGGAAATGCTATTTTCTTTATTAGTTTCGTCCAAATTGAATATGATTATATGAACTAGAAATTTCTCATTTGTTTTTGTAGTTTCTTAAATATCCTTGGATATACACGTGTGCACAGAAAAATTCTTACTCAAACAAAATTTTGACTGAACCAAATCAATCATAGAGCAAGTATAATATACTTGTTTTGTAATCGGGCTCTTTTCTTGAACTCAATATCAATCACACGTCAAGTGTATTGCATTTAACATATAATTGGTTCAAGTTCGATCAAATTCGATTTGAGTAAGAATTTTCACACATACACAACTAATTTCTCTAGTTAATTAAAATTGAATCTTACTTGCCTTTTGAGCCAAGTTGTTACTCATGACTTGGTTTTGTGATCATCCTCTGAAGAGTACTTCACACAAACTTGAAGCCCATAATTATTTCCGCTGTTGTGTTGTATTTGGTTTGCAGAAGCCACAAGAGAAGGGCTGCCATCAACTATCTCTATCATTTCAAGGGTTGTGATGTTTCCAATGCCAAGAGGGATCTCTTTCAATTTGTAGCAGTGGTGAATGAGTAGGCGCTGAAGACATGGGAAACGACCACTATCATCAACTCTCCAGTATTCCAAGTCAGTGTCTTCAATTAGGAGAAATGTAAGATTCCAGAATGCCCCATGAAAACTTTTCCATTCCGGGCCTTGAAAGGCGTAGCATCGCAGTTTGAGCACTTCAAGATTCCACAATCCAGCAATATAACTCATGTATTCCCAAGGAAATCCGAGTCCGCTGAGAGTTAACTTTCTAAGATTCGACAGGAGAGTGTAACTAGTACAGCTGCGGCCAAGAACCTGCAGTTTGGGACTAGGATTCACAATGGAACATTTGAATGATTCAAGGTAACGGTGATTGGCTAGATGGACAAGATGATCAAACCAACACAAAGGTTCAGCTTCAGCAACATCTAGTGGTAATTCAATTCGAGTTCCTAATTTCTTCAGATTTGGGATTCTTCTGAGAACCTCTTTTGTGCAACTACGAGTGCTAATATCCAAAAGTGTTAAGAGGTTCGGTAAGCAAGCACCCTGAGCAGTGGGATCCGGTAGGTTGCTTCCCATAACTTGGAGATGCCTTAATTCTTGCATATTCCAGATCTCCATGGGCAGATTTGAACGATGAGCTTTAGATGATCTGATGCTTAGGTATTGATGGACAATTAAGTACTGAAGATTCTGGAGTTTGGATATGGAAGCAGGGAGCTTTCCATTATAAGTGAATGAGAGGTACCTTAACCGAATTAATTTTACTAATTCAGTGGGAAAGGCATAGAAGCGAATTGTAAGTGCATCTAGTACCCTTAGCAACCTAAAATCCAAACACATTGGAACTGGATATGGATGGCACGCACCTGTACAGAGGAGCGAACGTGTATTTGATCTGGATGCCATCAACTTATACACATCTTTGATGCCAAATAAAACCTTGTTAAGGATGCAGAGCCGGCGCTGGCTTTCTATACCTTGATTGGCATAACTATCTAGGATCTGAAAAACCTTATCCTTGCCAGCCTCTTTGATGCATAGATGATGAAAGACAGAATGGAGCTTGCAAGTTTTAATTTTTCTGTAGGAGCTTTGTTGACAGACCAAAACAACGCTTCTGGACACAAGGTCCTCCAGATCTTCCATGGCTTGATCTTGTAACAATTTGAGAGTTTCTTGTTGAACAAATCCCTCAGCGCGCCACAAGTTGATGAGCTTGGAGGGAGGGATCTCATAATCGTGTGGGAAGACTCCCATATAAACAAAGCATACTTTCAAACGGTTAGGTAATCTGTTGTAGCTCAAATATAATGCTTTTGACATTTCTGCATCTGCACTGATGATGTTTGAACTTTCTTTCTCTGCTACCATCCTCCAGCACTCGGGCGTCTTCTCTGCTTTAGATAGATGCTTGGCTATCGCTATGATTGCAAGAGGAAGCCCTTCGCACTTCTTGGCAATCTTCTTTCCAGCTTCCTCAAGCTGAGGAGGGCACGAGTGCTCTTCACCAAACACCTTTTCACAAAGAAGATCCCAACTATCTTTTTCAGTCAGGAACCACATTTTATGACAAGCAATTGAGCCGGAAAAGCGAGCTACTCCTTCTATCCTGGTTGTCAGCAAAATTCGACTTCCATTTGCTTCATCCGGTAACAAGCTTGTCAACGCACCCCAGTCATACTGGCGCCATAGATCATCTAACACAATTAGGTATCGCCTACCCTTGAATGCTCGGTGAAGAAATTCATATAATTGCTCATCATTTTTTTCACATAATTCATCAGACATAGCACAATTCATTTGAGCTAGAACACGTAGACAGATTTCTCTCCGTCCATAATATTCTTGGCCTACTGAGACAAACGCACGACATTCAAAATGGCTGAATATATCCGGATCTCCATAAACCTCTTTGGCAAGAGTAGTTTTGCCAATGCCTGCCATTCCCCATATGTAGACTATTTGGCGTCTGCTTGAGCCTGATGTAAGTAAACCTTTGAGTCTAATGAGATCACTATCCAATCCAAAGATCTTATTAGATTTCATTGCAATAAAATGATCAGTTCTGACGGAATTGCTTCTTCAAATTCTTCAGGCTTCCGCAATCTGTAGGAGGCTTGCTCCTTAATCTTCTCCATCGATTTAGTAAGGAAATCAATCTCTTTCTTCACTTCCATGGCCAAGTAGCCCATCATCTCCACTTAAGATTTGAGATTGTGAGAGTGAAACATGGGCTGATTCAAGCACATCTTCTAATCTGAATGCTGCCTCTCCGATTTCCTTGTCCACAGCTTTCATCCCCTCGCTGTTTCTCGCGGCTACCACAGCTACATTATTCAAAAGTTGTTCTAAGGACTCAACCTTCTGGTATGCAAGTTGTATGATTTCTGGATAGGGTGGAAGAATAGGAATTTGATGGGAAGAATTGAGAAGGAGCTGGATTGTATGCTTAAGAGAAACCACAGCAGCATAAGCCATTTCTGATCATTGATTGCTCTGATGATCTTTCTCTCTCAGACACTTGCACAAACATCTACGAAACTGGGACAGTTCTTAAAGCACTAACATGTCTATTCTTGATTATTAATTTGCTGCTGCAATTAAATTGCTTAATAAAAAGTCAACTGTGAGAAACGACGGTAGTTTATAATAAGAAATAACTACAAATATCCTTTGTTGTTTGAAAAAATATAAATATTTTTATAATATTTGTAAAATTATATAATCTTGGTTAAAAATTTGAAATTGTCAATTTTATCGCCGTTGATTTTATTTCTTTTTTTTTAGAAAAATATAATATAGTAAAAGAAAATGAACAAGGTGGATGAATTGTTTTTTAAAATATCAAAAAAATATTATCCATTTAGTAACATAAAAATTTGAAACTGTTAAAAAATAAATAAAATTATAATTTATAGTTCACAAGAACAAAATGGTTAGTTCACCACATAAAATAGATGAAAACGTAACGAAAACTAACGGATTGAGCTAATTATTAAATGATTGTTAAAATCAAAAGAATATTAATAATATTTTATATAATAAAAATATTTATGATTATATAAAATTTTAGAAGAACCTATCCTAATTTACTCTAATTTATAATAACATACAGCTTGCATGGGCTATATAAAAATGGGCGTTGAAATGACCAGTAGCATCATGGAAAACTAAATAACACAATACTTCTTGATATTGTAAACTCTTGACTTTTTATTTGGATATTGCAACTCTGAGTTATTAGTTAAATTTGAATAATTTTCTAATGTATATGTCTATACTCTATATACATGAATTAGCTGGATGCTTCGACTATTTTAAATAAATACGAATAAAAATATTTGTTTTGAGAAAAAAAAAACTGTATTATTCATTTTTATTCAAAAAGAGTTATATATGTGTTTAAACATCTCTTTATTCAATTTAATAAAAAAACACATCTAAGTGGAATTTAATTAATAGAGATTTTTTTTATCTTCAGCTAAAGAAAATATTCAAAGTGAATAATGTAATTAATTATTGGCTGCTTCTTTTGGAAGTTCAAATAATCAAAATTTAATCTTATTTTTAAAATTTAAATTAATTGTAGCAACTCGTTGGAGAGGGCATCTTTAATTTGTTATATGGTCTTGTTTTCGATCTGCCATGTCCAGATGTTTAGATATGTTCATCCCTAATTTTTCAAACTTACTTCAAAATCATTCATATTATTTCAATTAACTTCGAATTAATTCTTCCACCAATTTTTCTATATTTTTTTCTGAATTACTCTTCTAAAAATTTTACCGAATAAGTTTTTTGTGCATGCCTCTAGGTGTTTATCTATTTTACATCCCTCATTGCATAAATTTTGAGATGAATTGCTCCCATATTTTATCTGTCTATAAAATGTGACCTCCCTAAAAGAATATTTAGTCATGTTTCATCGGATTCAATAATTTTACGATTATTCCATCCACAAACATTATACATTAAAATTAAGTGAAAAAATTTATAAAAACACTTACAAAACGTGTCTTAGTGAATTTGTTAAATATTTAAAATATCGTATAATATAAGGGGCATCTTATTTTCAAATCCAAAGACAAAAACTAATTCAAATTATGCTAAGAAACAAGATCCAATTTGCTCAACATCAAAAGGTCCGAGCTCTACTGTCTCGTTCATTATCAACAGACTGAAAGATCAGCTAAAGGGCTAATACTCAATCCAAGCCCAATATCAACAATCTTAGGCCCATACACCTTATTCAACACGTCAACACAATTGCGCACATCAGCCTCAAACTACGCCGATAGGGATCCACATACCATTTGGATTTGGCTGAATAAAGATGTGATCTCTCCAAAGATACCCGAACAATGCAAAGAAACCTAAGAAAAGGAAATTCTTTAGGCTCGTTGTGTGGCCCCCAATTAAACTGTTTGATGCTAAAATTAGTTCAAGGTCGAGATAATGTTTAGAACTATAGTATTGAATGTTAGTGAATTGCAATAAAACACGTCTTACCATATACGAAGCATAATGAATGTATTTACAGACCAAAAGGAACCCACTTACCTAATTCATGAGGTATCATCTCCAGTTGGGTGCGATCAAATGATCTACGACCCTGATTTTAGGGTTCCTGATAGGGTGTGTCACTTAAACAAGACAGGTCAGGGAAAATAACCCTACCCGACCTAAAATAGGGGCTTGAATTTTGTGCCATGGTTGGTATTTTCTTTTTTAAAAAAAAGGTATTTGTATCCGTTTTATGGATAATCATATTATATCCTTATCATTATTCCCCCACTTCTTCTTATTATAAAGAATTATACTAAGAGAAGTTGAACAGTTGCCCCATCTTCACCCTTCAATAGAGTTGTCGTGGCTGCATCGGTTCCCTCGCTTTTAACGTATTTTCCATCCTATTTATAATCGTGCTATTTGATTCCAACATCCCTTTCCATTCTTGCCTTTCGAGCTCTTCCCCTCCGGCGCACCTCTAGGAGCTTAAACCTCGACCTCGACCTCAACCTCAACCTCAAAATCTTAAAGGTACCTTCTTGAATTCTTGGCAAAATTACATTTTTAGTCCTGTAACTTTAGGCCATTAGCGCTTTTCGTCCTGTAACTTTCTTGATTTACACATTTAGTCCTTTTTTTTGTAATTTTAGTCCTGTACTTAACAAATTTAGTCCTTTTTTGTCAGATTTAGTCCTGCAATTACAATTTTGGTCCTCCGTTAAATTTTCCGGCCAACCCGTTTGGCCGGAATGCCACGTCAGCGGCTGGAATGCCACGCGAGCCATTGGGCAAAATTACATTTTTAGTCCTGTAACTTTCTTGATTTACACATTTAGTCAATTTTAGTCCTGTACTTCACAGATTTAGTCCTTTTTTGACAGATTTAGTCCTGTAATTACAATTTTGGTCCTCCATTAAATTTTTCGGCTAACCCGTTTGGCCGGAATGCCACGTCAGGTAATACTAGCTGGTGGAATGCCACTCGAGCCATTGTTTTATGGATTTTAAACCAGCAACAGAAAGAAATCTTCCCAAATCAAACCCTAACTCCTTCATTGTCTGCTTCGAAAGAACAGGGAAAAATTGGATGCAATTATTGTCTCCTTGAACCAAAAAGCGAGCTCGAACTTCTAATTTGACTCATCCTTTTGGTTTATTTAACCGACAGAGATTTTTTATATATTAACGCCATCCAAGCTGCCCGAACTCTGATGCCAATACGACGAGCACCAAAATACCATTGCTTCTGAGATAACGACTCCACAGTCTTTACAGTGAAGAAGACTAATGCAAGGACCATACCATGGTGCCATTTCAAGTTTTTATTTCGGTGATAAAAAATCTACAAAGCTCGTAATTAACAATGGACCGATGTAGAAAATAATTGTATTGATCCCTGAAAAAATTATACAAGAAACATCACCAAAACTTAGCAGTATTCCTATACAGAGCGCTGAAACATAGTAGGACAAATAGTGGAAGCAATAGGAGATCAATAGTGTTAGCTTTTAGAAGAAATTTAGGCACTTCTACATACTTGAAACGGTGGAGGATATAAAAGACAACCACAAGCAAATCACACGTGCTCGAAAACCCCCACCACAGAACGAGAACTAATGGCAACTTTTTAGCCCCTCTGCTCACTGGATAAACTGCAAGAACACATGCACAACACCAAGCAATTGTGGAGAAAATCGCCTCAATCGGCTCCGTCCCGATCCAAAACTCATGAAGACAGAATCCCACATAAGAAATGTTGATTGTTAACGGTTCAAAACGTCAATAATTTCATCCAATTTTCCCATGTTCTTTTGAAGGAGAAAATGAAGGAGTTAGGGTTTTGATTTGGGGAAGATTTCTTTTTGTTGCTGGTTTAAAATCCATAAAACAATGGCTCGCGTGGCATTCCACCAGCTAGTGTTACTTGACGTGGCATTCCGATCAAATGGGTTAGCCGAAAAATTTAATGGAGGACCAAAATCGTAATTGCAGGACTAAATCTGCCAAAAAAAGACTAAATTTGTGAAGTACAAGACTAAAATTGTCAAAAAATGACTAAATATGTAAATCAAGAAAGTTACAGGACTAAAAATGTAATTGCAATAGCTGACTGTTGCCTGACGTGGCATTCCAATAGCTGACGTGTTGCCTGACGTGGCATTCCGGCCAAACGGGTTGGCCGGAAAATTTAACGGAGGACCAAAATTGTAATTGCAGGACTAAATCTGGCAAAAAAGGACTAAATTTGTTAAGTACAGAACTAAAATTGCTAAAAAAAGGACTAAATGTGTAAACCAAGAAAGTTACAGGACGAAAAGCGCTAATGACCTAAAGTTACAGGACTAAAAATGTAATTTTGCCTGAATTCTTTTCTATTTTTCCCATAGTTCCGGATTCTTCTTCAAATTCTAGTTCAAGGTCTAATTCCTCGAGGTCACGTGCGACCTTGACTTGCTCCAACCTTCCAGACTTAGCTGCAAGGCCTTCTAATGCACATCCATCCCTGGTCAAAATAATTAATTAATATAATGTATATATTTTATTCATAAAGAAAAATACAGATTCGTTAAATAAAAAAACATTCTTTAAATTAATATATATTATTTATTGATTAATTAATACCTCTTTAAATTAATAAAATTATATATTGTCCTGATATTATTAATTTATAAAGATTTTATTTTATTTTTAATTGGATAATTACATGTGAACTCGAGCTATGATCTATTTATATAAATCATTACTTTTTGAAAAATTATACATACAATTGCTAGAAACGTCAACATTATGTACATAAATCACTCCTGATTTTTAGAAAATTATACATACATCCCTAAAAAACGTCAACAATACACACTATTCCTACTTTTTTACTGTCATGGGTGGTTTCTGTATTTATGGAATATATATATATATATATATATATGACTAAAATATATAAATAAATTATAAATTACGATGTAAATGTAATTTAATTTGGTTGGCATCATTCTTGGACTAGCAATCAAGAATAATTTATTTTTTCGATAATACTAATCCAAACGCTGCAAAGCAGTATGACTTTCATGGTCAAATCTAAAGGGATTATATTGCTTCCTTCACCAAAGACTTTGGAGATGGTCCAAATATCCATTGATGGCTTCTCATGACTTATCTTTTCCAAGACTTGCGTCTTTTCTATGTATTTTGTTTTTATAAGGATTTGGAATTAATATGATGTATTAAAGTTGGTATGAAGCTTGCTTCTAATTTGTTTCTTCAAGTAATGTTTTCTTGGTGATGAAAGAAATAAATCCAAGGACATAGGTATCAAAATTGTTCATATTTTGTGGCAGTATTGATCCTCATTTCAATTACAATGAAGGACATGTAGTAAAGATTTCTCTTAGAAGGAAATAATTGATGGCTAACTTGTAATGCTTGAACTGCTGCACAGTTAAAAATTTAAATTACGTAGCTGTTTAGTTAACTTTTCGGGCTCAAGTCATATGAGTAGAAAATTTTTTGTCTGGAGTAAGTTTGGTCGAATCTAATCAATTACATAACAAGTGTATCACACTTGCTATGTGATTGATCACTTTTCCTAAATTGTACATTAATTATATGGCAAGTGTATTGCACTTGCCATATAATTGGTTCATGTTCGATCGAGCCGAGTCCAAGTAAGAATTTTCCATGAGGGAAAAGTAATTGTTGGTCCAATGGTGTTAGTTATGTGGCAGTAATAGCATTCTTGGTAATTATAAATAGGGAATTGTCGGATTGTACAATAATAATTGCTCTTATAAACAAGAATGACAAATAGGATGAATAGGTCGTGTTTGTCTCAAACTCATCTTAAATGGGGGCGAGTTCATGTCTAAGTTTTAGATTCAAGTCCAAAAATGAATTTTTAACTGTATGGTCCCAATCGAGCTCGTTCAGGCTTTATATCTTGGCCCCAATCCATCTTGAGCTCACCCCAAAGTTCGGCATCAAATCAAGTCGGGTTGGGTTGGGTCAGATTGGGTTGGGATTGGAATAGATAGGCCTTTTAGGATGAATTTCAAATTTTACTAAAAAAATAAATTAAATAAGCCTATGGCAGAATTTGCCCCATTGATACTCCATTGCTATCATCAATTTACCATAGGTACATGCGATCGAGTTCAGAAAAAATAATGAATAATAAACTCCCACCAATCCATACATTGCAAAAAATTCATTTTTGCACATTCTAAAGTAATATTTCATTTTTTTAAAATAAAAATATGCCACCATTAATGCTTTACATTAGTAGAGATTCATATAATAACCTTTTAAGGAAGTCTTTATATTAAAAATTATTTTACCAATTTTGTAATTATTATATTTACAAGGAAAGGAAAGTCCATTGCTGGCTGATGACCCCATGTGGAAACAGCTATGAATTATCATAATTAGCATTAAATCCCCACATGAATAGACAGACTGAGACACTTCCATACCCCATAACTATCAACATCACATGAATTTGCACCTATGTCTGCATCTTCATGTCTCCATATACGAGTCATGTCACACTCACTTCACCATTATCATAATCAACATTCCCCTTCCATTTTTATCTACATATATATAATAAATTATTTATCAAAATATATATATCTTTACTTATTAAAAGAAAAATTAACTCACAAACGACGATTTGTGATACCATCAAATTTTAAAATACAATTTAAGAATTTCCACATATATTTATTTCAAATTATTTACGTCGTCTTCCAACCACTAATACATTATTATATTTATTCTCTACTTTCACTCATATTAATCACTGATACACTTTTAACTATATATTAAAATTTATTTTCAAGAATGTATTGTAACTGCGTACAAGTATTGTGTGTTACGATAACTAATACATATATAAATAAATAATAAAAAGACCATTGACTTCCCATGTGCTTCCAAATTTGACCTTGCACTTAACCACAAAAAGAAAAGGGAACACATTATCAAATAAACATATTTCTCTTTCTTCTATATATTACAATTATTGTATAATCTAAAGAAATTATTGGCCCACCTTATTTTTATATTTTTACCAAATATTAGAAATATATATATATATATATATATATTTAAATTTCTGTGTGTTCACAAGAAATAATTAAATTCCTATCCACCCCTTCCCATTTTCTTCATTTTTAAATAAGGAGAAAAAAAAGACTAAAACATAGGGAAATAGAAGTTAAAAGATAGAAAGAGTCAGTCAGTCACAATCAGTTAATAAGCTGATTCGCTCTGTTTCATAAAAGTTTTTCTTTGTCATCTTTCTTCTTTCCCCCACAAAGATTTACACAACCGACGTAAACTCCTCTTCATGAAAACCTGTTTGCACTCTCGAGTTCGATTTCTTCATTGTTGATGTTCCCGGGAATTGGATTGTAGAGAGTGTTTTCCTGTCTCAAAGCTGCGAAACTGTGTTCGTGTCTGAGTTTATTCGAATCCGACTGTCAATTGCGGAGAACGAGTTGATTCGGCCAGTAACTGCGTGAATTTGTAGTATTAGATCTGAATCTAAGTGGGTTTTTGTTTCTGTGTTTGTTGTTTTTGTTTTGGTTTTGGTTTCCTGTTTGTCCGATAAAGTAGGAGAATGCCACAAGACTCGGTGTCGGAACACGACCCCGATGAATCCGATACTGAACCCGATTTCGTTGAGGCTGATCCCTCCGGTCGCTATGGTCGGGTTCGTGCAATTTTTGTTGTTATGTGAATATTTTGGTTTTATAGCTAATGTTGTATTCCATAATTCTGAAATGATTTTAGGTTTCTGATCAGCTTAATGTTCTGTCGTATTGATTTTCTTCTAGTAACTCTTCTCTCAATGTGTTTCTATTGCGATATTGCAGTATAAGGAAGTACTAGGGAAAGGAGCTTTCAAGAAAGTGTATCCTTCATGGAATTTTATGTGCTTTGATTTTGTTTTTGAAGGAGTGTATTTCAATCATTTCTAAAAGAAAATGAGACTGAGGAAGATTTGTTCCTGTGAATCCTTGATTTAATTGCTGGAATATAGATATCGAGCTTTTGATGAATGGGAAGGAATAGAGGTAGCCTGGAATCAGGTTAAAGTGGCTGATCTCTTGAGGAATTCAGTTGATTTGGAGCGGTTGTATTCGGAAGTTCACTTGCTAAAAACCCTTAAGCATAAAAATATTATCAAATTTTACAACTCATGGGTTGATACCAAGAACGAGCATGTCAACTTCATTACTGAGATTTTTACATCGGGGACTCTGCGACAGTATGTTAAACTATTGCAAATTTATTTTGTTGGTTTTTTTCTGTTTAATTGTTAACTATGAGCTTAGTCATCAATATCACAAAATGAAAGGTCAAGTTGATTTATGTGGCTGTGTAGGTATCGGAAGAAACATAAGCATGTCGATGTGCGGGCATTGAAGAAATGGTCTCGGCAAATCCTAGAGGGGCTTTCATATCTTCATAGTCATGACCCCCCAGTTATCCATCGGGACTTGAAATGTGATAATATTTTTGTGAATGGGAATCAAGGGGAGGTGAAAATTGGTGATCTAGGACTAGCTGCTATTCTTCAGCAGGCCCGTGCAGCTCACAGTGTCATAGGTAAGTTTTCAGCTAATTGTAAACTCTGTTTCCCTATTTGGTATTTCGTGAGAGTTCTAAGGGCGAGGACACAATATGATTTTGATCCAGGAACACCGGAATTCATGGCACCAGAGCTTTATGAGGAGGAATACAATGAACTTGTGGATATATATGCCTTTGGTATGTGCTTGCTGGAGCTAGTGACCCTTGAATATCCATATGTTGAATGTGCAAATGCAGCTCAGATATATAAGAAAGTGACAGCTGTAAGTTCTTCATTTCTAACTCTATGTTTTGTTATTTTTCTTCACATTAGCCTGTTAAGTGAGAACTGTATTGTTACACAAAATGCGACGTTATTATTTACTACCCAAATAATATGGGAAAGAAACAGAAGAAATAACCAAAACAAGAGGGAGAAAGACATAAAGACATTGTTTGGCACAAATAAAGCCTACATGTGCTTGGAAAAACAGGGAATCCATGAAAAACAAGGTGTACAACTCGCACCCTCTTCCACCCACACCCTAGCTGTTGCCCCACTATATATATGCTCCTAGTTGGATCAAATCCTAGTAAAAAATGAATAGGGAGTGAATACAGAGATTATTTACTTAAAGGATCTAATTACCAAGATCAGGATGCAGATATAGGATACCTAACTGATTAACACTCTCTCTTTTCTTCATTGTATAACTAAATTTGTTAAAGGGAATCAAGCCTGCATCATTAGGAAAAGTGAAGGATCCTGAAGTCCGGACATTTATAGAAAAATGCATTGCAAATGTCTCTGAGCGGGTGTCAGCCAAAGAACTACTTATGGACCCCTTCCTCCGATCAGATGATGATTCCAGGAGCAGAGGTCATTCACTGCAGCCCCAGCACTCAAATGCAGGTGCACTTTGCAGGCTTCTTCTATTTCTGAATAGCATATATATCACTGTTTCCAACAATTCATATGCGCAGATGATAATGGCGACCAGTTTGATAATGGAGAAACCTCCGGAGACACTATGCTCGAGGGAATGCGAGATTTCACAGTGCAGGGTCAGAGAAAAGACCAAAATACGATATTTTTAAAACTCCGAATTGCAGATTCATCAGGTTATTGATGTTATTATACCTTCTGCTACATGTTGTCCTTGGTCTAACAAAAAAGATGTTGCCTCTTGAATGTTATTAATCTTATTTGCTTTATGATATTAGGTCATATTCGGAACATTCACTTCCCATTTGATATTGAGGCCGATACTTCCAATGCTGTTGCTAGTGAAATGGTTGAAGAGCTGGATTTGACAGATCATGATGTCTCAGTTATTGCTGCAATGATTGATTCTGAAATTCGATACCATATCCCGGACTGGGCACCCAGAGAACTCTCAAGCAACAACAGTTCTAATGGTGATGTAATTCCAGAAAGTGGTGGGTCTGGAGGTCACTTTGATTCCCCCATGACAAATGATTCTGCACAAACTGGTCATCTTGTTTTGGAAAGACTGCCTTCAGGTCGGAAATATTGGTCTGATTCACCCAAAGCTGGTGGTGAAAGCTCTCCACTAAAACCTGGGCCATCCAACTTGATGCCAACAGATTCCGTAGCCTCTGGAGATGGCTGGTCTGAAGAAAATTCACAATCCCCTAGTAGCCATAAAGATGTGGACATTCACAGTGATGCTTCCACTCATACACCTTGCAGCAGGACTCGTCTATTAGAAGAAATTATCATGCCATCTGGAACTGATTCAGGAGACATCAAAGTTATTGTTGAGAAGCTCGAGCACGTATTGGATGAGCAGCTGAAAGAGTTAGATGAACTTAAGCAGAAGCATGAACTGGCTGTTTCAGATCTTTTAAAGGAACTCCCGCAGGAGATTCATGGAACGGTTCTGAGCCTTTGTAACAAGAAGATATCGGGACATAAATTGCCTGATGACAGAGGCCATCTGGAAAATAGAACCATGGAAGAGGGCACCTCATTGGTGTAAGTATTGTAATCATAACTTCTAGCTTGGAAATAAAGTGAAAAGTTCTTTAATTGCACCAATCAATATCCTTATCCTGAAGGTTTCAAGATATTCCAGAGTGATGTAAACTTCCTTGCTATTTGGGGAGACGAAAAAACAAAG
The DNA here is from genome assembly GCA_034509725.1 of Sesamum angolense. Lineage (NCBI taxonomy): Eukaryota > Viridiplantae > Streptophyta > Magnoliopsida > Lamiales > Pedaliaceae > Sesamum > Sesamum angolense. The sequence goes on along the minus strand of JACGWL010000005.1, from coordinate 8,284,594 downwards.
TTCAATGGATGAAGAGGCACATGTGTTTCTCTAAGGACTGCCTCAAGAAGCCAACGGAGGGATATTAAATCTGAACTAGGTATTTTAGTTCTTGCAAATGATATGGCAGAGTTATAGCTGTATATGTTTACTTGTTGAACTTGGCATCGTAAGATCCTGGTCGAGTATGCATAGTTGTTAAAATAGGTTACGAGGCAATGCTGAGGTGAGAGGTTGTCTTGATAACAGGAATCCTAGGAACTATGGTTTCGTTAAGTCCTGATATATCATTTTATTTTTATCACAGACATGACCACCGTTTCCATATCGTTCTATAATCAATAGCTCTTTGAGTTTTCTTGAAAAATATACCTATAAGATATGTTTTTGTGCATATTAACAACTTTAGAGCTGATTGTTCTTGAAGCATTTATGTTCAGAAAATGTCTGTGCTTCATTTCGGTTTTTGTAAGTTGAACTTGTCTTCCAGGAGACATCTAGAACTCGATAAATTATGGCACCGCTAATGTTGTATGCTTGATATATCATGGACAAGGCACCTGTTACTGTTTATGGTTTATGTTTCTTCTCGGTTGAATGCTTCTGTTCATGGCATTTTCTTTTTTCTTTTTCTGAAAGAACATCAGGTGAATGCATTAATCCTGTTTTTGCTTTACGTAGTTTGTGATATACTATGATGAATTTCATGTGCAGTTTGTCTTGACAACAGCCAGTCTATAATAAGCTATTTGTAACATTTTACTCTGAATTTTGCTGCATAGAACAGCATTTCCTGAATTCTAATCCTATATTTCCCAGTTATTTTCTGATAGTAGTTAATTGTTTATCCATTAACCTGTCGTATGCCTTATATGTCTATGTATTTTAAATTTAAAGTATATTTATATAATTTTTATTATTTCAAGATTTTTTTTACAGATAGAGAAAATACTTTATGTTATATCCAAATTACTGTAAGTATTGAATTTACAAAAATTGGTTGATAAAAAAAGATAATGACATAATATATATTGTGAAAGGGAAAATAAAATTATGAGGAAAAAATAAAAGATAAATTATCAAAAACTAATTATGTGAGACCATTATATATGTTCACCCTTCACCAATTATAATACAAAACATATATCTTATAGATTAGTTTCTCTAAATTTGTTTTGAAATTAAAATTTTAATGTGGCTATTTCAATTACAATGTAAGGTTTTTCATAAGATCGGACATTATTCAATTTAATTATCGTAATTCCACTGACACATTAAGAGCTTGGTACAATTTTCATCCATTTCAAAAAATTTAACTGTCATAAAATATTCATTTTCTTGTTTTTGAATATTGCATAATTTAATCTTGGATAAATTGTATAATACCCTATGTGTTTTTTATTTTTAGCTAAAAATCCCCCGTATTAATTTTATAGATAAAAAACCCACTGTGTTTTTTCAAAATTATACACACTCTCCTCTTCCGTTAGTCAGAATTAACGGCGTTAGAATTTTTAAAAAGTTGACCGTTATACCCTTGTTATTGTAGCCATTGATCATCAATAGTTTAAAATGAACGGCTCAGATATTATTATTATTTTAAAATATATTTTATATTAAATATATATTACAGTTATATATATATATATATATGTATATTTATTCATTTATATGCATAGTTATAATATATATATATATATATATATATATAGTAGGGGCGACGGGCGCCACAAAGAAATTGGCCCAAGCAAAAATGGCGATGGCGGAGTCGCCCCCCCTTCTGAAAGGGCGGCTGCCGACGTCGCCTCTGTCGCTGAAGTTTTGGTCGCCCGTTGTTGGAGTCTTCTTCTCCATCGGCGACGAGGTGGTCGACGGAGAAGAAAATGTCAAACTTTTTTTAAAAAAAAAATTAATTTTTTCAAATAATAAAAAATTCAAATTTTTAGTTTAAATCATATATTGATGTTCTTATTTTAAATATAATTTTAATAAATAATATAACTAAAAATGATATAATTTTTAAGTGTTTTGATATTTTATTAATATATTTTATGAATAAATATACTTTATCTAAATATATTTAAATTAAATAATGATTTAATTTATTTAACAATATCTAATTATTATAAGTAACGTTTATTTTTAATCATATAAATTTCTAATTTGAAAAGTGAATTTTAGTATATTAATTTTGTACTGTGATTTGTTAATTTAATTTTTAACTTTTAAAAATTTTACATACGTTTTATGTATTTTTATGTTTAGTTAATATATTTCATAAATAAATAAAACTAAAATAATATTTAAATTAAATAATAAAGTCATTAATCAATAATTTATTAAAAATATTTAAACTTAAATAATGATTTTCTCATATATATCAAATAAAGGGGTGTAAAAGACATTTGTAAATATAAATAAGGGTAAATTGCATAACACCCCCTTGTGTTTTGGTGAAATAGCGCGAAATCCCCCTGTGTTAATTATATAGGCGAAAAACTCCCTGTGTTATTTAAAACACAGCAAAAAAGCCCCTCCCCGTTAGAAACTAACGGAGAGTGGATGACACTCGCCCATTTTGCAAGTGGGTTTCATTTTTGGCCTTTTTAAGGTTAGTCTATGTATGCAAATATCCACTTTGCCCTCCTTTTGACATGTAAATATATGAGTCGGTCTCTGTCTTCTCATCTAAGATGACTCAAAAGGAGGAGTGACAGGCTCAATCGGATAGGACGATAATCAGCCTTGACCTCAAACTGACCGCTGTAAGGTCGATTTTTCGAAGCTGCTTTATTTTCTTTTATTATTATAAATAAGGGTAGACCACTAATGAAGCAAAAAACGCATTTCTCCGCCCGAATTTACGAAAAACAGAATCCATCTAGCAAGAGTTTTGATAAATAATATATTATCAATTAATTTAAAATATTATTCAATCCAAATATATTTTAACAAATTATATTTATCTTAACACCTGAAAAATTAGTTTAAATATATTTAAATAAATTTTATTTATTCATAAATATATTAATTAAACATAAAATATTATATTAATTTTAAAAATTATATTAATAAACATAAAAATATTATATTAATTTTAAAAATTATATTAATTAAACATAAAAATATTTTAATATATTATATTAATTAAACATTATATTAGTTTTTAAAAATCATATTAATTAAACATAAAAATATTATATTAATTTTAAAATTATATTATTTAATATAAATAATTATTTGAATTAAAATTATCGTTATAAGTATTTTAATAAATTATTATTTATTTTTTTACTTTAAAAAAAAAGAAAAAGAAAGAAAACTCACCCGGCGTTCGTCGCCTGCCTCCCTTGCCGCCGGCCGCCTCGCACCGCCCCTCTCGATTTGGATCTGGGCGACGGTGGTGGCCCAGTGAAGTGGGCGACCGCCGTCGCCCAGATTGAGGGCGATCGCGCCATCGCCGCCCAGATTGGGGGAGACGCCCTGAATCTGGGTGGCGGTCGCCCCCTTCTCCAGGGGCGACGGCCTTTTGTGCGGAGCGACGGCGATGTCGCCAGAGATGCTCGGCGACGCGTCGCCGCCTATAGAGGCGGCGCCGCTGCATCTGTATATATATATATATATATATATATATATTATATCATATATATATATAATGTATGTATATGAATAAAAATATATTTTTAAATTATTTTAAATCTGGATCGTTGATTTTAAACTATTGAAGATCAAGGGCTATCAGAACAATGGTATAACGGACAATTCAACAAAAATTTTAACACCGTTAAACTTAACTAATGGAAGGGGAGAGTGTGCATAATTTTCAATAACACAAGGGTTTTTTTGCCTATAAAATTAACACAGGGGGATTTCGCGCTATTTCACCAAAACACAAGGGGGTGTTATGCAATTTACCCTTTGTCAAAAAATGTTAAAAAGGAAGTCCATTCTCATTTTAGGCGTGTAACATGCATTCTCTGTTAATTTTTAACGGAGATAGGGTATTTTGCTGCTTTTCAGATAATACGGGGAGTTTTTTGCCTATAAACATAACACAGGGGAATTTCGACATATTTTCCTAAAATACAGGGGGGTGTTATGCAATTTACCCTTTAATCTTTGTACATCCACCAACATGTTAAAAATAAATCTCAATCGAATTTTAATTTTTGTACAAAAATTTAAATTCAAGGTTTGTAAATAAAAACTCCCTTACCTTTATTTACACAAATCATCCTGTCTTTTGTATAATTATAAAAATTATTTTTAGTATTCAAAAAATAAAGATAGTTTGTTCAAATAAGATGTGTGTAAGTTTTTGACAAATAAGATAAGATGTATAATAATGCTAAAGTTTTTAATAGGTGTATGTATTATTATTCAAAATACATGAATAATTGTATAAATATATTACAAATAAGATGGCAAATACATATACAGAAGTTTTTATTAAGACTGAAAAAATAATCAAATTATTCGATACTCGATTGAAAGCGATCGATAAAAATTTGTTTGAACTCGATTTGTTAAATGTAACAAATCAAACTTGAACAAAAAATTTTGTTCGGTAAACTTTTAAGCTCGACTGGAGCTCGATTCCAGTAGTGCAAAAATAGTAAAATATACTTAAAAATATCAAATTACTCGAGCTTAAATTCGAATTTGATCCAATTAAAATTTATTTAAGCTCGATTAAAATAATAATCAAATAAAATTAAAACATAATTTATAAAACTCGATAATAATTTAAACAAACTTAAATAATAATATATTCAACTCGAGTTAAATGATTTACACCTCTTATATCCATTGCACAAGCAAAGTTGCACAAGAATGGCATTTTTAGAATTGGGTTATGTTATGGGTAGAAACGGATAATAGTGCACGAGAGGTCCTCTTTTCTTCTCTTCTTCCCACAGATAACACTCTCAATCTTCACTATATATTATCCCCTTTCTTCTTCCTACATTTTCCTCTCTCTCACCTCACCTCTCCCTTCTTCTCTCCCCACACCCACAGCCCCCCCTCTCCGCCATGGCCTCACTCACGGCCACCGCTTCCGCTGCCGCCGTCGCAAAACTCACATACCTATCCACGCCTTCTCTACCTAACCCCGCTTCTTCCAAATCCACTAAAGTTATTCTCTCCTCTTCTTTTACCCCTTCGTCTGCTACCCTTTTCCTCCAGCCCACCACAACCACGCTCCGGCCCCTCCGCCGCTTCTCCATTCGCGCAGCCCGCGGAAAGTTCGAGCGCAAGAAACCCCACGTTAACATCGGCACAATTGGCCATGTCGACCACGGGAAGACCACACTCACAGCTGCTCTCACCATGGCCTTAGCCTCGCTTGGGAACTCGGCCCCCAAGAAATATGATGAAATTGACGCTGCCCCTGAAGAGAGAGCTCGTGGTATCACAATTAATACTGCTACGGTTGAGTACGAGACTGAGAATCGGCATTACGCTCACGTCGACTGCCCCGGGCACGCTGATTACGTTAAGAATATGATTACTGGGGCTGCCCAAATGGATGGGGCGATTCTTGTGGTGTCTGGAGCTGATGGGCCTATGCCACAGACGAAAGAACACATTCTGTTGGCTAAACAAGTTGGAGTTCCGAATATGGTGGTGTTCTTGAATAAGCAAGATCAGGTTGATGATGAGGAGTTGCTTCAGTTGGTCGAATTGGAGGTAAGGGAATTGCTTTCCTCTTATGAGTTTCCTGGTGATGATATTCCGATTGTGTCCGGTTCTGCTTTACTTGCTTTAGAGGCTCTGATGGCAAACCCTGGAATTAAGAGGGGGGAGAATGAGTGGGTGGATAAGATTTATCAGTTGATGGATGAGGTGGATAGTTACATTCCTATTCCTCAGAGACAGACTGATTTGCCATTCTTGATGGCAATTGAAGATGTTTTCTCCATTACGGGTAGAGGGACAGTGGCTACTGGGAGAGTAGAAAGAGGGACTATTAGGGTTGGTGATACTGTGGATCTTGTGGGGCTGAAGGATACGAGGAGCACTACAGTAACTGGTGTGGAGATGTTTCAGAAGACCTTGGATGAGGCAATGGCTGGGGACAATGTGGGCTTGTTGTTGAGAGGTGTTCAGAAGATTGATATTCAGAGAGGGATGGTTTTGGCCAAGCCCGGAACCATCACACCACACAACAAGTTTATGGCTATTGTTTACGTTTTGAAGAAGGAGGAGGGTGGAAGGCATTCCCCCTTCTTTGCCGGTTACAGGCCTCAGTTCTACATGAGGACTACTGATGTTACGGGTAAGGTTAACACCATCATGAATGACAAGGATGAGGAGTCAAAGATGGTTATGCCCGGTGACCGTGTGAAAATGGAGGTTGAGCTTATTACACCAATTGCTTGTGAGCAGGGGATGAGATTTGCTATCAGAGAGGGTGGAAAGACTGTAGGTGCCGGTGTCATTCAATCCATTATCGAGTGAAGAGGCTGTCGAATAACTCAGGTTAAACTATCCGTGGGAGCTTATGTTTGATTTTGCAAGTTCAGTAATGCCCATGGCCCACAAGATCTCTTAATTGTCATATATGATGGAGGTTTTTTGAGGTTACTCTTATGCATTACTGTATCAGTTCAGCCTAAGAACATTATTGTTATAATTCAATGGAAATTTACTTTGTTTCAATTGTTTCTGTTTGTTGCCACCTTCTTACACAAAGGATGAGATGCATCTCGTACATCTCTCAATGCTCAACATTGTCTGGATTGGACTGATATTTCTCTAAGAATTGAATGCTCATGCTTGTTTGATAAACCAGGGGTGGATTGTTTTTGTGGTTTTTCAGCTGTAACTTCATTGAGATGTAAATTGCATTCTTTTTAATGATTAAGTTTTCTGCTTAGCATGAGCTTGTGAAACTGTGGCATTCAGGTGGGAGGAATTTCACAGTTTTAACCCTCTTCAGCTATTCGTGATTGTGCATCTCCATATTAATGGTGGGCATTGTAGTATCTGAATATATAATTTAATTCTCAAATTTCATCTATTAGATTCAAGATTAGTGACAAGTCTATTCCCTCCCCCGAACCCACCCGGGCCCCCAAAAATAAAGGAAAAAAGAAAAATCCAAACTTCAATTGATATATCTGGAATCTCACTTAAATTTTTGGAAATATTTATCTCTGTTTGCTGACAGTGTTGCCTTCAGTGACTGCCACTTTCTTTTAGTACAACTTTATTCGTATATAGTTAGAATCAAAGTTGTTGGTTTAAATCGAGGGACGTCAGAATACATTATACTAATTGTAGTGTACATCCACTTTCATCTTAAGAGCTGCTGCCCTTAATTCTCATCATCTATCTCACTACCAATTTCAGAACATCTCCTCTCTATTTGTGCTGCTCTGATTGCAAAGAAGGATTTTGATTTCTCCAGCTGTTCCTTAGTTCGAGGTAGTAACTTTGTGTTTCTACAACCACCTCTGGGAATTCAAGGACCTATCATGCCTTTGGATTGCCATCAGAATGTTATTGGCTATCGGGGAAGGGGTAACCGTGTCATCCATAAAGAACAGACATTTTGTGTGTGAACATTCATTATTTATCCTCTTATTTTAGTAATGATTTCATATCAAATGATGTTTTTTCATTGTATAATTTGCATCAGGAATGTTGCTTAAGCTACGAGCTATTGGCAGGGAATGAGCTCATCTGTATCGTCAAACATGTGCCTTGATTCTTAAAAATCACCCTGGTCATGAGTCCAATTAGCAGTTCAGCTATGACACTTTGACATATGGATCTTTGTTTTCAGTCATTAAAAGCAGCAGAGAACAGTAGAGAAACGCCAACTTTTTATAGATTTATTCCTGCTTACTACCCAACAGTTACTGGGGAAGTTATCTAGAGAAAGAAGGTATAGGAACATATCCTTACAATAGAACTACTTGCACAACGCATACATGGAAAAGACACAGTATCATGTCCATGTCGGTCTAAGCATACCAGCAAACGCTGTCTACCTCAGGCAAGGTTACACCTTGAAGGTATCCCATTTGCACAGCCCAAACCCATTCTGCTTATCCTCAGTGAACCCATCATCCTCCACATCGATCTTTATTTCTTCACTGCCAACCCCAATGGTCGTTCCGTGTTCAACAAATTGAACTTTGTTTTGCACCTCAGGGGCCCGATGCTTCTGATTGTACATATTATGGTTGTTTTTCTCCACATAGGGGGAGGAGTTGTTGAGAACTTTGTGGACATTAGGGAAGTGAGGGTAGTCGGGGATCACGGTAGGCGTTCGTAGCATTCGCGTGAGGCGTTCAAGGTATTCATCGATGGAGGAGTTGGAGCCACCCTTGTAGTAGCTGTTGCTCATTTCTTGGCCTCACTTTCTTGCACTGCAGAAATAGGTGATGGAAGCTAAGGGATTTATAGATGATGCTCTCAGGAAGCTATTCCTTTCAGACAGTGGGTTTGGTCGTGCCTGAATCTGATGCTTCTCTTTAGTCAGTTTCATGTATTTGCTTTTGTGCAATAACCTGGGCAAATTCACATGTTTGGATCAGTCATATCAGTATTGCTATCGCACCTTTATTCGAGGAAAGAATTACACATCCGAAGCCCCTCCTGTTCATGATGCAATTGAATCCAGAGTGAAAGATGAGGACTAGCTTTCACTCGGCACGAGCTGACGAACGTAATCAAATCAAATGGAATAAGACAAACAAATCGGATCAAATCAACTGAAAAAACAAATCAAATCATGTTTGTACCAAACAAAATGTTATTCCTAATTTGGATCTTTATCGAGCTTAATTCGCATTGCTTTAGTTTGGTTGCTCATTTTGGGTTTACTGATAATACTCGAGAACACATCTGTGTCATGACCCAAGCATTCGGCAAGATATATTTGAAATTTGATGAAAACATTATAGGAGCGGTGGTGAAGAGCAGAACACCCACCAAAGTTGTTCCACCGATTCAGTATTTCTCATTCAAGATTTCCTTTCATTGTGGAGACAAGTGATGGTAGCTTTATATTCAGTAATAAGAAGCAAGTAGTTAATCATAATTTTACTCTCTCATCAACTGATTTCTCTCTTCTCGTCTCCTTCCTCTTCCAATCACTCTTTATCCCAATCTCTGCATTATATTTCTCTTGATCTCTGTGTTATTGTTTCTCTCTACATTTTTACTAAAGATATCATGGCATCTGTTGATATACATTCGACCTCAGACGCGCTGGGACACAACATTTTACAACTAACAAAACCCAAGGGATAAAAAAGAAAGGGAATCTCCATACATCTGGGACATTGAGATCTACAGAGGCTACATCACTTGTATAAATAACAGCAGCCACAAGTTTGACAAGCACAGATCAGAACCACACGCGGAACTGAACGGGGGTTACACTAATAAGTTGTTTCTAAAGTCACTGGCATTTATTTTGACAGCATTTACAATAATGTTCATGTACTACATCTTCTCTCCAGCGATAAGATCCATGACTACACGCTTGATACTTCCATTATTCTTCTTCAGCAGCATCTTGTTCATTTCGGCGTCATGAAAACCCTGCATAGCATATCCATATAGACAAATTGTAAGAATCAGAAATTAAATAATCAAGTGGATGAAGGAAAGCAAAAATTTAGTACTGGATTAGGTACTCGCCATCTCCCGGAGATCCTCAAGTATAGGATCCCACTCAGCAATACCACACAGATCGTCTACAGATTGCTCCAAATCATACTCATTCGTCCTCAAGACCTCCTTGTTTAGATCAACCTGTTTGAAGCCCATCTCATCAAGTTCTCTAAGAAGTTTCTCCTCTACTTGCTTCTTTCCAGGGAGGTCCACTGCAGATATCTTTGCACCCAGAACAGGTGCTGCAGATGATGTTGGTTGTGGCATTGGATAAAGCATAGCTGGGAGTACAGAAGGGAGATCTGGACCCACATCAGCCAGATCAATGATAGGATATGAAACTGATGGACCAGCAGAAGTGGGAAGAGAGGTTGATGCTCCATTGCCAACCAACAAGCTATCATTGATTGGAAACTTCAATTCCTGCTCAGTCATATTTTGTTGCACTAATTCCACGATTCGTTTAGAGTTATCAGGCTCAGGATGTTGCCTCTCTTCTACTGTTGGTTCTGAATCGACATTAATAATTTCAGGACCAGTTAAGAAGCTGCTTACAGGGGGTAAGTTCAGGTTCAAGTTCCTAATACTCTCATGTGGCGTCTCTTTAACAGAAGCATCAACCTGAGAAGGAAACAAGAAGGAACAAAAACAATGTAAGAAAGGCTGCATAACTACAAAAAAAAGGCAGTTATGATGACATGACAACAACTGACCTGGATGAGAACCCAAACGCGCTGCCCAAATTTCTGGCCAGATGGTGAGGCCATTCTCCAGTACGAGATATACCTTCCTGGAAGCCCAGGAGAAACGAAATCAACTGCAACATCAAGCTCCTGGTCTATCAGCAAACCAGCTGCAGGAATCTGGCAAAAAATGAAGCGCATTATATCCGTTTGCATCTATGTCTTTTCTTTTATTCTATTTAAGGTCCATTACCTATTTAAAGAAAACAAAAGGCAAGACAAAAAGATGACACTAAAAATAACTAGTATCAAGAACAAACATGGACACACAGTATGCATAGCCTTATTGTCACATTCACCCAGAGGCCAGAACAAAGTACTTTTCTTTAAATAAAAGGAAAAGAATTGTTAAGACATCAAGCGAGGAGGGCCACTGGGAATTCCTAAAGGGCACAATGGCTCTACCAAATGAAAAGGAAAGAAGATAACAGAGATTAGATGCATTAACAATCATATAAAATGGATAATTACAGAAAGACTCTCTAAGGTTTAGGCATATTACCAAAAAAAAACTCACTTTTGTCACATTACAACCCTCCAATCTCGTTTTACATCAGAATTCCCCCCTTGAAGACTAGAGAGTCAAGGGAGAATCTGTGATTTAAAATGTGAGCTCAAGGGAGTCCAAAACTTTCCAAATATTTAACGGGACTTTTTATAATATGCAGAAACTTCAAGTTACAGGGTGCCATGTAATTATTCACATGTAAAATGATGTCAACAAAGATCACCCACCTCTACTTCGACAGAAAGTGTATTGCTCAATTTATCTCCTCCAATCCAAACAAGTTGTGTTTTCTGGGGCCACACAGCAGTACCATTGTTCCTCATCCGCCATATCTTGGTAAATGGAGTTAAAGGTGCCATAACAGTACCATCCATTACATTTACATCTTGAATGAAGCGACTGTCAAGCTTGGCCTTCAAACCCCTGCAAACCTGTGGTAAAGTTGGACCCCGGTCTCTACCTCGCTGAAATTAGGATCAGACATGAGGGTAACACAGCTTACCCCAAGGATAATTTGTGCCAGAAATGAAGCTAATAAAGAAACCAAGAGGGGGGAAAAAAGAAAAAAACAGAAAAGAAATGAACTGTATACATACAGCATCATGACACCCCTTGAAAGACATATGGTGTCGATAAATTGCTGGGCGATCCATCCTGATATAGTCACTATAATTTCCCATTTTTTCAAAGCAAATGCTGCACAGGTCATAGTCCACCTTTCTGCAGGGAAGAAAGATCATGCTATTTAGGATCCACTCATAAACTGAACCAGCTATACTCACCAAAGAAGATAATTACTGCAATTGGGTCTTACACTTTCGACTTGAACCTAGGGCCAGCGATGGGATGGACACCACAACCATCGCAACGAACCCCGCGATGGAAGATATTCCAACTGCCATCATTTTGACTGACGCTCCTCCTAAAGGGAACTGCCTCAGAAGTAGGATGTGGTGGAGCAGCTGAGACATTTTCTAAAGCAATACCAGAAAACGGGCACTCGACCATTGGAGTAGGACCACAAATAAAGCCTGGAGAATTTGAACTTCCAGGACCATGTAACCATGTTGAACCTGGAAATTTCCTAAAACCATCAGGTGATCCAGATCTTGCATCATCAACATAGTCACCCCCCATACGATCAGAAGCCCTGAGATTTGCAGTGTTTGGTACAAGTTTAGGCTGAGTGGGATTATTAACCTCCTTTCCAGTGGCAGTATTATTTGCGAACTTCTCAACATTATTTGCAATAGATGGCGTGTGAGTTGTCAAATGAGTTTTCCCATCTACATGAAATTCAGTGATCTTCTTGACTTTTTCTTTCCTACCAATGCTGTGGGAAGCAACATCTGATTCAGGACACTCTAGTTCTGACTTCTGCAAAGAATCACCGCCAGGCTCCGCAACATTCATATTCTGATAGTCAAGTGCCACCATGTGATTATAGCCAAAAGATGTTTTCTCCACGCTTTCTCCAGCATCCCTTTCCATAGTTACCTCAGGTTTAAGTTTTTCCAAGCTCTCATTGTTTCTGGAAGATAGCTCAGATCTTACATCGGATAAAACCTTCAATATTGTGCCAGGATCAACCTTGAAGAGCTCATTGGTTTCTCTTGCAGCTGTGCTACTTTCAGGAACATCATCCTGCACGCTAGACTTTGCCCTATGTTGGTCCTCTGAAAGCCGACCCAAGTAGGATAAGCTCACTTTTGAGAGATTGTCAACAAGCTCAGTAATACCAGGAGCAGAGGAAGATGCTTTAGATGCCAAATCAGCCGAAAGTTTCACGAGTGTTTCACGTAGAGGCTCTGGTACTGTTCTCAGAAGTTCAGAGACACCAGTATTCAGATTCTGAAGCGGTTGTTGCACTCCTGGTGACCTCAAGGGAGTCGAACTTCCACTGGAACGATTATACTGTCTGCCATTTTTTTCAGCATTTACCTTTATAGTAATTCTCAATGGATTTAGCGCCTGCTTCACCACATCGTGAAGATCATCATCATCAACAAGAGTAACAACATCACCATCTTCATCAATATAAGTGAGCATCAGCTCAGTATCAGGAGCAAGGCTGAAGAGGGAAAGGATCTTCTTTCTTAGTCCATCCATACTGAGAGTCAGATCCTCCTCAACAATCTCGGCATTGAAACGCCTAAGCATATCCCCATACTTGACCTGTAGAAAAGGATGTTGTGCACAAAGTGATGAAAAAGGACTCAGATGAAATGAAACAAAGCATAAATAGAAACAGATATAGATAACAAGTGAGAATCAAGAAATAACAGAATGTAAAACTAAAAGCACACAGCAGGAAAATCTGCACAGCACTGATACCATTTGTTACAACATGTAGAAGGCAAAATTGTTTGCTTATACTCTTGTAGTTTCGTGCTTATCTCAAAAACCTAAATACAAAATCAATCAAATTCTACAAAAGAAATTAAAAACTGTCCCTCCCCTCCACCTTCACAAAACACATTAGTTTTAGAAAGCAAGTTCTGTGGGATTATTTATTAGTATAGATAACATAGTTAACTAGAAGAATAAAATCAGAATCAGCATTCTAAATATTTAGCTACATGACAAACGTGAATTGAGAACACTTCTAAGAAGTCCAGCATCAAAGAGGCACAAAAAAAATGGAGAAAATTTTCAACAAGATAAGACATTTAATCAACTATCGTTGTTGTTAATATCAATATAAATTGACTCCACGGTAAACATAGACGGAAAATATTTGGGCTCAAAGAATAAATTTAGAAAAGTAATCTAGCGTGTGGAACAGATGAACAAAATACACAAAAAGAACTGAAACCCCAACATAAAATCAAATAAAGCAACAAGCTTGGTTCAGTCAGCTACAGATATTCGAAACCAAGGATTTCAAGAAAATGAATAAATAAAATCACACATCAAAACTCCAATCCCAAAAACTTCAATAAAATACGAACTAATAAATAGACACAAGGTATGACAACAATCACCACAACACAAAGAACACAAAACACACTAAAAGAAAGAAAAATAATATATCATATCTACAGAAGACGCCATAAAAAAAGGGGAAAATAAATAGCAGCAAAAAAGATTAAGAAAAAAGAAAAATAACCTTGATCACCATAGTAGAAGAAGCCTCCATAGCTACAGCAATTCCAAACTCCAAATCGCGTTCCAGGTAAGCCGCAAACAAAAGCCCTTCTATTCCCTCCTTCTGTTGCTTACATATACAACATCAAATCAACGGAAAACCCTACTTTAAAAAAATCAACCGAAATCTTCAAAGGAAAAACCGCGAAATCAACCAACGAACTAGCAAAACAGAAAATCCAGAGAATTTCACACCGATTATGTTAAATAACCCAAATCCACAAGGGATTTCACGGCAATCCACGCGTATCCGTGAGCCGCGCTTCAACTCTATGATGCTCCCCCTGGAGAACAGACTACAAGAGCAGAGATATTGATTAAACAGATAATTGCATATATATATATTTATATACACATTCAAATGGGTGAATGAGTATACGAAGAGTGTGAATATCTAATCTATTTTTGCGATTTCCATTTTTTTATTATTATCTTTTTCAATTTTCTTTCTTGCTTGTAAAGAAAACTAAAAAGTCTTCGAGTTTATCTACTAGAATTATCATCTAGGTGAAGATACACTGTAAGTTGCATGGAGTCGATTATTGAACTATTCTCTCCGTCCGATCAACTTCACTTCATCATGATCACAATTTAGGTGAGGAGTACAAAGATAAAATGTCCATCTCATTGGTCAGTTTTATTGGGCAAATTATAATCTACTTATCTGTGTTAGAAAAATAGATAAACAACTCTCTAATAAAAAAATAAAATAGCAATTCACTCCTTATGTTTTTTAAAATATAGCAATCCACTTCCTTATGTTTTTAAAATCGAAGCAATTTACCTCCTGTCTAAGGAGATAAATTACTTCATTTTTTAAAACACAAGAGGGTAAATTGTTATTTATTTTTTATAGGGATAAATTGTCTATTTTCAATATCACAATGAGTAAATTGCTATTAACCACATTTTTATAAGGTAAATTACTTTGCGAAATTTGTAATAATTATAAATATATTTGTTATATATTAAAAAAAATATAAATGTCTTTTAATTTTAATATTCATTTGGTAATGACCTCATTATATTAGTCTTTATCAAATTTTCATTTATTTTTTTTTTAAATTAATAATTCAAATAAAATTTCATTCCATCCATTTAATTTATTTAATAAACATATTCAAAAATAAAATAATAGTTCTTTCCATATTGTAATTCAAAATTTTTGTTACATTTTTTTTGAGCTCAAACTCAAATTTGATTTCATAATTGGCTAATAACTGCTATTATAGTAGATAACAAATAGTATTAGAAGTAAAATAAGACTCGCACGTAAATAAAATTTAAATTTATAATCTTATAGTAGT
Source organism: Sesamum angolense (assembly GCA_034509725.1). Classification (NCBI taxonomy): domain Eukaryota; kingdom Viridiplantae; phylum Streptophyta; class Magnoliopsida; order Lamiales; family Pedaliaceae; genus Sesamum; species Sesamum angolense. The sequence continues at coordinate 8,269,277 of JACGWL010000005.1, read as the reverse complement.
GAGATTTCAATTTTGTTAATTATGTTGGGCATCATTTATAAGTTTCAATTAGAAATTATAAGTCAAACGTACAACCAATCTATGAAATTTTGTCGAGTTCATATACGGCTCGACTTATTTACATCCCTGAATGTAACTAATACTATTGGGTGGAACCATCGGGTCTACTTTTAGCATTTATGCTATGTATAATTGAAGAGGGTTATGTCAATGAGACTCAACTCAATTGGTGAAGTTGAGACTTCATAATTTTAAATGATATATGTTTGAATCTGGCCATATGCATCGGATGTTGTCTTTGTATAATATAAATTTTTTTTTTTTTGTGTGTGTATTTTTTATATCTCCAACATTATATATTCTTTAATCAATAATATTTATAAATCAAATATTTTATATTAAGTGATTCTTTTATTTATATTTTTATGTATTTCAATATATTGAAATTAATAATATAATTTATATAAGTATTTTATTTTAAAAATTTAAACATACATAGAATATGTGTTACAACTTATTAGTTGGTAATACCAAGCCGAGGCCTCATTCGGTATTTGGGCTTTCAATAATTCTTTAAGCACAAAAAGAAAAATATAATTATTTCTATTGTTCTCATTAAATAATATTATTACATTTATTAAGATTTAGCTTCAATTATATTCATATTTTTTAATATATTCTCGGGCTTTAAAATATACCTTAAGGGTTCGTTTTTTTGTGCATGGTAAACGGACGATAAAATTAAAGGAATTATTTAATAATATTTGTTTTGGTGGATTAGTATAAACATGATATATGAAATGACATACTTTGTCGAATTAGATGAATGATTTACTAATGCATAAATATTAATTTTATTATCAATAAATACCCCCATGTTCAAATGGAGGGAAAATGCCATTTTATAAAAACGTAAAACGATTGGAATCATGATAAAATTTATTTCAAAAATTTTATAAGCTCGTACATATGACAAGATGTTTTTAGAGTTTATAAGATGGTAAACCTTATTTTAAAAATATGGAGCTTATAAGATGTTAATAATAACTAATTTATAATTAATTTGAAAGAATTTGTTAAGATCTTATAAATAGCAATTTAGTACTTTTTTTCCCAAAAAAAAAAAAAAAAACTTATAAACTCATAGCATTTTATTTTTAGAACTCATAAGCTCATTTGCTAATAAAATATACCAAACACTGTGTAATATCTTATAAATCTAGCTATGTGGTGAGTGAGCAGCCTAAACTCAAAATTGTTAAGTAAATATGGGAATCTATGCATTAAGCACACCCAAAATGATAAATAAAAGGGAAAACACTAAAGACTTAAAATAGAAATCCTCCAATGAATAGTAGAAAAAGAAAATTAGATATTTAGCTTTATAAATCCTGTCCCAAGAACCAAAAAAAAAAAAAAAAAAAAGGTTATACATTTGATAACATATTTACATTCCATAAGTATGCTCCATCCTATCCTAGTATAGAAAAAAGAAAAAAAAAACTTAAAATAGAACAAAATCAAAGATCCAATTAATCACATTGGAGTTTGATTGGCTACTCTTACCCAAGCCAATGCCAATAGGCTACCAATAGTGGCACACACAAAAGCCACAAAACTCCTCTCCTCAACCACAATTTGAGCTAAATGCATTGCGATGTCCGAAGTGATTTTCCTCCCCTCCTTAACCAGAACCCTTCGACGCTTCCCAGCAAATGCAAGGAGCACCATCACAGTTATCCACGTCACGATGGTTGTTCGAACAGCAAAAATGATCAAGAGAATTATGAGAAACGCAATGAGAATGGGCAGGACCGGCGAATAAGAGCTGGAAGAGTAGGTCATTCGATCGAACGACGAGACAAAGAGGAAGAAGGAGATGGAGAGGAAGAAGAGGCATGTTGTTGTTGTTGTTGTTGAAGTTGTGGTTGGTTTGGTGAGCTGTTGGTCCATGTTAATGGTTGTGTTTTAGGGGGAGAAAGGAGAGTGGGGTTTTGGTGTGGGGAGTTATAGGTAGGGTGGAGATTGGGAAAGGAATTGGGAGGGCATGTGGTGCACATGGCAAGGTTGGCAATGAGGGGCACCAAACTCAATAATTTAAGTTAGTGAATTTTTGGCAATAATAGGGTGATAATGGACATGAGTGTTTGATTATTTGATTTGATACATTGGATATGTTGGTTGATATCCCAATGCTAAGCATGGTATTGGTGTGTTTATATAATGTAACTTTTTTGGGTAGTTGTGTATATACAATGTGGAAGGGAACATTTTCCTATGTGTTGTTTGCCTTTTGGTTGAGATTTTGTACACGTATGTAGTAAAGTTAGCTACATAATATATTCCAATTTGATGTTGCTTCTTAGAAACTTCAAAATTCAAGGGGTAATTTAAGTTGAGATTTTTTAAAATTTGATATTAATATAAATATTCTTTTATTATTTTAAAAATTATCTATATTTTATAATATATGAAATTATGTAGTTTTTGAATGTTAAAATAGAAATATCAACTTTACTCTTGTTGAAATTTTATTTGTAAAAAGATGATACAATATAAAAAAATTATGATGTTTAACGGGTATTATTATAAATAAATATAATTTTTTTTTAAAAATATGTAAATTATAATTTAGAGTCCAAAATTTAATACAAAATTTGGATGAAACCCAAAGGAAAATTAGCTAACTGAATGTATTAGTCGTAGACGGATGTGATTATCAGAACGTAATAGTAATTTTTCAAACAAAGATGGAGAATTTATCATTGTATCAAACCTTGATGGAAATTCACAGTAATTTACCCAAATTTAAGGGTATAAAGAGAGGTTTTTAGATAATGTTGGGATGAGTATTAAAATGCAGATTTGTACCGTGATTTATGGGCTCTGTTTTGCGTGTTGGTTGAATTCCAAGGCACACCTAAAAAGCAGTAGCATGACTTCTCCGGTTGTGACAATATAAGGAAGAGAAGAACCTCACTCAGCATCGTGTACATTGAACTTGACTGAGAAAGTTTAATTTCCAGAAGATAAGAACAATTTTAACTTGTAAATATGTTTTAAACAATTGATATGTATTGGTTGAGGAAAGTTTTAGCTTGTATTGAACTCAATAAAATTCAATCTAGTCATACAGTAAGTGCATTGAATCTACTGTATAATTGATCAACAATTTAACAAGCGCGATAAATTTTATAGTAGGTAAAATAATACTCGTAATGTAATTAAATTGAGATGGAACGGGTCATTTTTAATTATTCATAAGTATGATGATCTTTGTAAGTCAAAGGTACTCCAAATAATGTTTGATATCTCTAAGTTGATGGTGCTTTGCTTGCAACAGTCCAAGAGTAAAGGATCCTGAAAGCATATCAGCATGATGAGATGTTCTCTCTTGAGTATCTCATTTTCTAATAAAGATGGAAGCTTCCACCAGATCAAGAACAATCCCCTTTCAACTAATTGTATCAGTTATAAGTTATTTGATTGTTTCAGTTCAAGATGAAGTGAACAAATAGAAAACCAATAAGAACATCTGCAAAGATCATTTTAGGTTCTGACTGCAGGAAGGAACTGATAAAACAATGAGATCATAGGAAGTTAATGCAATCAAAGCAGAAAATGTTACCACAAGAAGGAATGGAGTTAGAACTCCTGATTCAGGTGACGATCAGCATCCGATCTTCCGAAGCCTCCTAAGTATCCTGAGACGGTACCAGAAACAACTGAAACCATGCTATTCAACCAGGTGGTGCCTCGTCCCAATAAGCTGTCGTCCTCTTCCTGTTCTTCTGCTTCCTTCTTTCTCTTCTCCTCTTCTTCCATCAGTATCGCGTCCCATCTTTTGATCATATAAGACCTGACGGCATCAACTCCTGCAGCCACGACCTGCTTTGGAGGTATTTCAAGAGGGTTCTCGTCCAATTTAAGTTTAGTCAGATTAACTAGCCTGCCAAAGTTATCAGGCAATGCATGAATCTGGTTGTTGCTCAAGTCGAGTTCTTTTAGATTAATTAGCTCTGAGATCGTGTCGGGAAGTTCAGTCAAGTCATTGAAGTTGCTGCTAAGATTAAGGATCTCAAGACTTGTCAATCCCCTGATCGAAGGTGGAAGGCCATGGAGCTCGTTGAAATGAATGTCCAGAAGGCGCAAGGATTTGAGCTCACCGATAGATGTAGGAAGATAACGGATCCTGTTTAGGTGGATTGAGAGCTTTTTGAGATTCACAAGTTTAAATCCCATAATTGTTGGTAAGTAAGTGAGTTTATTGAAACCCGCATCCAACTCCTCCAAGGACCTGGAAACATGATTCAAACTCAGATGCATCTTGTGGAAAATAAGTTATCTTCTCTCTGCATATTTTGAGTTTTACCTGCAATGACTAATGCTGTCAGGCAGGGCAGCAAGCTTGTTTCCAGACACATCTAGAATTTTCAACTTAAGCAACAGGCCAATGGAGTCAGGCAATGACTCTAAGAGATTTGCTGAAAGATTGAGCTCCTCAAGATTTTCTAATCCTGCAATTGAATCTGGAATTGCCTGTTTCACTCACAGAAAATTAAAACAAAGCTGATTTTAATTTCTGACCAAGGAAGGAGAAAAAGTACAATTCATTCTTATAGGCAATGAAATAAGAGTCTTATTTTTTTTCAAAAAACTTAATAGGGCAATGACATGAATAAGAAAAGGAAAAATGCATCGCAATGAGGAGAGAATAGCAAAAGCAACAACCACCAAGATTTGCATTGTAGTTTAATCTTAATCGTTGAATCCACTAAGTTCAATTCAGCAATAGGTCATGAAGACGCTGATCAACGGAACATGTCAAGGTCTTAAGGACAAAGAGAAATGAACTCCATTTGAGATAGTAGTTGTTGGCTGTAAAACATTACTTCAACAATCTGGTTCTTGAGGAAATCAAACAAAGGAAAATAAAATTTCAAAGACCTATGTCACCATGTAAACCTTCTAAATCATCTTCTTCAATTGGACAAATGATACTGCTGATTAACCTAGCCCTTTCTCAGGCTCATATTCTTTGTAAAAATCATGCCTTTGCCATATCAAAAACAAATTATTTATGAAACAATCAGATGAGTGACACAGTTATCAAACACAAAAAATAATTGTTTTCAAGTTGTAAAATTGCTAAATATATGGTCAAACACTCTGCTAGTTGCTACACTCAAAAATGAATCTTCCACATAAGCATGAAAAAAGATACAAGAATACAAACAACGCAAGCAGCCATAATGAAATTATTCATTATGATTCACTGGTGGATATGCTCAACTCGAACACCACAGAATGTTAAGTAAAAGTTACGGATAATGACACTACTCGGAAAGGTATTAGGCAACCAATTCAGAATCCATGCAGGTATGTGTAAACTGAACGCCTTTTCTTTGGAAAGATTAAGTATTGCAACTACGAAGATAATCATGGACAAGAGGGGGAGTTGGCAGCACGCAATTGATAATCTTGAATTTAAACAAATTTCCCTTCTGAACAAAAGCTCTTTTGCGCGTTTAGTCTTCCCTGCCGCTCCCTTCGCAACTCAGAAAAGGAAATAGTACAATAGCAATAATACTATATGCGATCGCAGGAATCATTTAACAGGGTAACTGACTTGAGCTCAAGTTACATCACTTGGTTGCTTACAATTATCAAAATTATAGGACCTTGAAGTCAAGCTTCAGTAAACAACTAAGAATACCATGAATACAATCTATTTACAGGTAAAACTTGTCCGAAAGCAAGTTGTTTGGGCATTATTGAAACAAGATCAACTTTGCTCTCAGGTAGTTCCAATCTAAGTAATTGTTATTCAACAAAACTTACTGGATGATTCAAGTGCCTTAGAGCAATGCTTTCTCCATTCTATGCCCAAGTCAAGCCAAATAAATACTCTGCAGAGCAATTAAACTTTTTCATAGTTGTTTCTTATCTTACTTCCTCCTCCATCTCATTCTATCGACAAGGTGATCCAGTAAACAAATTCTCAATACTTAACAATGGCATCTTGCCAGCAAGAACTCTTTATACCATCAGTCCGAAGATTCAAACAATCCAAGAAATGCAACAGGTGCCTAAGTTGCCAATTGATCAATGAAAGCACCTAATGTGCAATCATTAACGTAATATGAATGCAACAAGAGCCAATTCAAATGCATTGAAAATTATCAAACATTTCAAGTCAAGTATCTCAATGCTCATTCATAGAACTAGTAATCCTGACCTCCAGCTGATTATGGGACAAGTTAAGCACAATCAACGATTTCATCCTCCCAAATTGCTCCGGCAATATCCTCAACCTCCGCCCAGACAGATCCACCCTCGGAATGCCCTTTCCCAGTTCCGCTGCCTTCAAAATCCCAACCACCTCTTCATTCACTTCCTCCTGATCTTTAACCTGATTCACCTCCTTCTCCGCCTCCGCCAGATCAACCCCCGCCAACGCCGCCTCATAAAACCTCTCCAACCTCTTCTCCGCCGCGCTCACCATCCTCTCATACGCCTCATGCATCTCATCCAACGCAATCACCGCCTTATAATTCTTATACTCCGTAACCAACTCTTCCGAGACAGGCTTAGACTGATCATATTCAGCAAGTTTGAACCGAGCGGTATCGACAGTCTCGTGATCGGGTCGGGTCCCTAGAGTTTGCAGGATAGATCGGGTCTGCGCGACGTCCTTCACGGCGCGACGCATGGCGGAGATGAGTTCCGGGTTCTTAAGGTGAGGCATTTTCTCAGAGAGCTCAAAATAAGGTTCGCGAGGCTTGGGCTCCGGCTCCGGCGGGTTTTCGATGTCGAACTCGGGGGCGGAGGTGGAGAAGGTGCGCGTGATGTGGGGGAGCTTGGCCATGACGTAGGAGAGGATCGGAAAGTTGGTGGGGTTGGGATCCATTGCATCCAATCCACTGCTGATGTTGGTCTGTATGTGCTATCAAAGATTGTGAATTCGAAAAGGTGAAGGGGAAACTGAAGTGTGTGTTGCATGTGTAGTCAGATGAACAAGCAAACCCCGTAACGAACTGATCGATAAGCAACTGTCGGACTATATATGGATTCTTGAAATGGGTCGGGCCATCCAATGGTTTTTTTTGGCTTTCTTTTTTTTTTTTATTATTGGAGAATTTTAAAATTTTCCATTTCTTAATGGGCTTTCATAATTATAAAAAAAAAAAAATTAAATCAGATCTGATCGAATTTAAATTAATTATATGATAAATATACATAATTATTTTTTTCTATAAAAAGAAATACCCATCAAATTAATTTGTTGGTGTTAGTTAAGGTTGAATATTGTTATATCCATTAAGTGAGTTCCAATTCTTGCAAAGGCGTTTGGTGGGATTAAACATCCGTCCTAACTTATGAATTGTTTTTATATATTTAAATCTTAATTCTTGACAATAAGAAACCTCCTATAAATAGGTGCACATCGCACAAACAAAATTCTTATGGCATGTTTGTGAGGTATCACCCTTGCATTCCTATATTTGTTCACATAAAAAAACAAAAAAAGAAAAATGAAGAATTGGATATATTCTAGGAGTATTGGAATTGTTATACATTTAGTGATTCAAATGTGCAGTTTATACCAGCAAAATTTTATGTAGGCGTATTTTTTTTTGAAAAATTTATCTTTGAAGAGTCATGGGATGATCCATATGATCACTTGATCATATTCTCGATTAGATGCTAACCCCCATCAGACAGTCGTTGTTCATCGTAAAATTGCACGGATGGCTAAACGGAAGGTTTTTCTAATTCTTTTTCATTCTTCTTATTTATTTTTATATTTTCATTAATAATATACCTTCCTTCATCATTTTTTCAAAAGCTCAAAAATAAAGGAATGGTCCCCACCAATCAACCCAACAGGCCCAAACATGTTGGCCTAAACAAACGTATAAAGCTTATTTTTTCAAGATAAACTAATGTGGCAAGGTCCGAAACAGGCATGAATCAGCAAACAATTGGGTGGACAGTGGGGACGATAAGTTATATGGATCCTACACAATACAGATTCTGTCACCATTAAAAATCTCCAATTAACTCTTCCTATATCAATCGGATCAGATTGCTAAGGCAACTAGTGATTACTTTCTCTTGGGTTGATTGTGCAATAACCATTCAAGGAAAATTTTTACTCAAATCTGATTCGGTCGAATGCAATATGTCATAACTAATTTTTGGATTCCACCCTAAATTCCTCTATAAATAGATATGCTGCAATCAAAAAGACAATTTAAGATATTTACACTCAACACACTTTTCTCTCATGAAACAACAAGGATATGAATTTTCTACTCATTTTTGCACTTTGTAAGCTCACATAGCTTATGTTTCCATCACTCGCTTCACAGCACTCATTCCACCATTATCTCTCGTTATTTCAAAATATTCCATTTTTTTTCTCAATAATTCAATTACTGACTTAAATATGAATTAAAGTACTAAACCTTTATTTTACAGGTTAATTCCCTTTTAATCTTAGAACTTATAAAATATGATTTCTTAATTGTTTAATGATGATAATAAATTAAAATCGACATGAATTAAAAATTTAATATTACCATCTCTATATGAAGTATACTATAAATATAATTATATCATTAATATATGCATATGTCTTATTACACATATATATAAGAGGCTTATTATCCTACTTGGCATACCAAACATATATATATATATATATATATATTTTTTTGTTTCTCACTCTAGAAAACGACGTCGTTTCAACACCTTCTCTATTGAAACGACGTCGCTTCTCTACAGTAAAACCCCTGTTCAATAACAGGGGTTCTTCGTCGTTCAAGCCAAGAAAGAATCTCTCTCTCATCTGCATAGTTTTCTACTTTTCTTCACTCAACTTCGTCATTGCTTCTCTCTCCTCTGCTTCTCCACCTGCTGAGCGATGGGTTTGAGCCCTCCTTTCTCTTACATCTTCCACATCTGCATTATGCTTCACTCCACTTTCATTCGTCACAGGCCTTAGAACGTTCAAGCCAAGAAAGAAAAGAAAAAGAAGAACGTCGGGTTATTTCTTCTCCCAAACGCAGAAAGTATGCCGATCGTACGATGCTTTCTTCCTCTTCCTTTGGTAATGTTTCTTCAACCCAACCAAGCCATGATCGATGCGAAGATTTTATTCAGGTTTTTCTTCCCCAAATCAATTTTTTGAAATATTTTTGGATTTTATTTCTTATTGAATTGAATACGCAATTATTTCTTTCACCATGCTTCTCACTATTCATCTGACAAGACTTTACTCAAAATATGTACTAATTTCTTTCAAGTTGGTTCTTTCCCATATTTCCTGATTTCTTCAAATCTCTTTTTTTTATTGCTTCTTCTGATTTAGGGTTTTCTGATTTGATTTGTGATACCATTCTTTGCCCATGCTTTCTACTGTTGCTTGTGCAGAAATGTAGACACTTTTCTTGTTCAACGTTGGTTGAATTTTGTGGCATATATATATATGGGTGTTTCTCTCTGAAACTCATTTTGCTTGCCTCTTCAATGAATCAAACAGGTAATTATCATATTAACATTTTGCACATATCTTTGTTTTTTGAAATTTTGCTTAACTTTGAATAATCTTGCTACAATGTCTATTGATCACTCTTGCAATATACATACTTTTGAGTCCCAAATTTTTGTTTATATGGTGTTGTTAACAATAAATTGCTTTCAAGGGATCTAAATCCTACTGTGATTATTTGTTGGAACTTGTAGGAAAACACTTGATATGTATCACTGTCTTTAGATTTGCTGTTTTTGCCGTTTTTGCCGTTTATCAACCACATAAGAGAGGAAATTTCTGTCCACTATATAAAAAGAGAACTTGGGTATCATAAATCAGACAATGTTGTTTTTCATGTGTTAGTTGTTGGTGAGGGGTTGGAAAACCAGCACACTTTAGCAATTTAAGCAAGCTATGGTACCAATATCTCGCATAATAATCGCATCGTGTTAACAAGCTAAAGAGTTGGACTTTGATTTAATTGATATGAATGTTCAAGCAGAGTGGAACCTGAATAAGAAGTAGAGGCTCATTTACTCTATAATTTTGCTTAATAAAAGGGATGAACAGAATAATAAAAAACGAGAAACACTAAGAGCTATTTATGATATAGGATACGAACCAATAGAGTCAGAAGTAGAATCAGACGTAGAAATTTATGAATATGGAACTGATTATAGTTATGACGAAGAAATTCTAACTAAAGGAAACCCAAATTGGTAGTTTATATGAATTTCCTACTGTTGCTTCATTCATTTTTTTGTAGTTTATTACCATTCTTTTTTCCTCTTTTTATTTCATTATGATTTTCTACGTAAAATGCTGGTGCAGAATGCGGACTACTGCTTTCTCTAATTATTCCTTTTTCTAATAATTCCTTACAATCCTTAGTAAATTCTTCTACATCTCTTATGCTATCATTCTATTTGGCACATTTATTTCAGCATTTGGATCTTTTAATTTTATTTCAATTAATTCTGTCTTATGTCTAGAGGTTCTTCTGAACATACTTCTTCTAATTCCTCTTCTATAGTATATAATTGAATCATGTTTAATGTTTCTTTTAGATTTTCTAATTGTAGTTTTAATACCTCATTTCTTGTTATTATTCGTGTTGTTACCATTTTTTCTTCCTGATTTTCTAATTTTGGACATTTCAGACTTATGGTGTTTATTCTTTGTATGAATGGCTGATAAAGTTTTAGGAAGTTGTTTCCTATTATTATATCTAATCCTGAATCATGCATATATTGTTTTCTTTCGTATTCATTACAATTTCTTGGTGTATAATCATAAGTGTCATAAGTGTCATAAGGGTAATTTCTTTTTCTATTAGATGGTTCACCTTCTTCTGTTTTTACAAATGTAGTATTTTCTGTGTTATATGGGTTTTCTATATTTTCTATTTCTGGTTCTGATTCATAGTCGTATACAACTTCGTTAGTCATCCCAAAAATCTTTGAATTTGTTTTCGATTTTCTAAAATATCTGGAAATGAGTTTATTTTTTCAACAGTGTGTGGTGATAAGATAATTTTTCCTTTTCCAATATTTAATCCTAAATATTCTAATTCCTAGCAAATGATTTTTGATTTCCTTTTTGAAATAATAACTCCTTGTTCCTTTATTCTTTTTAAAACTTTTGATAAGTCAGCAATATGCTGTTCTTTTTCTCCTTTAGTAAATATCAAAATGTCATCAATATATGCAAGACATATATGATAGTAGTGATGGTTTAATTTGTCATACTTAAAGAGGAATAGAAAAATACAAAATGTTACTATGTTTTCAAGGTCACCCACATGACGAACTTCATCTTCAGGAGCTCCATGTGTTAAACAATTTGGATTAAAATGTGCTCCTGTTAGCAACAAAAGGCCATTCACTTTTCTGTATAAGCTCTAATAAAAAATAGAAATTTCAGATAGTCTAAATCTCAAAACACAATCAAGTGCTAACCTGTTGATATACATCAATTTGTAGTGTCACCGTACTCATGCTACAATCTGAAAAGAAAACGAAACTTTGACTCAACTTTCAGGGAGCAAAAGTTCATCCGAATTCATCAGCTAAAACATAAACTGCTGAAAAACATTCACCAGGTGAAACCCGTGTTTTCCTGGAGTGAGCCCAGTGCTACGAACATTGGCAGTTAATATATTATTCTTATAGATAATTTGGTTACTTAGTACTTAGGTTATCTCCATGTATGAGTTTTATAACTTTCATTATCTATTTCTATAAATACCAAATCTATGGATTATATTTTTTTCTCTCTCCAAAGTCAATTCTTAATATTTTGTTTAATACACACTCCAATTGATTTGAGCATTCATTTTATGAAACTGTTGCTTTTCTATGTGCAGTATTTAATAGAGCTTAGCATTGCTGGAGCGACCTCTTGTTATCCTCTTGTTATCGAGGTTTGTCATTGTATTCTTTCTTCTCTTTTTTCTTAGTTCATGTCCCTGAACTCTTTCATTATTTTATTTATTGAAGATTCATTAAAACTTGTTTTTTTTTATATATATGCTTATTTTGAAGATATATATTGTGTATTTAAATTATATTTTATTGTCGAAGGATCTCTACATGTATATCTTTTGTATAGTAAGCAAGAATTTTACTAAATTCTTTGGATGTGCTTATACAAATTGATTTGTTGTTGTTATATTTCTAAATTTTGATATGTCTCTTGGTGATTATTGTGTGATGAGTAAGATGTTATTGTTGGTAATAGCTTTGTGCTCTAGCTATTTTTCTATTTTTAAATTTTTTTAGTCATCTAAGTTGATTCATGTCCCTGAACTCTTTAATTATTTACTTATTGGAGATTCATTAAAACTTGTTCTTTGATAAACTATGCTATACGTTATGTATTTAAATTCTATTTTATCGTCCAAGATTTCTCCATGTATATCTTTGTATAGTAAGCAAGAAGTTTACTAAATTCTTTGGGTGAGCTTATACAAATTGATTTGTTGTTGTTATATTTTTAAATTTTGATCTCTCTCTTGGTGATTATTGTGTGATTGAGTGAGATATTATTGTTGGTAATAGCTTTGTGCTCTAGCTATCTTTCTATTTTTAAATTTTTTAAGTTGTTTAAGTTGATTTCTCTTGGCATGCATGAATATAAGTAACTTGACTTTATCCTTTTCGTACTTTTTCTTCCTTCATGACCACATATCCATGTAAGTATTTTATATAGGTCTCTTTAGATGAGCATTTTTTGTTATCCTATTCAAGTTTGTTAATATGGAACTTTATATAAGTTGGCCAACATGTATAGTCTATTTCTTATTGATTTGATTATGGTATGTATACATTTCAAAGAGCAATCCATCTTCATACTAGAATTCTTTTTCACTTACAATTCTCCTTCAACAATCTATCCTTATTGAGATTAACATCATGTTTACTGCTCTTTGTAGACCATTAATCTTCTCAATGGCATTGTTTATATTGAAGTATGTGAGTTTAACATTCTTAATACCTTTAATTTTTTTTTGCCTTTCATCATTTTTGTTTAGTTGTCCTTTAGCTACTGCACAATATAGAATCTATGACACAGTCAAATTCGATACGTTGCCCAACAAGGAATAAAAAAATCCAATATAATGAAAGAAGGCGTGAAGCTTACAATAACAAGTCTGCTGAAGAGAAAAATAAGTTGAATGCCCGTCGTAGAGCACTGTATGCACAGAAATCTTCGATCAAAAAACTTCATACTTTGGCTGCCTCATTTTCTTTTCCAACCAGCCAAGCCTTTCATCATGTTAGGGATGGTAGGTCTCGTAGCTTGTCTTCTACAAATAATATACTCATGAATCTCAAACTACCAGACAAGTTGATGCCATGGATGAAGAGTCACTTCATTATCCATTATCTGACGACTACCATGTGACATTTGGCATACCTCTAGATATACAGGCTCTTGAACATCAAACCAGTCATGACAAAGATGGTAAAGAATTAACACTTTGTACTTAAGTCACATATTTTTCTAATTCACTATTTCATTTTTTTCCTCATTTTCCAACTTCTCCATTTTATCTTACATATGCTCTCTTATCTTTAAAGAAAACCAAGTGAACTTTGATTTCGGTAGTGAAGATATCAACAATTCAACTCCAAAAGTGTTTGGGTTTGGCCGCCTAGCAAAAATTGGAGAAAGTCCTTGGTGTTTGCCAGAGGCACCCGTTTGTATGCATTGTGGTGCAAAAAAATTCCATCGAGAACCACCTGGTTTTTGTTGCTCCAATGGTCAAGTGTCACTTTCAGCACTCAATGTTCCTAATGAATTACGGGATTTGTTCTTTGGTAGTTCCCAGATGTGTTTGCATTTTAAGGCTAATTCTCGCACATATAACAATGCTTTTGCCTTCACCTCATTTGGGGTCACCTATGATAAGGAGCTTTGTCGTAATGAAAAAAATATATACACATTTAGAGTCCAAGGATTAGTTTATCACTTTCTTAATGATCTCATTCCTAAGGAAGGCAAGGGAAACTAATTTGCAACTGTATTTTCATGATATTGAGAATGAGGTTGATAATCGTTTAGCTGTGTCTGATAAATTGAAACAGGAACTGGTTTTAATGATTATGAAGCTTTTAGAGGTTAATCCTTACTCTTTTTTCTTTCGTAGCCTACGAGAAATTCCTGAATTACATGACTATAAGATTATTCTAAGAGCTGACCCTGGATTAGATCAACGAATATATAATGTTCCCACTGTTGATCAAGTGGCTGGAAAGACTAGTGTGAGGAGTCTCAGTCTCGAGATATCAGAGTTTATCCAAAATCTGGTAGAAGTCAAAAGATAGAGTACTATTATGGATGTTATGATCCATTACAATACCCTTTATTATTTCCCCGAGGGGAACCTGGTTGGCATGTGGCATTAAGCGAAAAAAACTTTCTGAAAGAATTGGTTCACAAAAAAGGATGAGACTTTGTGAAGGTGAACACATGGTCCATCCTTCACTTGTTCTTCAAGTACTCAATTGTTGCAAGTTGAGGCAGAAGGCATGTGACTGACTCTCTCTCTCTCTCTTTATTTATTTTATTTTTACTTTTTTATGTTTATCATTTTTTTATCTCTTTATTGCTTGCAGTTGCTGAAAAATTCTCCCACAAGCGGGAAACTATATCTGCTCGAGAATATTATTGCTATAGACTCCAAATGCGTGCTGGTGATAAATCAATATTATTGCATTCTAATAGGCTATTGCAACAATATGTCAATGATATGTATATTAAGGTTGAGACACAAAGACTTGATTATTTTCGGCATGAACAAAGACAAAAAAATGCTAGAATTGAGTCTCTTCAGGGTATAGTTGATAGTCTTGGAATACATGGTGAAAATGACCCCAATAAAATTGGACAACGAATTATACTTCCAGCTTCATTTATAGGAGGTCCTAGAGATATGCGTAAGAGATATATAGATGCAATGACATTGGTCCAAAAATATGGGAAGCCTGATATTTTCTTGACAATGACATGTAATCCTAATTGGACTGAAATTACTAGCAAAAAACTCGACCATGAATTACCACAAAATAGGCCTGATCTATTAGCTCGAGTTTTTAGGGCAAAGCTTGAAGAACTAAAAGATGAATTAATAAATAAAAAATTTTCGGTGATGTGGCAGCTTACACGTATGTTATTGAATTTCAAAAAAGAGGCCTTCCTCATGCACATTGGCTATTAATAATGAAAGATAGGTACAAAATTAAATCTCCCGATGCATATGACCGATTTATATGTGCTGAATTGCCTGATAAAGCAAGATATCCTTATCTTTACTCTTTGGTTGTCAAGCATATGATGCATGGTCCTTGTGGTAAATTGAATAAGAATAATGTCTGCATGAGAGATGGTACATGTAAAAATCATTATCCAAAAGAATTCTGTGATATAACATCCCATGGAAAAAATTCATATCCTAATTACAGGAGAAGGAATGATGGAAGGACTGCTTTAGTTAGAACAAAATTACTTGATAATTGTTGGGTTATCCCATATTGTCCATATCTATTAGCAAAGTTTGATTGTCATATTAATGTTGAGATTTGTTCTGACATTAAATTAGTTAAATACCTATATAAGTATATATATAAGGACATGATCGAGTAGCATATAATGTTGTGGGAACTGATTCATCCATAGCCCATGATGAGATTAAACAATTCCAATCAGGAAGATGGATAGCTCCAGAATCAATATGGAGGCTTTTTGGTTTTGCGATGAGTGAAATACATCCTTCAGTTATTACTTTACAATTACATATTCCCAACTATCAATATATATCATTCAAATGTACACAAAGATTAGAACAGGTTGTTTCTAATCCAATAGCATCAAAAACTATGTTAACTGAATTTTTTTACATGAATACTCATGATGAAAGAGCGAAATGCATGAATCTTTTGTACAGAGAATTTCCTCAATACTTTGTTTGGGATACAAAAGATAAGATTTGGGGAACAAGGAAACGGGGCACGGTGGTTGGACGAATAGCTAATGCCAGCCCCGTAGAGGGCGAGCGTTACTATCTGAGAATTCTTTTGCAAAATATTAGAGGACCAACATCTTTCGATTCTTTGAAAACTATACAGGGTAAATATCATGATACATTTCGAGATGCAGCTGCAAGCTTAGGGTTATTAGATTCAGATAATTCTTTAGAAGAATGTCTTGAAGAAGCATCTCAATATCAGATGCCCTATAGTTTAAGAAGGTTTTTCTCTACAATCTTAATGTATTATTCTCCAGCAAATCCAACAAAATTATGGGAAAAATTTAAACCTCATATGTCTGAAGATTTTCGTCGGCAAGGTTATTTATCTGAACATGAAATAGAGATAAAGAAATTAGAAGGAATTAATGAATTTTTGGAAACTTTAGGCAAATCTTTGAAAGAATTTCATCTTTCTTCTGTGCCCATGAACTTGTTTGATTCAGATAAATTTACAAAAGAGTACAATCATGAAAGAAAGATTGAAGTTTCAGAAGCTGATCTACTTTCAATTGAGAAATTAAATGATGATCAAAGGCATGCATTTAATATTATCACTGAAAAGATTTACTCAAGTTCAAGTGGTACCTATTTTATAGATGGGCCGGGAGGAAGTGGAAAAACCTTCTTATACCGTGCTCTCCTTGCTGATGTGAGATCAAGAGGTTATATTGCACTTGCTGTAGCAACTTCTGGTGTAGCAGCTGCACTGTTACCTGGAGGTCGAACAGCACATTCACGATTTAAAATACCTATAGATATTGATGGGAAAACAAAATGTAAGATAAGCAAACAAACTACACTTGCAAAGTTATTGTTAAGTGCGAAGTTGATAATTTGGGATGAGATCTCAATGGCTAGGCGCCAGATCATTGAGGCGTTAGATGATATTTTACAAGATTTAACCGATTGTGATAATCCTTTTGGTGGGAAAGTTGTTGTCTTTGGTGGTGATTATAGGCAAATTGCACCAGTTGTAGTTGGAGGGAAAAAAGAAGATACCATAGATGCAAGCTTTGCAAGTTCTTTGTTGTCTCGCAATGTTAATAAATTATCATTAAGAGAAAATATGCGTGCTAAAGATGATCCAATGTTCACTGAATTTTTGATGAGAGTAGGCAATGGAACTGAAACACATGTTCTTGATGATAGAATTGAAATTCCAAACAACATGATTTTACCTTTTGTTGAGTCTCACAAGTCACTATGTGATTTGATTGACTTAGTTTTTCCATGTTTGGATCTCTTCTTGACTAATCCTTTGCTTGTAATAAATAGATCTATTTTAGCACCTAAGAATGATTGTGTTGATGAGATAAATGAAATTTTGATAGATAAGTTTCCAGGTGAACTGAAACATTTTGTTAGTCTTGATAAAACCCGTGACCCTTCACTACAAGGTCAATATGAGGATTTCTTGAATTCTATCACAATTAGTGGACTACCACCACATATATTAACATTAAAAGTAGGATGTCCTATTATGCTACTAAGAAATATCAATCCAATCGAAGGTCTTTGCAATGGGACGCGGTTAATTTGTCGAGGTTTAGGAGAAAAGGTGATTCATGCTGAAATTGCAACGGGTCATTTCAAAGGAAAACAAACATTTATCCCCAAAATACCTTTGGAATCACCTGACAAACGTCAATGTCCAATTCCATTTACAAGGACACAGTTCCCTGTCAAGCCATGTTTTGCAATGACTATAAATAAAGCTCAAGGGCAAACCCTTGATTTTGTTGGTGTGTATTTAAGGGAACCTGTGTTTAGTCATGGTCAATTATATGTTGCTCTTTCTAGAGCCAAGACTGGTAATTCGGTTAAGGTTTTGATACAACCTCCAACTATTGAAGATAAAGTTGTCACATTTACAAGAAATGGTGTTTATAAAGAAATTTTGTATCTTGCAAATCAAGAGTAGAATTCTCCTTCACTTTACTGTTGTTTAAACAACAAATTTACTAGAAAGGAAAACTTAAATGTGACTATTGAGATGTCATGATATAGGATGTTTTCTTTTCACCTCTGCAACATCCAAATGCATAAGAAACAGGTGCCCTCATTTCTTTATTCTTGTTAAGCTTTTAAAAACATTTCAATGTGTTTTAGTATATATTTGAAAAGCAATAATCTAATCAATTTCTTATTTTATCTCAGCCATACATCACTCTTTTTTAACCATCATGTTTCTTAATTTTCCTTAGTGGACTGCTTAAGAATGATGTGCATGTCGTTCCTCTATTATTTTCTTTATATGTAGTATTAGTGACATCTCCGTACAATGAGTATTACATATTTCTTTACATGTCGTTTGTCTGAATCATTTGTTGATTGGTTTGTCAATTTCTTTCTATTGTGTTCAAATACGTGGTGCATGAAATTTGGATTTATCTTCTGAAGAATAGATTATAAATGTAGTAGCTTTTTTTTTTATTTTTTAATATTTCATAGATAAACATCCAATCAGTCTACTAGCATTGTAATTTTTTACTTGTGTATTTTTTTAAATAACTTTGACTACTCTATATGTTATTTGTGTAATATTTTACTTGTTTTCCTCATAACTATAAATTTATTCTATGTGTAGTGATTGTTTGAAATGCATAGCCCTCTTGTCCCTGTTGCTGAGATTACACCAAATACCAAGAATTGGACAACAAAAGTTCTTGTTGTTCAAAAGCTAAGCCCTCGACAATCACAGTCCAGTCCAAAAAAAGTATCAAAGGTTTCTCTTTATTGACAAGGATGTATGTATGCACAACATCAACATCAGTACAATAGTTGATTCCTTTCGAATTATTTATTCTTCTATAACAGTTAAAGTATCTGATTCGAAATCTTATACAGGGAACTAAGGTACAGGCTGTTATATATAGTCCAGACATGAGCTTGATGGAAGATGTGCTTCAACTTCAAGAAACATATTATATATCAAATGCAAAGGTCACATTCGTTGAACCTAAGTACAGAATGGTACCACATATGTACCAATGGATCATAAGCAGAACTACAGTCATCCGTCGTGTAACAGATGATTCTCTCCCCTAGAGAACTTGGAGCTCCAGAGTTCAAAAAGTTTGCTGACATTCCACTATTCCTCAATAGCAATTCTCTTATCGGTATATTTATCAAAAAAATTTAATGGGTAATAAAGTTTTCAATATTCTTCATCTAAGTTTGTTTGCTTTTAAACAGATGTTAGCTATTGTTGTTGAGAAGCTTGAGCAAAAGAGTATAAACACAAAATATGGGATGTCAACTATTCAGGAGTTTGTCGTTGTGAATGATGAGTAAGTATGGTGCATTTTTGTTATGGTTGGTCCCCAATCAATAATCTTTTGTATTTTTGCAAAAATTGCAACATAGGAAAAAGCCAATGATACTCACACTATGGAATGAAGTCATCTCCACAGAAGGAGCATCCATTCTTGCTACTGCTGACAAAATGCCTATCATCGCTGCAACTAGATTGCATGTGACAGACTATAATGGTATGTACTCATTTCTAGATTCAACATGATTCCTTGCTTAAGCATTATGCAATATTATGTACTAAAGTAATTTAAATTACTTCACTTTGTCAGGTATATCACTTTCTGCAAGAGGTTTTGCAAATATCATTCTGAACCCATCATACTCTGAAACTCAATCTCTTAGGACTTGGTACATGTGAATCTCCATTATTACATAGAACAGATATATTTTTACATAACATTTTGCCTTTTCTTATACACTCTATTTCTCTTACATTGTTATCTTTAAAATATAACTAGGCGAACAAAAAATCATGTGTTTCTAACTGAACTTGTTCGTGACAAAAAGTACCTCAAGCGATCATCCCCTCGTCAAAATATTCCACGGGATAGCTTCTCTTCTATTGCAAATGTCATAACTAACAATGTGGTAAGTTTTTTTTTTATTATTTTATTGTCTAAAGTTTTTGGTCTTTTGTTGCATAGTTTAAATTCAAGCTTTTTGAACATTCATAGGTATTTGAAGCCATTGAAATATCCTAATAAATTTATGAAAGTTTATAAATTCCACACTACATTTGTATTTGTGTAGGAAGACAAATTCTGGGTCAAAGTGACAGCGACAATCATGGATGTTGATAAAAAAATACTGGTATATGGCTTGTGATAATTGCTTGAAAGGTACGACTGGCGAGTATGGTTGGGAAATTACTTGCAACTTTTGCCGTGCAGAAACTATTGCCAAGCCAAGGTCATGATTTTTCTGTCATTTAATTCATTTCTTTTACATGCTTTGCTTTAGCAGAAGTGATGGTACAAGTAAGTTATGTGTACATTTCTAATTAATTTTTTCAACTATCTAGAACCAAGTTTGCTATCACACTCTCCGACGACACAACAACTGGATGTTGTTATATTTGGTGACTTGGCAGAGAATCTTCTTGGTATTACTGCACATGAACTCATGAAAAATGAGGAAGAGGTTGGTTATTTATTTTTTAATTCTATAAATAAAAGTGCTCATAGTGATGCTATTTTTTTCTTGAATAAAGTTGGTTTATCTTCTCCTTAACAGAACAAAAAGTTGGACTGTGATGCCATAAATAAACGTTTGAATGGAAGAAGGTTCATTGTTCAGATAAAAAAGAAGACTGTAGACACTCATTATGGCATTGGATATCACTATAATGTTGCTTCACTGATGGAAGAAGACGCTATCCAGCCCCCAAAAGATGATGTTAAAGAATGTTCATCTTCACACTCTCATGGTGTTGGTATGTACTTTATTTAATATCTCCTTAACTTTAAAAACTCTAAACGAATTTCATGTTTTGTACTTACGTATTGATTTGTTAATATCAGATTTGTCAACCATTGGTGTTGATCCTAATGTTGCTACTGCATCTATGAATACACACATTCTCCAATCAACTAAGGATTCACAGGATGCTGCAAGTTCGTCAGCATCACTTCCAAAGGACAAGTGACGATGTTTGTTGGGATAACTTTTTTGTCAATATGTAACTAAACAACTACCAAACAACTTTCAGGTTTCTGTTTAAACTTCATGTATGGTAACCTCTTTTGCCAATACTCACAGTGATCTGTTTTGCCTATGCACCTACTACATAGTGGTCTCAAGTTTTAAATCTTTCCCTAGCATTGCAAGATGTTGGTACAAGGTCTAAGAAACCGTTATGTTATATAATATCACTTCTCTTGTTATTAATTAGCTTTGTATGAATTATTTTTTTCTGGTTATGAGTTTTTTCTTCTTTGGCATGCAGTGAATGACCTTGTCATTTATTATAGGAATAAAACTTGCCCAGGTTGATTTTATGCAATTACGATATGCTTTGCTCAAAGGGAATCCTTATTAGGAATATTAGTGTTTGTTTTAGAATCATTCAAATGCTTTGTTACTATTGAACGAAGCTAAAATTCATATTGTGGTGAAAATAATTTTCTATAAATTTAAACTTATATTATGAAATATGCATATACAATTCATCTTTGATTAAAATAGGATCAAATAATGGCATATATTTATATTAACTTAAAAACAACATTCCAAGTGGAAGAAACAATTCTTGATTAGTTAAGGGTAGGAAAAAGACAAATGTTTTGATCCTTCTTCAATTTTTTTTTAATTTTTTAATAAAATTTGTTTTATTTTTGTAAACTGGTGTTTTACATAAACAATTCTCTTGAATTATCATATTATCTTATTTATTTATAATTATTAATTAAATAATAATAATTTTTATTAAATTTTACGGGCATAATTTACCGCGCCTTGCGCGGTCCCCCTTTCTAGTTAAACTATAAACATAGTATATCATAATGACATGAGTTGGTGACAAGGACATGTTTGGAGACTATTTTAATTGGAAATGTCAATTATTGGGAGACACACATGGAATTAGAGAGGACAATACATGCACATTAACTAGGTTTTTTCACTCAATGTATGAATATATAATCACATAATCATTAGTCTTTAATAATATAAGTGTTATGTACAATTTTCATCAATAAAATATACATACAATCACATTCACCCCGCGGTAAAGGATAAGAGGGCTAATGAAAAATTCCCCTAATAATATTTACTATAACTTTTAATTAGTATGAAAATGCCTTTACATTACTGTAAATATATCTCTGTGTACTTTTACATAAATGTTTGTTTTGTAAAATATAATTGCAGATTTGAGCATATAATTATTTCTTTGTTTATGCAATTTACAATAAAATGATAGATTTCAAATATTGTTTTTAATTAACTTTTTTAAGAAAAAAAATCTTGCAATAAACATACTTTAGACAGGTAGATCAGAAGACATTGTAAAGTTAGCACTTGACTCAATTTTTAATGTGTGTATTTTATGTGGCATTTGATACCAAAAATTCAATCTTTAACGACCTCGTACTCTGTATCTGGATTTTCTATGTAAATGTACTTATGTTACAATTCGAGACGCTTGTATGATACTCTGTACTAATGTAAATGTACTAACGTTCCAAAATAGCATGCCAACTTTCAATACGCTAACGATAACAAAAATAAATTTTCTCTCATGATTAGCAGCTCTCAATTTCTGTTGCCCACTAAGTCATGGTAGGGCTTATCATGAACGGCGCCGCCACTGGAAACAAATGACTGAAAATCACAAGTAACAGCGGGGAATTCAGCCAGCAAACCATCAATCTACGACGGCGTTGATCGGAAGCCTAATGCATATCCGATAACTCCGCACATCCGGTGACAACAAATCTATGAACTCAGAGAAAATAGAACTGAATATACCTTCGATAACGATTTACAATACTCGCGAAATTACACCAATTTACAATTTCTAATTCCAAAGGAAAAAATATTTGGAATTTCTCAGGTGCTAACTCACGGTATCTTGATCTGTGCTTGAGTTTGTGTGTTAATCTCTACTGCTAATGAGCGTAATTCCGGTGTGGTACACGGTGGAGCTGCCTCATCGGGCTGGTCACCGCGTAGTTACGGTATTCCCCAGCGACCACAGGATATCCAACCGCAGGGGAGAAACAATGGTTCGCCGCCGTAAACGGTGGAGCTTCGTAATAGCCAAAGGCGAAGGGAACGGCCCGGCGCTGCGGTTTCCGAACCGAGGGAAAATCGAAACACGACAAAGGAGACGACGGAGGCGAGACTTTCTTCGCAGATTTGATCGGAAAAAGCACGGCTCTAATTTTGGCCTCCGGCGAAACCCTATCGTACTCTCCGATAACATTTCTGAGCTCCTCCTCTGATTTGACTGAGATCAACAAGTCCAGATCTTCACTCGGCAACTTACACTTCAAATCCATGGAAGATCCACACAATTCCCCAAATTTCACCATCAGCTCTGCGTAGAAATCCACAAAAACCTCAATAATCCCCCAAAAATAAAACAGAAACAGAATAAAACACGAGAAAAGCTAACAACGGCGATTACCTAAAAATGTAATCGAACGATCAACGGAGAGAACCCGAGTCTGACCGCCTACGTATCGCAGCTCGCCGTCGGACGGACGGGGGACGATTTTGCCCCCGTAACTGCAGAGAAACTTGATGGTTGTTGGAGACTTGGTACTTGAACTCAAAGTTTGAGCCATCTTAGAGAGAAAAAGTCGGGAGAGAGAGATCAGTGAGGAATCTGTTGGTTAGCTTCAAGACAATAAGCCATATTATATAGAGTTTGTGCATGGGAACTTCGAAAGAAGCGAGGAATCCTTATTGCATTTGGAAACGGATCACTGAAATTAGGGCGTGTTTGGTGAAACGGAAAAGTGTAACAAAAATTTAGAACTAAAATTTTGATTGATATGTTAGATTGAAAATTAATGGATTTTTATATCCCACATTAATTTAAAATTTTTTTTGATATTTTATTTTCAAATACATTGTACCATAGTGAGTACAAATAATTGTACATAGGATGAGGAGTAACTCAACTTTGTCAAACGAGGTACATACCTCGATCTCGTCAGCTCGTCTATTTTATTTTCGTACCATGTACTTTAGCTTGTTATCATTTAAAAGTACACACTTATATATTTTGCTATATCATCGATAAAATATCATTAACTCTTACTTTTATTCATACAGTAATAATATCTTTTATTATCTGAAAAGTAACTATTATTTTCATGTGACTATATTATATATGAGCTGAAGTTGGTCGACTTACAATGTCTATCGGACGGAGTACGGGCTTCTAGTAGGATTACACGAATTGAATCTTTTTATTCAAATTCTATCATATTTTTATATTATTTAATATATATACACTACGTGTATAAAATATTGCACTGAATAAAGTAAATAATATAACTTTTATAAATGTAGTATGTACATATTAAATAGAACAAAAAATATAATGAATTTGAAAAAAAAAATCCAATAGACTGTAATTGTATGGGTAGTTTCACCTTTAATCAAATCTTTAAAATTATTTTAAAAAAAAGAAGTAGAATCTTAGTACCCACCAAACAAGGCTTAAGGTAAGGAAAAGGCAACGGCCCAATGAAGGTAGAACCAGTGGAGTAGAGATTAGTGGCAGTAATGAGGTGGAGTGGTTATACGGGTCGGACTGGCAACGCCTCTTTCGGAGCGACGCGTGGATTTCATTCTGGCCCATATCCCGCCGGATTCCGGGGGACCCGCCTGCAAAATGGACCCCACCCGCTACGCCTGTGGTCTGCTCAGTCCTTAACCGCTCACCTTCTTGACAACTAACCGCATATTTGGTTTGTCTTCTTTAATTAGTTGAATACCTCCATCTCAACTTTTCTTAATTTTTTATACATAACTCTATAATTATATAATAATTAAAATTCCTGTTTAAATTATAATAATTAAATTTATTAATATATTTTTTATTTGTATTATAGGTGTCATAGTCTCATATATATTACAGATAAAACTAATTTTATTTGGTACAACATAATAAAATAAAAATTTTTAGATAATAAATGAGACAAGCACTACTAGAAAAAGAAATATTGTTGGCTACACTTTTAATAGCTACAAACTAAAAGTCTTAGTAAATAACTATTACTAACCATGGTTATATATCAAAATGATGCAAAAATTTAGTCTATTTACCAATGAGAAATATTATTTTGCCATGGTTATGAGTCTTGACTTTTAACTATAGTGGAAATTTTAACAAAATTCGTCAAAGTCACGCCATTAGTTGTTATGCGGCTATAATAATAACTATTTACGATAATTATTTACTTTTATTAATAATAATAATAATAATAATAATAATAAATTATAATTAAATATTATATTTTTTCGAAAGTGCCCATGCATATGATCTGATCTAGAAGTCATAAAGTTTTAATTAATTTTTTTTTAAATTTGATGTATGAACTATTTGATGTATGAACTGAATTAAAGAGATGTTATTTTGAGTCCATTTACATAATAATTGTAAAAAAAATGATTAGTTGATTAACATGCATGATTAATTGTTGAACTAATTAATCACGAGAGATCGAATATGTTATAACAAATTAAACGTAACATGATTTTGTTATTATATAATTATGATCCTAATACATAATTGTATTATGTTGTCTATTTGGGGACAATTATTTGATTATGATTACTTTGAGTTGTTTATAAAATAATTAGTTGAAATTATTTAGGTCAAGTTGGTACAAAGAATATTAAGAATTAACTTTTCAAGTTTAATGTTCACCAATGTAAATATGTCCATACATTCTCTAATCCATTGGTTATGATGTCGGACTTTTGTCTATTTCAATTTAATTATTGATATATCGATTTTAATTTTTATTAATTATGACAATAAAATTTAAGATATTATTATTGATATATGTGCTAATTTGCTATGACGTGGGCAAAAAATTATTTGTTTGGGTTGTATTTAGCTTGAGATCCTTGGACCTGATTTTTCACAAGTTTTAAAATTGAAACTTGCAAAAAATACGTTAGCACATCAACGCTTAAGTCAATAAGCAGTTGCAAAAAATATACTTCAACAAAACAAAGTAATAGAGAATGATAGTGTAGTAGTAGAATGCTTATAATGTTAGTGCTTTGTGTGTGTGGATGTTGCAAAGTTGTATTACCCTTCCCAGGGGAACACCTATTTATAGTCCCGATCCCAAGCCGGTTGATGAGGTATAATCCCCTTAAGACTTAGGGAGGTGATTGCCGAGGATAAGCCATCCATAAATCTGGAGAGAATTTTAGAGGTTTCAACCGTTAGAGATTTTCGTCGGGATAGGTCCCTTTCCAGGATATGTTCCCGAATTCCAAGTGGTAGTTGCAACAAAGATAGGGGATTTGCCTAAATTTCCGATCTCAATTGGTGTGTGGCTATCCTTTTTTTCAAATGGCCAAATGGCCTTCTGCTATCTATGTATCAGGACATACTGACGTCTATGTGGTTGCCAGGTCATATTTCCTTTGAATTTGAAGGTGTTCTTTCATGCCCTTTCTGTCGGCCGAATGCCTCTAGGGGCCTTCGGCTGGGAGTTTCTTCCCCCTTAGGCCTCGTGCATTCTTGGGCTTCTACTGGGCCTTGTCTAAGCCAAACTCCTTGGGTGGGGCGTATTTTTTGGGCATCATGTTCGAATAAAACAAAATTATGTATAATACAATTTTCGACAATCATTAAAAGGAAAAATATATTTTTTCAATAATATAATCTTCATATTTTATCGTACTATTGGATATCATATGAAAATATATTATTATTTTTATAACGATTGTTGAAACATAACAAACTGACAGATAGGTGCACCAGAAGCTACGTACTATCAAAGTAGAAAATATATAAATATACATTAACTCAATAAACAAAAATTATTAAATAAATAACCATGGGGCCTCAATTTCAACTATATCATAACACAAAAAATGGTGATATTATTATATGTACAAATTTGGGGATTTTTTAATTTATATGAATCTCTAGATTTATATTATGGGGATTATTTATAAAAAAAATTATACTCTTTCAAAAGTGATTAATTTTAGAAAAGGTAGCTAAGTTATTAAGATGTAAACTTTAGGAGTACTTTGAAGAAATAGTTATAAGAAGAAAGAATTTTAACCTGAAAGTATTTGAGAAAAAATTGGTGTATTAATGTGAAATTGCATAACTATCATCGTAAGTGAGTATATTTTAGCCGTCATCGAAATGAGATATTTTTAAAATATACGAAAAGATAGTCGGGGCAAAAAATTGTAAAAAAATTCAATTTATTTACAAAAAACTCTTTACATGGAAAAAGCATATTCTCGACGATTTAACTTATTTCAACTTAATTAAAGAAAAGCATAGCCAAAAGTTCTATTTCTAAATACCTTCACTTATTTAATTTGAGCTATTAATTTAAAAAGCACTTAATTTTAAATATTTGCAAAACACCCCATGTTGATAGTGTCTGATAATGATTTGGTGATTTTACCAAAAACAAACATACAAACTTCAATTATGGAACATTTTAGTTTATTGGGCCTTTTAAATATAAAAGTTTGTGAAATATAGCAAAACACACATTGGGCTTTAATACACACACACACACAGACACAGAATTGAGGTATTCATAGACTATAATCCCATCAGTACACTAAAAATTAAGTATAATTTTCACTAAATAATACATTATAATTAGACTATAGTGGATCCGAAATTCACCGACATGAAATGGTTAGTTTTATATCCTTAACCAAGTTCAAATTCGTAGCATTCACATATAAAATTAAGGGTAAATATTATATTATTTACGATTCCTTAAATTTGTATTTAGAATTATTTTAGTAGATTAATTTCACTTTTTGATGTTAGGAACTTTAGTTTTTTTTTTTTTAATCTCAAATTGTCATATTTGACCATTTTTCGATGGAAATATAAATGGAAAATAGTCATGTGACCATCACATGGCTTAGTCTACAAAGGTAATTTTGTAATTATGCATTTTTTAAAAATTAAATTAAATTAAACACGTTCTGACGGTATTTTAAGACACGAGCTTGTTCTATAAACGAGCAAATTCAATATTCAAAAAGAGAGTCACACGCTGGTGTTCTTCCGTGCAAAATTTCAACACGCAAACAAACAAGAACATATTTGGCTGTTTTTTCCTCCTAAACGTTTCTAAGAAGAAAAAAAATATGTTTTAATTGAAATAGATTCATTTCATTACATCGCATATCTCGTTTGCTACCACAACTACTTAGTACATATGCATTTCTTGCCCTCTTATTACATCTTCCACACCACAAACATAAGAATGCAAGCTAGTATAAAAAATATCTTCATACATTTATGTACATTATTCTCCAAATTTCTCAATTTTGTCGGTAGGCCAAAATACTTTCCTTAGCACGTTGGTCGTCATGCATACTGGGATATAGCAACACCATAATGATTGAAGGGTTTTCTTAAAAATATTAAGATTATCATAGGACAAACATACAAAATAATAATTAGCACTATGATGGTTAAGCCAGTAAATAATTCAACAAGATAAAAAGGGAAAGTCAAGTAAAAACGTGAGATTATGATGAAATAAATTATGCGTTCTGAAAATGGAGTGTTGAAAGTATGACATTAATGGTAATGTTCGTGTGAAAGGTGTGGAGAATGAGAGAATCTGGGCTTATTTATTTTTTTATTATCAAAAAAAAGAAAATTTACGAAAAAAATATTTTTTAATATATTAACGTTTTTATTACGAGTCGCGGTTTCAAACCGCGACTCGAAATTTTTTTTTTTTAATCGAGTCGCGGTTCGAAACCGCGACTCGAAGTTTTTTTAATTTTTTTTTTCGAGTCGTAGATTAAAAACGCGACTCCGTGTCGCGGAATGAAACCGCGACACGGGGTCGCGATTCAATCAGCGACTCCGAGTCGCGGTTTCAAACCGCGACTCGGGTCTTTTTTAAAAAAAAAAATTTATTATAACTAATTTACCCACGAATCAATTTAAAAAAACACAAATAATAATTAATAATGAATAAATGTATTATAAATATTATTACAAATATTACAATACAAAAGTAAATATTAAAAATGCCCCCCTGTCCACAATTACGTCTGTGTCGTTGACGTCGAGGTCTTCTTATTTCTTCGCCCATATTTTGTATTGGCTCATTTTGTCCATCATTATCATCACCACCGGAATTAATATGCGACCCACTTGATGATGCTGCAGAACTGGACTCCACATTATCACGATATGCACTAAATGATGGAAATGGAACTGGTGAAATGTTATATTCTGGTGCATATGGTTGGTTAATACCAAGGCCAAGGTCAAGATCTACATGTGAAGAATAAGCTTCTGCATGGCTTGACATGTATGAAGTGGATTGAAACCAATCATCTTGTGACGGTTGAGGCACATAGTAATCCTGAGGCGGTTGAGGCACGTAGTAATCTTAAGGCGTATATGCTGTTGAAGGACCAGCTATATCCACCCCAATATCACCACGTTCAACTGAACCAATAGACATTTGGCTAGAACTTCTCCTTTGTCTGTGGGATGTGGTGGGAGCACTATCGGATGGTGTTGCAGTTTGTTGTGGCTGATGTTTTATGGCTTCAGCGATAATTTGTACTTCGTGTTCAAGTTGGGCCACTAATTGGCGATACCCTTCAACGTCTACTGGTTTAGATTGAAAAAGTGTTTGAAGAGTATTTACCTGTTGAGTCTGAAAAAATATAAAATATAATGAATTTTAATAAAAATTATTGTTAAAAATGAAGTATATAAAATAAACATGTGATATTATGTAGCATACCACAATCTGCAACATTTGGCATCTCCAGGTTGGTATCCGCTTTCCACACGTCTACCAGTAGACGACGAAACGAAATGACGTGTTATGTTGTTGTACCATTCCCAATATCCTCGATCTGTATCTCTTCTGTTGGAAATGGGTTGTCTTTGTATGACCGTGTCATATCGTCTTTGCCATCTAGTGATGTAGAGTATGTGCTGCAAAACCCAATCTGTGCCCGTACGATTGGAACGGGTGATCTTATGCAGGCTCATGTCCCGAGTATCTGGCTGATCTGGAATATTTTGCATCATCCCAAACTGGCGAAGGACCCGTTCGGGATGATGCATCTCCACTATTGCATAAAAGATCAAGGGACATATTGATCTCCACAGCTGAGGGTTAAAATCCCCTGCGTAAGCCATAATGACATTTGATTCCATGTCATACGGCTGCCAGATAAACTGTAATAAATAAAATAATGCAAGTTAATGTCATTTTTATATGATCGAATATATGTAATTAAAGTTATGAATATAAAATACCTGATCATATTGCATCTCATCTAATATATCTCTAATGACCCGGACAGTTGTTCGCACTGTCCGGGTGAAAGTGTGCTCACAGTTCCACATTGCACCATATGGTGCTCCTGGGAGCACACGGTTATTATCTATTTGGTGTGGGCCCATATGTACACGTGGAGCACCAAGTCCGGGATAAAGTGGAATGATGCGTGACCAGACCCAAATCTGCAGAGATAACATAAACTCTAGTTATTACCTGGAAAAAAAATATTTCTCTATAAATTCAATAATTCAACTTACCTGTACCAACTGCAACGCGCCACCTATTACAGCTTTGCCTTTTTCGCTGGCATTACATAATTCACGGTATAAAAATGCCAGGACAGCACTGCCCCAACTGTAGTTCCGGGCTGCTACTATATCCTCTAATTTTGCAAGATATAGTAGCGATACGAAGTTTCCTGATGAATCAGGACACATCGTTCCACCCAGCAGGAGCAATGCAACAGCACGCGCATACTGTACAACAGTAAGGTGTGGAGTGTCGGGAGTGATGTGGACATGTGATATATGTTCTATTATGGCCTTAACCTGCAACCGTGAACCCTTCAACGCTCCATCTTCTGGTGCGAAACCTATATACTGCATACAGTATTCTTGCCACTGAACACTGGTTCTTTCGAGGTCAGTCCCTGAGACTGGCTCGCCATCTATTGGGAGCCCCCATATTACCTGGATATCTTGTAAGGTAATTGTGGCTTCTCCGACACGAAAATGAAAAGAGTGTGTCTCGGATCGCCACCTCTCCACCAATGCAGTGATTAAATGACAATCATATTGAGTTCGTCCGCACCTATAGACTCCATAAAAACCTATTTGGTGTAGTATTTGTTGCACACGAATGGGGAGGTCTTGTTCACGTAAATTTCTCCAAAATTTACCGTCGGCACGTTTTGCCTGCAGGACCTCATCAATGTCACCATCAAGGATCTCATCGGACCTGTGTTGTGATTGTTGTGATAATACAGTTCCATCTCGTGGACCATACACTACTCTTCTATCCATTTTTTAAAAATATAAAAATGGGTGACAAATATACAATTGGAAAAAAAAGTCTACAACAACGGAAAGATGCAATTTACTTCAAAGTTGGTTTTGGCTGATGAATGGTGAATGGTGAATGATGCAGGGTGAAGGGTGAATTTATATACCGTCGGCACGAATTTTTTTTTTTTTTTAATAAAATATCGCAGCATCATGAATGCAGTCAATGCTGCATTCATGATGCAGCTGCTTCTGCAGCTGCATCATTCATGCATGCATTTTTTTTAAATGCATGTATGCATTTTAAATGCATGCAAATGCAGTACACTGCAAGTCAAAGCTGCAGCATGCTGCACTGCAGCTTTTATTTATTATTATTATTATTTATTATTATTATTATTATTATATTATTATTATTATTATTATTATTATTATTATTATTATTTATTATTATTATTATTATTATTATTATTTATTATTATTATTATTATTTATTATATTATTATTATTATTATTATATTATTATTATTTATTATTATTATTATTATTTATTATTATTTTATTATTATTATTATTATTATTATTATTATTATTATTATTATTATTATTATTATTATTATTATTATTATTATTATTATTATTATTATTATATTATTATTATTATTATTATTATTATTATTATTATTATTATATTATTTATTATTATTATTTATTTTTTATTATTATTATTATTATTATTATATTATTATATTATTAGTATTATTATTTTTATTATTATTATTATTATTATTAATATTTTTTATTATTATTATTTTTTATTATTTTTTATTATTATTATTATTATTATTATTAGTATTATTATTATTATTATTATTATTATTATTATTATTATTAATTATTATTATTATTTATTATTATTATTATTATTATTATAATATTATTAATTATTTTTATTTTAAATGCAGTGTACTGCAGTGATGCAGTACACTGCAGGTCAAAGCTGCAGCATGCAGCTTTAAATTTAAAGCTGCAGCTTTGACCGTCCCGTGACTTTAATAATAATAATAATAATAATAATAGTAAATTAAAGTTGTATGATGCATGAATAAAGCTTTGATTTAAAGCTGCACTGATATTGACTTTGCATGCAGCAGCTTTAATTTAAAGCAGCTTTGACAGTCCATGAATACAGCTGTAAATTAAAGCTGCACTAATGTTGACAGTGCAACTTTAAATTAAAGCTGCATGACCGTCCACGTGACATTAGTATCAAAAATTCGGGTATATATACATGCTGCACTTGAGGTGTTTAGCTGCATCAAAAGTTTGTATCAATATTTGAAAAAAGCAGAACTTGTATACTTGAGTAATTTCGGTGTATATTTACTTCAAAGTATGTCAACTTCATCTTCTCGTGTAGATATTTTTTTGTATTTCGGTGGTAACTACACAAGTGATGGATGGTGTTTTACATATGATCGACAGCTGCAGCGGCGATGAGGATACCTCGTTCATCGACGTATGCTCAATTTTTGAAAAAGATTTATCAGAAGATTGGTGTTGATAGCAATGAATACTTATTGAAAGTATCTGCTAAACATTCATGCCAATATCTTGGTCGCATTAAAGAAACTCTTTTTCCAATAACAAATGATGACTCTGTCATTTTTGTTGGCCTGCGGCGGAAATCCCCATGTTGGAAGTACACGTTGATGCAGAACAAATTCATGTTGAGCCTCCCCCACCGATGAGCCAACAATGGGGAGATATTAACCACATATGAGCCAACAATGGGGAGAATACATGAATCTCTTAGCAACTCCAGGATTGCCTCCTTGTTCCAACACTGACTACTTGGCAGGTACTTCTAATCCCGATTTTGGTGCGGTACTTCTAATCTTGATTTTGGTGCAGGTACATCTCATTCTGAGCCTGAATATTATACACCCAATTTGGTGACTGTTACTCAAGGCCTAGATAATATTGATTTCCATTATACAGAGCCTACCCAGTCACATACTCCATTGTCAGAAAATTTATACCCAATGAGAATGATGGAGAAGACCCAACAGCAGACTCTTTTGTAAATGAATCAGATGAAGCTTCGGAACCAGATGAAGCGGAATATCCAATTCCACCCGAGGATGGCCCAGACCGTGTTGATATAAATGTAATGGCAGAAACATTTGCACAACGTGGGGCAGAAACATCTTCTGAACCGCTTTGCCAGACTTGAATACTCAGCCGACATTTTACCGCTCTATACAATTTTTTCAACAAACATTCCCGGAGATACCTGCAGATTCTGTTGATGTACCAAATTTGAGGTATGCAAAATTTTATAATAAATCTGAAGGCAGGCTTGATAAGGGAATGCTCTTCAAAACAAAAGAAGAGCTAATGGAAGCGGTGCAAGATCACTCTATACGGCATGCACGTCGCGAGTATTATGTAACTGAGAGTTCAAGAACTAAGTGGAAAGTGCTCTGCAAGCACAGTACAGAAGGTATATAATTATAATATATATTTTATATATCGCGTCTTACAAGCATACATCATTACTTAATTTTGTGAATTTTTCTTTTTTTTTTTTTACAGAGCAGTGGTGTAGATGGGAGGTTCGAGGTGGTTACAAACCAAAAATTAGACGTTGGGCAATAACCATGTATGGGGGGACACATACATGTGTTCTGAATAATATGTCCCTCTCACACGGTAATATAAACAGGGCTTATATTGCTAGTTTGCATTTAGGACACGTGAAATGCAACCCCTCCTATGGAATAAAACATGTCATTCAGAACGTGAAGGACCAAACAGGGTATGATGTACCATACCAAAAGGCATGGTACAATTTGAAAATGGCACGTGAAATTGTTTATGGCACGTGGGAGAGCTCTGTTCAAAAGCTACCTGCATATTTGGGAGCTATCCAAAAATATAATCCAGGAACTATTGTTGAATGGAAACACAAGGGCTTACAGGCGTCAACTGGTAAATATGTGATGGGATATGTCTTCTGGGCTTTCAAACCGTGTATTGATGGGTTCCAGTTCTGTCGAAATGTTATTAGTGTAGATGGCACCCATTTATACACAAAATATAAGTACAAACTGTTAATTGCAGCTGCCATGGATGGGAATCAACAGGTACTGCCTCTCGCATTTGCAGTAGTCGATGAAGAAACTTATCCATCTTGGAAGTGGTTTCTTCAACAATTGAGTCGACATGTTATAAGAGGGCGACGAGGGATGTGCCTTATTTCTGACCGTCATGCCGGACTCATTAAAGCAGTTCGTGAAGGTCTGGACTTTGTGTCACCACATGGAGTGCACCGGTATTGCTTACGCCATGTGTGTTCCAATTTTAACAATACCATTAAAAATGTGGTATTGAAGGATCTCTGTTGGCAAGCTGGCTCAGAATATCAATTAAGAAAGTTCAACCGCATTATGGACGAGATAAAGAAGCAGGATGTCAAAGCGTTTGCATACTTAGACGCGATTAATAAGGAAAAATGGACAGCTTCTCATGATGGTGGATGGCGATGCGGTATTTTGACGACCAACATGTCAGAATGCATTAATGGAGTTCTGAAGGGGGCTCGCCGCCTGCCGGTAAGTGCACTAGTTGAAATTACTTTAGAACGTACTGTCCATTATTTTCATGTGCGGGCGATGAAGGGTCAAAAAATGTTACAAACTGTACATGCAAGAACTTGAAATGAATTTTTGTATACTAAGCTAACATAAAAAAATGAAGAAAAAATATCTTATCCTATACTTTTTGCAGCCAAAAACCTTCATCCTTTGAAGCCAAAAAAGGACTAATTTTATATTTTTATAAATTTAAGAGATTAAAATGAGAAAATTAAATCTAAATTGACCATTTTACTCTTTTAATGTCAAAATGTAGCCATATTTTTACCAAAAAAAATAGTTAAAAGGACCAATATGAGACGAGACTAAAGTTTAGAAATACTAATATCAGGAAATGAACTTAATATGCCAAAAATATAATTTATATGATTTGAAATCTAATAATTCAATGGCTTTTCCAATCATTATACAATATGAATAACTTATTATACCAAATACTCTAATGTCTACAAACTCTAACATCCTATTTACCTAAACACTTTAAAAACATATTTTTATAATAAAATTTAATATTTTTAAACTTTTAAAACATCCTATAAAATATAAGAACTTATAAAATATTTTAAATAAGCTTAGCCAGACACCCTCTTATAAAGACAAGTATTACAGTATATTTTTTTATTAAAGGAGCACAAAAGAAAAAAATGTTGGGGGTGGGGGGGGGCACTACACATTTATACAGTGGTTGAGATCAGACATAAATTAATGTGAGAACAAAACCTAGGTCCACATGGAACAATCTAGACTTTGCTCACCCTATATATATTTTTTAAGAAAGTTATAGAATTTTAAAATAAAATATTTAGGACATTATATACTTTTTAATGGAAAAAAAAGCAACTTCGATCTAGCTTTTTTTGTTGTAACATCTTTTAAATATTTTAATTTTAATATTCAAGATGCAAAAAAATCTCGACTAATTTTTTCTTCATATTTCAATTTTACTCTTTATACAACAAGCGTTTTCTTTCTCCAAGGAAAAATATCTATTTATATGATTCTGACGATTTGATTATTTTTTCGGCATTATTTTTTAATATAAGAAGCTTATTACACCAGACATCTTAATATTTTATATTTGGACATTTTATTTATTCAAACACTTTAAAAAAATATTTTTAAAATAAAATTAAACTTCTAACTTCTAAATACAATTAAAACTATAATACAATAAAGAACAATAGCAACTAATAATGGTTGCAAGAACAAAAAAACAAAATTTATATATATATATATATATATATATATATATATATATATATATAAACATTCATAAACCAATTAATTAAAAAGTAAATACTTTTTCTTAGGCAGATGAGGGGATCAAAATCTTGAATGATAAAGGTGCAATTAGGGTGTGGTTTCAAATTTCATGAATATTATTGTTTAACTTACATTATAATAATTCTTATTGACAATGCTAATTTTTTCGTGTCTAATAAATAAAACATAAATGTATTATCACAAATAAAAATATTTGGATTAACATATCAAGGTGAGTACAATCTCTATTCTATTATTTGATTCTTCTTTTTAAAAGTAGTATTTGTAAAACTTGACAAATTCAAAGGGTAATCTCCACGTAGATCTCCTTTGAACTTGAATTTGAATTTCTATAAGGTTAATTTGGGGGTTCACGTATAATACCTGCACTCAGTATAGTCCAAACCAATTAGTTTAACTCTCATTGTTACATACCTTAACTAGTCAATTTATTTATTTTGGGATTTATTTTTATTTTCTCATAAAAATTGGATTTAAAATGTGTTTGGAGGTCTTTTGATAGAATTCAACTTCTCAAGTCTATCTATATCCAACCACCCGCAAAACAAGTAAATACACTATTCAAACTTAAAAACTCTATTTTCTTTCACACACCGCAAGAATAAACAAAGCCAACCTTTTGTCACCATAAATTCATACCTTAGATCTATAATTTCGAATCTAAATGACATCGTGGAAAAGGAGATACAAGAAAATCGAGTAACTCCCTTTTTGTGAATTTCATGTAGTTATCCGCTCAAAACGTTTAGTTTAATTAAGCTATGTGATATATTATTTATACTTTGGAAACTATGTAATGGATTAACTCTTGAATTCTTCGTGTAAAATGTTATAGCAGAAATTCCTATTCAAATTGATTAGAGATCTTAGATTTAGTAAAGAACGAGCTTTCAAAGGAAATAGCTTTCTTGGGATTTTTTTTTTATAGAACAGTTTCTAAACATATGAAAAACTCATTTTATGTGAACATTAAGTATTTTATTTTACCAAGAATATTTTTTTATGGAATCTTATTGAATTTTTGAATTATTCATAAAATATCATAAATATTTGGGTTGTATTAAAATTTACGAAATTGTTACAAGTGTACTACCAGAAATTAGGCGTGATTCTGGCAACTCATTTTTCAGAAATATTTAACCTATTTCTAGATATCTTTTAGTTATTAAACTTTTTATAAATTTGTATTACACGATATATATGCTCTCAGTTAATTTTCAGAATTTTTGAAAGTTTGGGTAAATTTGTAAAATTCCTTGAGTTATGCTTTGCGGTAGTGCTCTTCTCTGTAGAACCTTATTCTTTATGAAATTATATGATAATTTTAAATACTTTTTTCTAATGATTTATTACTTTTTGTATTAACTAATATGATATAAGAATGGTCAAATTTTAAAAATTCATCCAAGTAAACTGCGAGTCTATGTCGTAGTTATTCTTCAACTCAATTTTAAAAATTCTTACACCTATTTGTTCAACTAAATTTTATATAATATATTTTTATATATGTTCAGTACCTTTATCACTTTATTTAAAATTTCACATCCATATATTAAGTATATAATTTTACAAAATTCATAAAATAAGATTGTCAGTTGGTACCACCCAATTATCCTTCTAGTCTAGGTTTTTATTTGATTTGAATTGATTAAGGAATAATCGAGTGATTAGGATCATCAATTAATCTAAGTATTATAGATCTACTTTGGGTATTAATTTTTATAAGGCGAATTTTGTATTGAATTAGAAATTTGAGTTCGTAAGATCATTAAGTTTGAATTAAGATAAAAGTCGCCCTTCATAGTTTGTTTCTTTAGGATTAATAAGGTGAAGGCCTACTTTTATTAGGATGAATGTGACTTAAGTAATTACTGATTTATACGAATTATGATAAATTAACTTGTAGAATTCAACTCGAAACAAATGATCAAATAAGTGAATTCGAGTTCAGAATATTCTGTAAGTGGATTCTTCCCTCTTACTTAATATTATTTTAAATATTTTTTAAAATTATGTAAGTGAAATTCTTCCCATCATTCAAATTTTGCTTTTCTGATCGCAACTCCCTGGATACGACCCGATTGTTACTTAATAAGTAGATTAGATATTTTTATAGTCACAAATATAAGTATAATGTCTGTTATATTGTTAGTGAACGAGAGCATGCCTATTTAATTGAAATGGTTGATTTACGAAAGCACTTGTACTATTTAAACAAGATCGTGGTTGTCCCATAAGATTATGTTGTACGCTATTTTGATCGAAAAGTTTAGAATTCTCATTCTGTTGTCAAATGTTTTGAAGTGTTATATTTTCCTCATTTATTTCATTTACGTTTTTGAACATTTTGGCAAATGATAGTTATGCATTATCAATATATAATGCTCGCATCTGGTATGGGATAGGGATCGCTAGCTGGCGATTAGTCGCTCACTCCATTTACTATATCTTGCAGATGAGGTGTATAAGGAGTGTGAAGAAGGACTATATTAAGGTTGGTAGCTAATCAAGGGATGCAAGTAGGGTTGATTAATAAGTTCCATAAATAATTTTATTTATTGGAATTACTTCTACTTTTGTTTAGTTGTTAGGACTTGGTGCTAGAGCTAAGATTTTAAAATTTATGTTTTTCCATTGCAAATATGTATTGAAATTTTATTGCTTAAGTATTATTACTGTTGAGTTTGAATTTATGATTCTATAGTGAGGGCTTCATGCTATTAAGGCTATGGGCTTGGTGGCATAGCCATGTCGTGACCCTTGACGGCTTGATCCAAGGTGTGACATCATGCTTGTAGTCCATAATTAAACGCTATAGTCTTGACTTAAAATTTGAGAATTTGAAAGTGAATTTGCCACTTGGATCTTTTTTGAAAATATATTTGGATGTTTACAATGTTAATTTGAGGGTTTGACGCCTCAAAGTACACGCTATAATTTGTGGCGCACTTTGGACGAACGTCTTGATCTCCACTTTGAGCGCCTTGTGAATATTTTTGAACTCGAAAAACTTCGTTTGAGAGAATTATTTGGCCCTTTTCCTCTTGCTTTGCTCTTCGTTCTCTATCTCTGTCTTAAATGGGCTTTAAGGACTCTTTTGTATAGGCGTGAAAGAGATAGAATTGTGATGTACCTGAACACATTTTGTATTATCTCTTTGCAGTTTAATTTAAGTAGATCAATACATCATATATTTGAATGATATGATTGGTCAATTTGATATTATTTTCTTGGATAATTTCACTTTTCGTACCCTAACTATACCCTAATTTCAGTTTTAGTACCCAATGTTTCCAAGTCATCAAAATTGATACCCAAAGTTAACGATTTTCATCCAAATGAATACCTCCTGTTAAATTGACTGTTAAATTTAACGGTCAAGCCATTTTTGGAGGAAAAAATAGGCGGAAGTTTGTCTTATTAATGGCATTTTTTGCTACTATTTCATTCACCACACAAATTAGAGTTGAAAAAGTTAAATTGAGGAAAATTTTGCAAAGAAGGATGAATAGAAACAAAAACTGAAAATAAATTGATGAACGATGAACAATTACACTTGTCAACAACAACAACACTTCAACACTTCAACGCTTCAACGCTGAAGAGATGCCTATTGGGACATCTCAACCCCCCAGCACTCAAGAGAACAACCATAATGAAGTGTTGAAGTGTTGTTGTTGACAAGTGTAATTGTTCATCGTTCATCAATTTATTTTTAGTTTCTGTTTCTATTCATTCTTCTTTGCAAAATTTTCCACAATTTGACTCTTTCAACTCTAATTTGTGTGGTGAATGAAATAGTAGCAAAAAATGCTCTTAATTAGACAAACTACAACCTATTTTTTCCTCCAAAAATGGCTTGACCGTTAAATTTAACGGTCAATTTAACGGGAGGTATTCATTTGGATGAAAATTGTTAACTTTGGGTACCAATTTTGATGGCTTGGAAACATTGGGTACTAAAATTGAAATTAGGGTATAGTTAGGGTACGAAAAGTGAAATTATCCCTTATTTCCTTAATATCTGTAGTTTTTAAAGAGATAAATATATCAAATGTCTTGACTTGATTGGAGCGGCGTACATGCAGTTGCTCCACGTGGCGCGATCAGATTGCCTTGAATTTTTAACTTTTTAGCATTATTTGATTAGTCGAAATACTTTATTTGGACTCTTTTCGGCCATTGTTTGATAACAAAATATACATTAATAAATTAACTATTTACAATCGAAGTTAATTTAATAAATTTCAAAATATAAATAGAAAATAAATTGTAATTGACAATTATGACATCATTTGATATTTGTCATTATTTAATTGGACATAAAATTAATTTACCTACACATATATTTATTCATTTTAATTTTTTCGAGGTAATTAACTTCAATTTGAAACTACATATGTACTTAAAGATGTTTGCATACGTTTATAATTTTTTAAAAATATTCTATAAAGTATCTGAAATTTTATAAAATGTTGAGAAGCGCTTGATATTTTATTTTTTATAAAATAATTTCATAAAAAAAATATAAGAAGCTCCTAACTTATATTTTTTTAAAAGTATAAAAATTTCCTTTTAATTAGTTTTATTCATAAATAAATTCCTTCAAGTCTAATTGTATGTTAATTCTAAATATTAATATTTTAATCCATCACATAATTAAAAAATAATAAAATAGTCTTTAGTTACACATAAAAAGTCCACACGTTATTATAGCATGCACGAAATACACATTTTTCTCATGAATTATTGTGTACTATAACTCAAATTCTAACACGACAAGGAACTGATCAACTGATGATGAGCTCTTTTTACACACACAAACACACACACATCACACACACACACACACATATATATATATATATATATATATATATATTATTGTTTTAAAATGATTATGAAAATAACAAAAATACTAATCATGGTATATTAATTTATACAAAATAAATTTCACTACTGACCTGGTATAATACATAAAATTTGATGTTGTTGTATCTGATATATTTGAAAAATCAAAATTGATTATTTCATTAGAAATTTTATTTTATTTCTACAATTTGGAAGTAATTCAAATAATCACAAATTATAACAATCCAAAATTCCTGATTCATGCATAAAATCTCTGAATAATTAAACAAACCCAATATAAAATCTCGAATTCATAATATATATATATATATATATAGTTGAGTATTTAGAGTGTGAAAAAATTATGACTCAAGCGTCTTACCATACCGAATCAAGTAGTACTCATTATATGATTATTGATTGACGCAATGTGACTAAATTTTTTTGAGTTTGTCTTTAAAAGACGCCACATTAAAGAAAGCCTTAGAACTTATAATCTACTTAAATTCATCAATTGTAACTGCGGTTGGATGCATGACAATATCGTCAGCTATCATGCGTTTGAGATGAACGCATAGCCTGATTTCCACATATGACACCAAATAATGCAATGTGTCGCACTGATGTTCTATCGTGTAGGATCGTCTTTTTTGGTTTCATGAGCCTCATCAATTTATTTTTAAAATAACACCTAACTAGGGAGAAAAATCTTTGAAACTTTCAAAACATTCAAGTTCTTGACAACCCAATATAGAATGCATATCAACAACATCGATAATTGTAAAATTATATACTAATCAATTAACAAATGTAATTTTAATTTTCTTGAAATTAGTTTTGATTAAATATTTTTGTCTAAAAAATATGAGTTATTTCTAAAGACTTTTGTCCTTATCATGCAAAGTATCAAGAAATGATTTATCATTATTAGCTAAAAGCCATTGTTCCTTTCACCCCCACTCTCTTATCTTATAAGTCCTCTCAATAAAAAGAGTTGAGGGAAAATCAATCCAAAAGTTTGAAAAATACTTTCGAAAATTTCACCTTCGGAAAGCTCCATCAATCCGTGGTCCCTGTAAGTCCATTTCTCCATACTGTTTTCTCATCTCTCTCTCTCTCTCTCTACAAAGTTCCTCTTTCTCTCTCTAAAGATAGAGATAGATACGGAGAGGCATTGGCGATCAGAGTGAATTCATAGCTTGCATTTTTAGTTGCTGATCGCTTTTCTGCACCTATACGTAGGGGAATTTGTGTCTGTAATTGTGGAGGTGTGGCTGTTGCTGGTGGGGGTGGTGGTGGTGGTGTGAGGAGTTCCAGTGTTTGCTGTATGTCAGTAGACTGCTACACGCATTGTGGTGGATTCAGTGAGCTTGCCAATCAGTTACAATGGCCCCAGCTCAGAAAGAGGCGACGCTTGCTGTTAGTTGTGCTCCGACAGCAGCTGGTGTTTCTGCCGCCGGCGTCGTCCGCAGGGAGACTGCGTCCGCCTCCGGTGCTGCTGATTGGGGAGTATCATCTGCCGCTAAAGACCTGCAGAGCAAGAATTTGGCGACCTTAATGAGACCGGATCCTTCCTCTAAAGCTACCACTAAAGGTTTGCCTCCCTTTCTCACTTATAGTTTCAAAGATAGTTCATGGAAATAATTTTGTCCTTAAAGTTTGAACTGTGAAGAAGAGTTTATTGTTTAGCATAAGCGTATTCTCTACATGGATTAGCCTGTATGATTTACTGTATCGCGTGATGTGCGTTGATCAAGATCTTGAAATCTTGATGGTGGTTCAGTTGAAATAGATTGACTGCATTCTGTCCCCCTCTTGTGTCTATGTTTGTTTTATCTTATTCTTTCGCGTCCTCGTGCTGCGGCCGATTAATCATTTGTTTGCTTCTGGCTGGAGAGGCGCATCAAAGTCACTAATACATTATGCTATAAATACTGCTGGTCACTAATTTTCCTGTCTGTTTCTTATGTTAGATCATTTAAAGCTAATCTTT
This sequence comes from Sesamum angolense, assembly GCA_034509725.1. Classification (NCBI taxonomy): domain Eukaryota; kingdom Viridiplantae; phylum Streptophyta; class Magnoliopsida; order Lamiales; family Pedaliaceae; genus Sesamum; species Sesamum angolense. The sequence goes on along the minus strand of JACGWL010000005.1, from coordinate 8,226,092 downwards.
CTTCCATTTACTCCTTGAACTTCGGAGAAAATGAGGATATTAGAAGGACATGAAAAGTGGAAGTTAGAAGAAATTAAATTAGCCACCTGCAATTTTAGGTCTAAGATTTTTAATGTTTAGTGATTTACACTAGAACTTGAGATATAAATTCGCATGTTTTTAGGTGGTGCTGGGAGTCTATGCCAAAAAATCTGTATTATATTTGTGGATCATTTTTATGTATAACTCACTTTCGTAGATGACCTCTAGGTTATTAGTAAACTGAAAGTTGGTGTTTATTGTGTAGATCGTATCAGGTGAGATTATTAGTCTCTCAATGATAAGGAGTTCCAATGCTTTGTCACTGGACCATAATTAATTCTCAATTTGATTTATAATTTGGATCTATTAGCATTAAAGCATGATTTGGTTGCAGGTATTCCATTTAATGTCTAAAACAAGTAGATCTAAAAAATAACTGTCTGGAAATAGTTCCCTTCATATTTGCATTTGGTTCATCACTCTATTTTTCTTTTTACTTTTTTCTTGTTGTTCGTGTATGTAGAGGAATGGTTGCTTATATGGCATAAAAGACTTAATCTATAATTGAGGTGTGTTGGCTAACCACCTCACTTGTCATTGGCCTGTTCTGGTGCTCCCCTTCTATTGCTTAGTTGTTCCAAAGTTTGCATCAGAGGAAGGGTGAAATGTTATTACATCAATGTGTTGCGTTCTTTAATGTAAATGCTGCTAGATTGTATCTTTCCTGGAATAATTCTATGTGGCAGTAAAATCTGGAGTTTATTTAGTTCGTATTTCATTTGATTATGTTGCATTCCTTCTGAGCCACTGGCATCCTTGGAAATTGTCAGCAAGTTATCTCTGACAGTTATTTAACGTACATATAAATATTTATTGAGTGTAAAAGAGTGTGATGTATGTTAGACCTCTATCGGATTATTCTTCTAAATTTAAATTGAAATTTTATTCAGTCATTAACAAGTTCATTGCTTGTTCAGGGATCCAGCTCATGCCAAGGGCTCAAACCAAACATCCTTTGGATCCATTATCTGGTACAGAAATCTCTGTGGCTGTGGCAACTGTCAGAGCTGCTGGAGCCACCCCTGAGGTTCATTAGGGCACTTTATTTTCTTTTCTCCCACTCAAGCTATGATGCATATGTGATTACACTAGATGTTTTCTCATTTTATCTTGACTTTGTCACTGACCTTTCCTCTCTTTCCAGGTCAGAGATAGCATGCGTTTTATTGAAGTGGTTCTGCTGGAGCCGGAAAAACATGTAGTGGCCCTGGCCGATGCTTATTTCTTTCCCCCTTTTCAACCCTCATTGTTGCCTAGAGCAAAAGGAGGGCCAGAAATTCCTAGTAAGCTCCCGCCAAGGAGAGCTAGACTAGTCGTCTATAATAAAAGATCCAATGAGACTAGTGTATGGATTGTAGAGCTGGCAGAGGTACATGCTACAACTCGAGGTGGACATCATAGGGGAAAAGTGATTTCTTCTACAGTTGTCCCTGATGTTCAGCCACCAATGGTATATCTGCCTAATTGAAGCCTTTTTTACAATTTATTATGTTTATTTTTGGCCCTTGAGTACATAGTATTTGAAACTAATAGTTGATGCTTATTAAATATTTGTGATCCATATTTGTCAATTCTATACCACTGGGCCGGAAAAGTTTATCTAGGTTAAATAACAGCTCATGGGAATATGAACACAAATGATCAACTCGACATGCACTGGCTACATCATGTTGATGATGATAGATTTGAAGTACAAAAATTCATGGATGCTTGCATATATGTACTCTTCCTTTCGTTGTTCTCATATATGACAGTGGTTGTTCCAGGGCCCCTTTCTGCTTCCTCCATTCATAGCTAATATCATCTTTGCACTGGTTAAAGGCATGTTTTTTAGAATATGCTTTGATGCATTGGCTCATTATGCATAGTTGAACATAACAAAGAGAAGAGAAAAGTCAATTGTTTTCCTTTTCAGGACTGGGGATTGGGTGGGAGGGTTATTGTGGATGGAGAAGTTCTTCTCCAAGTAAACAAGAAAGAAACAAAAATAGTTTTATTCAAATTGGGACCTAAAAGGTTTACAGAGACAGTTTTGTTCTAGAATGATCAGAGGGTGTATGTTTAAAAGAAGTCCTTTGTTTGATGCTATAATCTTTTTTGAGTTGCACAGCATCTGGAACCTTGATTGTTGTCTGGTCTGGTTACGGTGCATGAACACACACAGAAATTTTGCAAGGGTTTGGTATGCCAAACCTTTATTTTCCAGAGTGCACTCTGCACATTTATAGTTGTGTGCATAGGTAAAAGGTTGATGCATATCTTTAAGGGTAAATTACATCTACCTCCCCTGAGGTTTGGTATAATTACAATACCCTCGTTGTTTGAGAAATTACAAATACCCCCTAATTTTAAGGACCGTCTAACAATTACCCCAATCTATACATTTTTTATAGTGAACTGACCAAAATACCCTTATGAATTAAAATTTATAATTTATTTATTTTTTTTAAAAAATATTTTTTTTATCAACTAAGGCGATAATTTTTTTTATAATTTTTAAATTTTTTCATCCATCCAATTCAATATTTTTATAAGATTTTAATTTTTTTAAAAAAATAAAAAAATACTGTAAGGACAAAATTGACATTTCTATGCCTACATCCAAGGATTACATAATTTTATCAAACATTAGGGGGGTATTTGTAATTTTTCAAACAACGAGGGGGTATTTGTAATTATGCCAAACCTCAGGGGAGGTAGATGTAATTTACCCTATCTTTAATAGGCCTGGTTGATATGAATGGCTTCTAAAATGGGATTTCTAATCTCTAATCGTTATCCACCCGAGATATGAAATCAAGATGATCACACATTAAAGCTTAAATTGATTTCTCTTGTATGTACCTTTTCTTCCTCCGTCCCCAAAGTCGCATTTATATTAAAAGCAGACACCCTCCCCAACGTTTGAGTCGTTTTGCACTTTGCCCCCAAATCGTTTTTTTTTTTTTTTTTTTATGATAGTGGCTCTTTGGTTAATATTATGAAAGAACTGTGTGACTGTAGGCTTGTGTTTGGAAAAGTTTCAGTTGCCATTTCTAATACTTTAAGTGACAACATACATTCAAACCTCAATTTGGTGTCTAAAATATTTTTTTAGGAGCATTAAGATAGCATGTTATATTACTTAGATTTATGAGTGTTTCTTCTTCTGTCCTCTTTTTTCTTTTAGGTGTGGGCTGATAGCTGAAATTGATCATGTGGTTTGGCTTTATGGATTATATTTATGGTTTTTCCTAGTCTTTGATACATTATATTCATAATTTCACTCACGACATTCTCTCTATTGTAGGATGCTGCAGAATATGCTGAATGTGAAGCTATAGTCAAAGATTACCCTCCATTTATAGAAGCCATGAAGAGAAGGGGTATTGACGATATGGATCTAGTCTGGTTAGTAAGATACAAAACGTGTGCTATGTAATTATTTCAGTTAAGTGTTTCAATTATTTAACCGTCTTGTTGCTGCGAATAGGTGTGTTGGTTACCACAGTGAGGCTGATGCTCCTAGTCGTAGACTGGCAAAACCACTTATATTTTGCCGAACAGAGAGTGACTGCCCTCTGGAGAATGGTTATGCGCGACCAGTTGAAGGAATTCATGTGCTTGTTGATATGCAAAATATGGTAGTAATTGAGTTTGAAGATCGTAAACTTGTTCCCTTGCCTCCAGCTGATCCACTCAGAAATTATACTCCTGGTGAAACTAGAGGAGGGGTAGATAGAAGTGATGTAAAACCCCTTCAAATTGTTCAACCTGAAGGTCCGAGCTTTCGAATAAATGGACATTATGTTGAGTGGCAGAAGGTATTTATTTATTATTTATTTTTTCTTGTTGCTTGTGTCATTTTGAAAAATGTGATTTTGACTGTTGAAATTTGGTTTGGCAGTGGAACTTCCGCATTGGTTTCACTCCGAGGGAGGGATTGGTCATTCATTCTGTTGCCTATGTTGACGGTAGTCGGGGTCGGAGACCTATAGCCCATAGGTTGAGTTTTGTGGAGATGGTCGTGCCCTATGGAGATCCCAATGAACCACATTACAGAAAGAATGCATTTGACGCTGGGGAAGATGGCCTTGGGAAGAATGCTCATTCTCTTAAGAAGGTTTCCCCTCTGTCTCCCGTGTGGATTACCATTTCACTTTGAGTTTGTTGTGCATTGATCTTGCTGTCGATTCTACACTAATCATTCTTCTTTTCTAGGGATGTGATTGTTTGGGATACATAAAATACTTTGATGCCCACTTTACAAATTTTACTGGAGGAGTTGAAACTATTGAAAACTGCGTGTGCTTGCATGAAGAAGATCATGGAATCCTGTGGAAGCATCAAGATTGGAGAACTGGTCTTGCAGAAGTTCGGCGATCAAGGCGCCTCACTGTTTCTTTTATTTGCACTGTGGCTAATTATGAATATGGATTCTACTGGCACTTTTATCAGGCAAGTGAGCAACATTTATCACAAGGAGTTTGCATATCTTACATTCCATTTAAGATGACTGAAGTTGGGAAGTTTCATATGTTGGCTTCAAATTTTATGACATGCCACTTATAAACCAGCCTATGAGTTTGCTTCTACTAAGCCACAATTCTATTTTATTTTGACGTAGTAAGCTTCCCAATAAGGCGAAGAAATAAAGCAATAACAAAGAAAATGAAGAGACTTTTGGCAGCAAGATATGATGATAAGTGCAGGTTGCTTCCAACTGATAGATTTCTACAAAAATAATGTGACATAAAATCGGATGATCTCCACTTCCATTTTTTGGTTCTTCTGTCAGTACCTTCTGAGCAGTTACAACGTTCTTCAAACAACTTACTTTATTTTCTGAAACTAGGGGTTTCTAACCCATTTGACCAACCAAGAGACTCTTCTTTATTATCCTGGGATTCAGTAGTCTGTTCGCTTGCGCAGGACGGGAAAATTGAAGCTGAAGTTAAACTTACTGGAATTCTTAGTTTAGGAGCACTACAACCTGGAGAATCTAGAAAATACGGTACAACAATTGCACCAGGATTATATGCACCGGTTCATCAACACTTTTTTTGTTGCTCGGATGGATATGGCAGTTGACTCCAAGCCTGGAGAAATGCACAATCAGGTTTGTCTTAAGTTAGTAACTTTCTGCTGTTGATTTCCAGGATTCACATGGATAGACATCATTTTTGGTATCTGTTAGGTTTTGTAGTAACCAGAAGTTAATGCTTCTTCTTGACTTTCCAATTTAAAACTTTATTTGGATGTAGCATTATAAATATGTAAATTGAGATTCTCTCATGCTATGGTCGAATGGCTGACTTTTATCTGGTTATTCTGCTGCTACTCCATTCTCTTCAGGTTGTTGAAGTGAACCTCAGAGTTGAAGAACCTGGAAAGGATAATGTTCACAATAATGCATTCTATGCTGAGGAAACTTTACTTAGATCTGAACTAGAAGCCATGCGTGATTGTGATCCATTATCAGCCCGTCACTGGATAGTAAGAATCATCACCCAACTCATATTCTTCACATCTTTTGTCGGTAATTTTTTATATGCAACTTTGTTTTTTCCAACCACATTCAGTTGTCATAACTAGTACCTTCTGGAGAAAGGAGATTTTTTTTTCTCATCAATTATTGTGGATGTGTTTCTCTCTTTTCCAAGCTAAAATTCTGTTAGGCAGAACATTCAGTACTGATGTTGCTCATGTTCTTCCAACGAGATTCACCTAGATTATGATACTAACCTCGTTCCACTAAAATTGCAGATAAGAAACACAAGAAATGTCAACCGTAGTGGACAGCTGACAGGCTATAAGTTGGTACCTGGTTCAAATTGTTTGCCATTGGCTGGTCCTGAGGCCAAGTTTCTGAGAAGAGCTACGTTTCTGAAGCATAACCTATGGGTTACACCATATGCACGTGGGGAGGATTTCCCTGGAGGAGAGTTTCCTAACCAGAATCCACGTGTCGGAGAGGGGTTGGCTTCTTGGGTGAAGCAAAATCGGTCTCTGGAAGAAGCTGATATTGTGCTCTGGTCAGTTTCCTGAACACAACTCAATGTATTTTCTAATAGGATCTGCAATTTCCTTATCATCAAGCTATCAACCATGGTTTGGAGACATGGTGTCTATCTTCCAGATATGCCCTGAATATTTTCTTTTTAATTACCCTTGCAAATAGTAGTACCATACACACAACTGGACTTTAAATCTAGTACATATTTTAGTTGATCTAATATTTCTCTTTTTTAATGTCAAACTGCTCAAAGTTCTTATTTATTTGCTATATCCAGTTTCTTTCATACTGTCAGCTTTTGAGTCTATATATACTAGTCATTGACATTACCCTTGGCGATTAATGATCATCATCTGCCATTCAATTTCATATGTTACTTATGGAGCAAAGCATTGTGGTGAAAAATTGTATCTCTCCCTCGTTTTCACATATTTTGCTTCTGCAGGTATGTTTTTGGAATTACACATGTTCCTCGGCTGGAAGACTGGCCCGTTATGCCAGTAGAACACATCGGTTTCGTGCTTCAGGTATGATCTCAACATGATGTTCTTTTTCTCATGTGCAATACTCACTTGCTGTATTTCACAAGGAGAATAGTACCGCATAGCATTTATCATTATCCTCCTCTAAGCTCAGAAAATTGTATTTTGCAATTTATACAAATATGGTTTGATAGTTGAGAGACACATCGTTTATCTGGGCTGGTTTTTGCTTGATCCTTTCACTGCTAAGCTTCCTCTGTCCTGAATTCATCACAGTACTCTATTTGCTAAAATTTCCTTACCAAAGTATGCTAAAGACGCCGTTGCTTGTGGGTGGCAGCCACACGGATTCTTCAACTGCTCCCCTGCGGTAGACGTGCCTCCAAATGCCTGCGACATGGATGCAAAAGAGAGCGATGTGAAAGACAATGGCGTCTCTAAGTCTATTTCCTCTGGTCTAATAGCTAAGCTCTGATGGGACACGAGTAGGTCTGTCTCATCACTTTGGAACAAAACCTGCTAATTGTCCGGCTTGTTCTCGTTAGGTTTGTGTCTTTACGTAATGGATTGAACTCTCTGCTTTCAGTTTTATGTTCTGTATCACGTATTTTAAGTTTGAATGCTTCATTGCCAGGTAATAGAGTTTATATTGATTGTGAACTGTCATTTATCCTTCTTTTCCACATTGTTTAGATCTCAAGATTACTAAAACAAGACTTTTTCCCTTCTTGTGTTCCTTACTGTGGTCAAATGCATGCAGATATCGTTACATTATGAATATCCATCATTAATATTATATTAACAAATAATTAATCTAACTGGAAACAATTGTAATTGAGTAAGAATTGTTACGAAAATAGATTAAGAGCAATACTATGTGAGGCTAAAATTATGAATTGAATAATGTACCATATGAATTAGGTCTGATTAACTGAATTCTTATGCTTATTTCAACATACTAGTGCGTGTTTATTTATTTATTTACTTTTGAAATAAATCGACTACAATCATTCATGTCGAATATTAATATATAAGAGATATAATTACAAAAAATCATACATTGATCAATAATATCAAATAAATTAAATCTAACCAATATCTACTATTACAATGGATAATATTTATTATGCAGTAGACACAACATTCCATGCATATAGAAGGATTCGAATCCACGACTTACATGATCATGTGGTTTCAGTTTCGCCGACTAAACTAGGCTTTATTGTGTTTTGTTCTATACATAACAATAACAATCAATGATTTGGGCAAACTAGGTATTCAAGGAATTGTTCCATGTATGTTATTTTCTTTCTCTCTTTTTTTGGGCGTGATTTATTATTTAACATATTATATCATAACATTATAGGTTTATTAAATACATCAATAGTTTAAAATTGCGGTTAATTATACGACCGGTTTTAAATATGCAAAATTATATTTTTTTAAAATTGTGTAGGAATTCTTCATTTATGATTATACTCATTTCGTTAGGGCTTGGATGGAAATGCCTATATTAGCATAAAAAAAAGATTGTATAAATTTTTAATTTTACGCCTCATTCAACATTTTATATAAATTATTAAAATATGACTAGTTTGTATTCATTAATGGATAACTTTTATCAAATGTTAATAGTTTGAGAACAATATTGTATTACAACTACACTTTTTTGACTTTATGTATATTAATAAAATATCTTTGTCAATAAATTACACAAAATGTTGAATGAGAGGTATAATTGGAATTTTATATAAACTTTTTGATGACTTTCTATTTTCCATACAGATCTTAACGAAAGATATATATTTGTAAAATAAGAATTTTAGGAGGGTTTGAAAAAGTAATTCCATAGTTAATTGGAGAGAAAAAAATATAATAAAAGAAAAAAAAAATAAATCCATTTAAATAAAAATAATTATAATTGCAAGGTCTAAAAATTTCGGTTTGAGCAGACCCATGCACTGTACATAGTAGACTACGTTGTAACATAAATGTTTGATGATTTTAATAATATAGGACATTTGTGAAATTGACTTGCCCTTCAATCCTTGGCTTATTTATTTTTTTATTATAAAAAAAAAAGAAAATTTACGGAAAAAATATTTTTTTTAATATATTAACGTTTGTATTACGAGTTGCGGTTTCAAACCGCGACTCGAATTTTTTTTTTTTAATCGAGTCGCGGTTCGAAACCGCGACTCGAAGTTTTTTTAATTTTTTTTTTCGAGTCGTATATTAAAACCGCGACTCCGTGTCGCGGAATGAAACCGCGACACGGGGTCGCGATTTGAATCAGCGACTCCGAGTCGCAGTTTCAAACCGCGACTCGGGTCTTTTTAAAAAAAAAAAAATTATTATAACTAATTTATCCACGAATCAATTTAAAAAACACAAATAATAATTAATAATGAATAAATGTATTATAAATATTATTACAAATATTACAATACAAAAGTAAATATTAAAAATGCCCCCCTGTCCCACAATTACGTCTGTGTCGTTGACGTCGAGGTCTTCTTATTTCTTCGCCCATATTTTGTATTGGCTCATTTTGTCCATCATTATCATCACCACCGGAATTAATATGCAACCCACTTGATGATGCTGCAGAACTGGACTCCACATTATCACGATATGCACTAAATGATGGAAATGGAACTGGTGAAATGTTATATTCTGGTGCATATGGTTGGTTAATACCAAGGCCAATGTCAAGATCTACATGTGAAGAATAAGCTTCTGCATGGCTTGACATGTATGAAGTGGATTGAAACCAATCATCTTGTGACGGTTGAGGCACATAGTAATCCTGAGGCGGTTGAGGCACGTAGTAATCTTGAGGCGTATATGCTGTTGAAGGACCAGCTATATCCACCCCAATATCACCACGTTCAACTGAACCAATAGACATTTGGCTAGAACTTCTCCTTTGTTGTGGGATGTGGTGGGAGCACTATCGGATGGTGTTGCAGTTTGTTGTGGCTGATGTTTTATGGCTTCAGCGATAATTTGTACTTCGTGTTCAAGTTGGGCCACTAATTGGCGATACCCTTCAACGTCTACTGGTTTAGATTGAAAAAGTGTTTGAAGAGTATTTACCTGTTGAGTCTGAAAAATATAAAAAATATAATGAATTTTAATAAAAATTATTGTTAAAAATGAAGTATATAAAATAAACATGTGATATTATGTAGCATACCACAATCTGCAACATTGGTGCATCTCCAGGTTGGTATCCGCTTTCCACACGTCTATCAGTAGACGACGAAACGAAATGACGTGTTATGTTGTTGTACCATTCCCAATATCCTCGATCTGTATCTCTTCTGTTGGAAATGGGTTGTCTTTGTATGACCGTGTCATATCGTCTTTGCCATCTAGTGATGTAGAGTATGTGTTGCAAAACTCAATCTGTGCCCGTACGATTGGAACGGGTGATCTTATGCAGGCTCATGTCCCGAGTATCTGGCTGATCTGGAATATTTTGCATCATCCCAAACTGGCGAAGACCCGTTCGGGATGATGCATCTCCACTATTGCATAAAAGATCAAGGGACATATTGATCTCCACAGCTGGGGGTTAAAATCCCCTGCGTAAGCCATAATGACATTTGATTCCATGTCATACGGCTGCCAGATAAACTGTAATAAATAAAATAATGCAAGTTAATGTCATTTTATATGATCGAATATATGTAATTAAAGTTATGAATATAAAATACCTGATCATATTGCATCTCATCTAATATATCTCTAATCACCCGGACAGTTGTTCGCACTGTCCGGGTGAAAGTGTGCTCACAGTTCCACATTGCACCATATGGTGCTCCTGGGAGCACACGGTTATTATCTATTTGGTGTGGGCCCATATGTACACGTGGAGCACCAAGTCCGGGACAAAGTGGAATGATGCGTGACCAGGCCCAAATCTGCAGAGATAACATAAACTCTAGTTATTACCTGGAAAAAAAATATTTCTCTATAAATTCAATAATTCAACTTACCTGTACCAACTGCAACGCGCCACCTATTACAGCTTTGCCTTTTTCGCTGGCATTACATAATTCACGGTATAAAAATGCCAGAACAGTACTGCCCCAACTGTAGTTCCGGGCTGCTACTATATCCTCTAATTTTGCAAGATATAGTAGCGATACGAAGTTTCCTGATGAATCAGGACACATCGTTCCACCCAGCAGGAGCAATGCAACAGCACGCGCATACTGTATAACAGTAAGGTGTGGAGTGTTGGGAGTGATGTGGACATGTGATATATGTTCTATTATGGCCTTAACCTGCAACCGTGAACCCTTCAACGCTCCATCTTCTGGTGCGAAACCTATATACTGCATACAGTATTCTTGCCACTGAACACTGGTTCTTTCGAGGTCAGTCCCTGAGACTGGCTCGCCATCTATTGGGAGCCCCCATATTACCTGGACATCTTGTAAGGTAATTATGGCTTCTCCGACACGAAAATGAAAAGAGTGTGTCTCGGATCGCCACCTCTCCACCAATGCAGTGATTAAATGGCAATCATATTGAATTCGTCCGCACATATAGATTTAAAGCTGCAGCTTTGACCATCCCGTGACTTTAATAATAATAATAATAATAATAGTAAATTAAAGTTGTATGATGCATGAATAAAGCTTTGATTTAAAGGTGCACTGATATTGACTTTGCATGCAGCAGCTTTAATTTAAAGCAGCTTTGACCGTCCACGAATACAGCTGTAAATTAAAGCTGCACTGTCAACATTAGTGCAGGTTTAATTTACAGCTGTATTCGTGGACGGTCAAAGCTGCACTAATGTTGACAGTGCAGCTTTAAATTAAAGCTGCATGACCGTCCACACCCGTGACTTTAGTATCAAAAATTCGGGTATATATACATGCTGCACTTGAGGTGTTTAGCTGCATCAAAAGTTTGTATCAATATTTGAAAAAAGCAGAACTTGTATACTTGAGTAATTTCGATGTATATTTACTTCAAAGTATGTCAACTTCATCTTCTCGTGTAGATATTTTTTGTATTTCGGTGGTAACTACACAAGTGATGGATGGTGTTTTACATATGATCGACAGCCTGCAGCGGCGATGAGGATACCTCGTTCATCGACGTATGCTCAATTTTTGAAAAAGATTTATCAGAAGATTGGTGTTGATAGCAATGAATACTTATTGAAAGTATCTGCTAAACATTCATGCCAATATATTGGTCGCATTAAAGAAACTCTTTTTCCAATAACAAATGATGACTCTCTGTCATTTTTGTTGGACCCTGCGGCGGAAATCCCCATGTTGGAAGTATACGTTGATGCAGAACAAATTCATGTTGAGCCTCCCCACCGATGAGCCAACAATGGGATATTAACCCACATATGAGCCAACAATGGGGAGAATACATGAATCTCTTAGCAACTCCAGGATTGCCTCCTTGTTCCAACACTGACTACTTGGCAGGTACTTCTAATCCCGATTTTGGTGCGGGTACTTCTAATCTTGATTTTGGTGCAGGTACATCTCATTCTGAGCCTGAATATTATACACCCAACTTGGTGACTGTTACTCAAGGCCTAGATAATATTGATTTCCATTATACAGAGCCTACCCAGTCACATACTCCATTGTCAGAAAAATTTTATACCCAATGAGAATGATGGAGAAGACCCAACAGCAGACTCTTTTGTAAATGAATCAGATGAAGCTTCGGAACCAGATGAAGCGGAATATCCAATTCCACCCGAGATGGCCCAGACCGTGTTGATATAAATGTAATGGCAGAAACATTTGCACAACGTGGGGCAGAAACATCTTCTGAACCGGCTTTGCCAGACTTGAATACTCAGCCGACATTTTACCGCTCTATACAATTTTTTCAACAAACATTCCCGGAGATACCTGCAGATTCTGTTGATGTACCAAATTTGAGGTATGCAAAATTTATAATAAATCTGAAGGCAGGCTTGATAAGGGAATGCTTCAAAACAAAAAGAAGAGCTAATGGAAGCGGTGCAAGATCACTCTATACGGCATGCACGTCGCGAGTATTATGTAACTGAGAGTTCAAGAACTAAGTGGAAAGTGCTCTGCAAGCACAGTACAGAAGGTATATAATTATAATATATATTTTATATATCGCGTCTTACAAGCATACATCATTACTTAATTTTGTGAATTTTTCATTTTTTTTTTTACAGAGCAGTGGTGTAGATGGGAGGTTCGAGGTGGTTACAAACCAAAAATTAGACGTTGGCAATAACCATGTATGGGGGGACACATACATGTGTTCTGAATAATATGTCCCTCTCACACGGTAATATAAACAGGGCTTATATTGCTAGTTTGCATTTAGGACACGTGAAATGCAACCCCTCCTATGGAATAAAACATGTCATTCAGAACGTGAAGGACCAAACAGGGTATGATGTACCATACCAAAAGGCATGGTACAATTTGAAAATGGCACGTGAAATTGTTTATGGCACGTGGGAGAGCTCTGTTCAAAAGCTACCTGCATATTTGGGAGCTATCCAAAAATATAATCCAGGAACTATTGTTGAATGGAAACACAAGGGCTTACAGGCGTCAACTGGTAAATATGTGATGGGATATGTTTTCTGGGCTTTCAAACCGTGTATTGATGGGTTCCAGTTCTGTCGAAATGTTATTAGTGTAGATGACACCCATTTATACAAAATATAAGTACAAACTGTTAATTGCAGCTGCCATGGATGGGAATCAACAGGTACTGCCTCTCGCATTTGCAGTAGTCGATGAAGAAACTTATCCATCTTGGAAGTGGTTTCTTCAACAATTGAGTCGACATGTTATAGAGGGGCGACGAGGATGTGCCTTATTTCTGATCGTCATGCCGGACTCATTAAAGCAGTTCGTGAAGGTCTGGACTTTGTGTCACCACATAGAGTGCACCGGTATTGCTTACGCCATGTGTGTTCCAATTTTAACAATACTATTAAAAATGTGGTATTGAAGGATCTCTGTTGGCAAGCTGGCTCAGAATATCAATTAAGAAAGTTCAACCGCATTATGGACGAGATAAAGAAGCAGGATGTCAAAGCGTTTGCATACTTAGACGCGATTAATAAGGAAAAATGGACAGCTTCTCATGATGGTGGATGGCGATGCGGTATTTTGACGACCAACATGTCAGAATGCATTAATGGGAGTTCTGAAGGGGGCTCGCCGCTGCCGGTAAGTGCACTAGTTGAAATTACTTTAGAACGTACTGTCCATTATTTTCATGTGCGGGCGATGAAGGGTCAAAAAATGTTACAAAACAACCAACTGTGGACGGATTTCGCATGCAAGATGTTCATATCTTGGCAACAAAAAGCTGTTGAGCACACGGTCACGAAATACAGTCACGCTCAACAGTCCGCGTCGGTCGTTACCAGGCGCCAAGGTAGACATGGGATGAACACCCATGTTGTCAAAATTGCCAACCGAGAATGCTCATGCGGCAAGTGGAATCAATTTGGCATCCCTTGTTCTCACGCCCAAAAAGTATGCGGTGCATACAATATTAGTGTTGCATCAATGGTTAAGGATTATTATGATGTGATGGCTTACAACAACACATATTCTAAGCATTTTGAACCAGGGCAGTCGGAAGATTATTGGGATGATCCAAATTTCCAGTTGGTCCACGACCCTACTATCCGTACGGTCACACGTCCTGGTCGAAATCAAACAACACGCATTCATAATGAGATGGATTGGCGGCAAACACGAGCAAGGCAAGAAGCCCAACAACAACAAGGAGATTCTTCAATACAAGAAAATGTGCCATAGGAGGATTCTTGTGATACTTGTATTTTTTATATAATACAATTTTTAACATATATTTTTTTGTTATTTAAATTTGTAATATTGCAATTTATATAAATATAATTTATACGTAAAATTTAAATTTATATAAAAAAATTTTTAATTATTAAATTAAATAGATATAATATATAAATATAATTAATATATATAAATTTAAAAAAAAAAAACCGAGTCGCGGACTGAAACCGCAACTCGGTGTCGCGGATCGGAACAGCGACACCGAGTCGCGGTTCGAAACCGCGACTCGATTAAAAAAAAAAAAAAATTCGAGTCGCGGTTTGAAACCGCGACTCGTAATAAAAACGTTAATATATTAAAAAAAATATTTTTTCCGTAAATTTTCTTTTTTTTTATAATAAAAAAATAAATAAGCCTTCAATCCTTTTCTCATAAGTCAGCACTTTCCTCAGACGACTTTTCCAACATTTTGAAGCCCCCAAACACGCCTTTATTCTTCAAAAAAGAAATTGCAAAGCAAAGTTGTAATAAAAAAGAAAGAAAGTTGTGGTGTGTGGGTGTCTCTGCTTTATTGCTTGCTCAGGCTGAGCTGCTTGCTTTCAACTTTCAACTTTCAACTTTCAACACACTCACTCATATGTTCCTCAAATTCCGATGGCTGGGTTTTGGGTTTTTAAGCCAGTAATTTTAATTCTCTCTGTTTATGTGAGAATTACATTAATGTGTAATAGATTTATTGATAAATTATATTTTATCATTTAAATTATAATTATTTTTATATTTTGATATTTAAATTTTATTTTGTGTTAATTTATTATTTTAATTTTAATAAAATTTTACATTTTGTCATTTATAATTATTTTTCGACAAATTTTTTTGTCAAAAAACATCACATGCAGTTTATATATGATATTTAAGAGTTATATGATGTGATATTTTCATATATGTACAATATGTGATATTCTTCCGACAAAAAAATCAACAAAAAAGATGGTCATATATAGCAAAATACAAATTTCGCAAAGTTGAGATGATAAATTATTAAAAAAAAAAAAAGTTTCACAAGCGACGTGTAAAAATAGGTATAATTCGAATGTCAAAATGTAATTTACCCTATATTTAAATTTGAAATCATCCTAACTTTAATATTGTATTTGGCAAAATCTTCTTTCTTTTTTTTTTCAATTTTAAGTTTTGAAGATAAGAATCAAGATTTACATCAAAGTGTTCTTGGGAAGTGATAAAAGTTGAGATTCCATCATTCAAATATTTCAATCATAGTAGGTACAAGTTTAATTACCATTAACATGAATTTGATCATTCTCTTAGAAAAGGTAAAAAACCAATTATTAAAAATAATTAAAATAAAATATTACAAAAAATATATAAAATAAAATACATATTTGATGATCTTATAAAAATTTCAATTATAACAGTATAATAAGAAGACATTATTGGTTCTTACATTTGAGTTGAGTTCCACCAAACTATCCTTATAAGAAGACTTGAAAACCAAAGTCAAGTCAAAATGTTTAGGGTTCCTTAGTTGTAAAGTACTACGTCGTTTCCTTGTCAAAATCACAAAAGAGAAAAGCGAAAAGCTCTGCGTTATTTCCACGAAAACCTATGTTTTTACTTTTATTATTTAATGAAAAATATGTGTTCTCAATTTTATATAAAATTAAAATATATTTAAATTAATTAATATAAAAAAAAAAAGATTAAGTTCTCCACTATACACACGGCAGGTCAGCTCAGAGTCGAACTTTCCTCAGCCAGCCACTGGACCATAATTCTTGCCGAAGCCCGAGACAGACAGTCTTCTTCTGCTGCTCTCCGTCATTTGCTCTGCAAATTCCTGCTCTTTTTCCTGTTTTCATAGGTTTATTGTTGTTTCTTGGTTTCGATGGTAATGGCGGCTGAGGAAGAGAAATCAATCCAAGACGTGCTCTCCCTCCCAATCCTCCTCGCCGATCGAGCTCTCAAGTCAGCTCAAGAAGCCGAGTCTTTCAAACCCGAAAACTCGGAACTCGCCCGCCAAGTAACCGAGCTCTCTCAGCTTCTTCGCTCCGCCGCCCGCCTCACCACCACCTCCCCCGCAGTCTACGACCGCCCCATCCGCCGCGTGTCTCTGGATGTCACAAAGGCCCTCGATCGGGCGCTAACCCTTGCCCGCAAATGCCGCCACAAGAAAACCAACGTCCTCCACCACGTGCTCTCCATCACCACGGCGGCGGATTTCAAGAAGGTCTCGGCTTTACTTGATTCTTCATTGGCTGATACTAAATGGGTTCTCTCTATATTCAATCAAGACACAGATAATTGGAGCATTAATCTGTCTCTCCCTCCAATTGCTACTACTGATCCTATTTTAGCCTGGGTTTGGCCTTACATAGCTGCTGTCCATATGGGCCGGGCCGAGGCTGCCAACGAGCTAGCAATTTTAGCACAGGGTAATGATAGGAACAAGAAGATTATAGTTGAAGAGAATGGGATACCTCCCCTTTTGAAGATGTTGAAAGAAAGTGGGAATCTTGATGCACAGAATGCTGCCGCCAGTGCTTTGTGTAATTTGGCTGATGATCCAGGCCGTGTGAGGATGATCATGGATGCCTCGGGGGTTCAAGTCGTTGCCAGAGCGCTACCGGAAGCGCCTATGAGGGTTCAAGTGACACTGGTGAATTTGGTGGCGAGAATGGTGGAAATGGATGCAGATGTGAAGGAGGAGTTTGGTAAGGAGAACGTGACGAGACCACTCGTTGCCCTTTTGGGTATGGATGTGGATTTGGAGGAGTTTAAGGAGGCGAATTCACGGAGGACGGTTAATAGCTTGCATTTGATTGTTCAGATTAATAAAGAGATGGTGAAGAAAGGTGTACATGGTCTTGGTAGTGGTAAAAGTTTCGAGGGGAGTAGGCATCACAGTCATAGGAAGGACAAAGAGAGGGAAATGGAGTCCCCGGAGGTGAAGTTGAGGCTTAAGGTGAGTTGCGCCACTGCATTATGGAAATTGGCGAAAGGGAGTTTGTCGAATAGTAGGAAAATTACTGAGACTAAGGCTTTGCTTGTTTTGGCAAAGATTATCGAGAAGGAGCCTGTGGAACTAAAGATGAACTGTTTGATGGTAGTGATGGAGTTGGCTGCAGTGGCTGAGTCTAATAACGATCTTAAACGTGCTGCTTTTAATCCAAGTTCAACGGCTGCAAAGGTCGTCTTGGATCAGCTCTTGAGGGTGATAAATGAGGATACAAGCCCTCCCTTGGTGACTCCGGCTATTAAGGCTATTGGTTGTTTAGCATCAATGTTTCCTGCAAAGGAGAAACGGGTCGTGCAATCTTTGGTTGCACAGCTCAGTAATAGGAATCTTGATGTTGCAGCTGAAGCAGCCAAAGCTTTAGGAAAATTCGTGTGTGATGACAATTATAATCGCAAAGAGCATTCGCAGGCAATTATTGAGTTCAATGGGGTGCCAAAGCTAATGAATTTGCTGAGAAGCAACAATCGAGGTCCTTTGCATCTGCACGAGATTGTATTATTCTGCAACCTTGCGATAAATGCCGGTAACAGCAAAGCACTAGAACAAGCCAGAGTTCTGAGCGTGCTGGAGGGAGCTGCTCGACATGTAGTCACTCAGCATCCCGATCTGAGAGAACTTTTTGCTAAGGCCATACACCAGCTTACAATCTATCAGGCTGGAATACATACACATGGAGAGGTTTAGGAAAGTTCTTACATTCTGTGACTGTTGTCTTGAGCATATTGTTTTCAATGAATGATGAGTTACCTGGATACATGAATCAAAGGTTGATATTATTACATGTGAACGGTTGATGTAATGAGAAAAATACATCTTTCCAGGGTTGCCCAAGGTCATTCATATTACCAGAATCATATGAACATCTAGAGCTCTATGCACTACTCGGGGCCTATAGCCTATACCATTTTCTCTTGGGCCTAATATGATAAGTCTCATCAAGACAGGTGTGTTCTAACATATGAGACTCTCCTTGTTCTTTTATGGTCATCCATTTGATGTTACGGTGTGATCCTTATAGCACTGACAAGTTCATGTCCGGACATTACACCCTTTTATTTTGATAATTTTTATATAAGGTGGTGATTGTTCTTGAATTGGGAGTCTCGGAATTGATCAAGAATATTCTTGACACATGATTCCACATGGATTAAGAACGGTTAAAGTGAATACTTTATAAGTTTTTGTCGAAAAATGTAAGTGCATCAACTGAATATCTTTTTTTTCGATGATTTATTCACAGTCAAATTCCACGATGCATCATTCGAAGGTTGTTTTACTAGTCGTAATTACATTCAATAAGATGGTTTAACAAATATAAAAGAGGTCCGACGGTCTTGATTAGTACATTACATTTCTTGAGCTAAATTCGTTTTAGTTATAATAATAGGTCATCTCAACTTCATAGACCTTTATCAAACATGAAAAGTTATATTTGACTTTTATGTAGCCTAATTAAATGTAATAGTTTGGTCCACCAACCTTAAGCGTCAACAGTCTGAGAATCCAATTAACAGAGTTGTCCCTCTTACAACATAGTAACTGTACTGTGTATGACCATTAGGTAAACTTTTCAGCTGTTCTTCAACTGTAGCTTCCCAGTTGCATATCCATCAACAACTGCCATTTTCAACACGTGTTGTAGCTTCCACTACAAAGAACTCATGTGGGATTCCTTACATCAGATGTGTCAGAAACACTGATCAGATTTTCCGGTGGCCGGGCCGACGACTGATCTTGGCTTAAGACAGTCATTTTCCTGTACTGCTTTCTTGTGAAATTATGTCTGTTTTGGGCCGTGATTTCAATGCTATTTAGCGCCTCCAAAACAAGCAGGATGAAAGTGACAATTGCAGGTTTAGTCCATATCAAGCAGTCACAACTCAAAAAGGAATTAAATTGATGTAACTGGGAAGATTGGTCCATCTCCTCAATGACAATGGGCTAATGGTTTTGTAGAAACTTTTACACTATGCTTAAAATGAAAGTTTTATCTGCATATTCTATTTATCTCTCGTATTTTACGGAACTGTATGTTTCATCATTTGTACGTCTCAACCACGTAAGAGAGAGAGAAAAATATTGCACACTTTATTTTCATTTTCTTATAAAAGAAAGGCTAGGTTAGGATACACCCGTTGTGGCTACCCCACTAGCAACACAATGTTCCTTTCATCATAATTTATTGACATATTATCCAACTTGATCATTGTAGTCCCACCAACATACCAGTAAGTTAAGTCTAATTTTCACTAGATTAAGTATTATGGGTCTACAACAGAATGTTTTTTTCACCAAATTTGTTGATACATTATTTAACTTGATCACTGTAGTCCCATCAACATACCAATAAGTCAAACCCAACTTTCACTAGATCAATCATTATAGGTCTATTACTACCATCTCATAATACACCGCACATAAATTGGTTAGCATTATGCCATCGATAAAGTTTTCAAACTCGTGACATTCAAATAAAGAATTGAACACGTAACCACAAGTCGATTGTGTTGGTGGTCATATAATGTACACTTAGATCATTGGCTAATGTATCATGTCATTCACCAAATCACTAAGAAACTTGGGTCCCAAGAGCTCTTTTGGCTATTCCAATTCCAATTTGTTTCTGGTGGATGGCTTTTGAGTTGGTTTTCTTGTGAATTCCAAATATAGATATAAGGGAAAAGCTTTGGGCATGTCCTAAAATAAGGTAAGGAACCTATCTCTTCAAAGATGATAAAATCTTCAAGCTTTACCAGAAATAGAAAGATTATATCATTCTTTTCTCAATATGACTCCGCATTTTTATAAAATCTAATTTGGTGGGCTCATTTTATAATAAGCTGAGTACGTTACGTTTTACTGTTGACTGTTGAATTTACAATAGGTCATGTTCTCTTCATCGATTACTAGTTGGTTCAGTTGTCCTTAATGGAGTGAATCAACAGTGTAGGGAGAGATGGAATGTCACATGGTTGTAGCTTGACATCAATTAGGTGCATAGGATTTCATGATTTGCTTTGGGACTTTTTTGTTGAATCATAAATCAAGGGAATTAACTATGATTAGTTGATTGACAATAATAAAAAAATTCTTTGATGTAACATTTTTAATTGAGATTATTTGTCGCGACATCATAATAAAATACTTTGAATGAAAACTAAAACTATTGTAATTTAATAACAGTTGTTGGAGGTTATTATTTTTGCATGAAGAAACTTTAAAAGTAATTGAGTTTTTGAACTTATAGAAATTTAAAAAGTCTTATCTCTTTCTTCTAGTATTGAAAAAAAGAATAAAAAATATATATCTAATTTATTGTAGGCGAGAATAGAAAATTCCATATCGAACTTTCATCTAAAAAATTCTTATTTAAATCAAATTTTGAACACAACAAATCAATCCAACAATCACATTATAAGTATTATCATACTTACCGCCATATTATCAACAAACTCATTCTTTTTAAATTATACATACCAATTACCTAACAACTGCCGCAAATTTGGTCTGGACGAGAATTTTCCAGCCCCAGAAAAAAGAGAAAACAGAAAACTTTTACTTGAAGCTGGTTGGTATCTCAGGGGAAGGTATGGACCACAAAACAAAAGCACTCCTTCATAACATCATAAACAATCTTCTTGCAACCTCAAACAACTACAATTCTACAAGTACATTTCACAACAACTTTCTGTTTATTAATTAGTTGAATCATGGAAAGGGTAAGAACCCAAAAAAGATTTTTTAAAAAAAAAAAGAAAAAAGAAAAGATTTTCACCTCAAAAGCTTCCACTACAACTATCAACAAATCTGTGTATGTATTTGATATATGTATATATGTGGAGAGTGAAGAAAACCAAACTTTACAGATTATATTTGCTGAAAGGCATCCAAGTTTGCTGCACTCAGTTCCTGAGAAAGAGATGTGAACTGCTGATAATCACTAAATTCTCCTGAACTCTGATGATCAGCTTCTTGCCATGGACTCTGCTTCCTTTCCACAGCTTCAATCCCACTGAACTGAAAGCTAAGCATTGATTCCAACTTGTTTTCACCATCCCACGAAAACGTGCCACAATTTACGATCATGTCGTTCTTCGTCTGGCTGTTCACATTTGAGCTGTTGCTGAGCTCTCCTTCACTTCATTCATCAGATATGCACTCATTCTTGAGGCTGAACTGTCGGAATAGTCGTTTTCCACCACGTTCTGGCGATCAAAGTTTGTCAAATTTGGGAGTGAGTTGAATGCACAACTGGATTAATGGGATCATAAGGCCGAAAATGAGATAGAAGAAAGTTTGGATGAAATCCATTGGGATCAACACTTTCTTGAAACTCAGACAAGAACATGGGCTCATAGGCTTGTTTGCTCAGAAAATTCTCCCCTGCATCGGTACAGATTGAGCTGCCCAAACGACACCGTTGCTGCTCCGTTTGAGGCGAGGCTGCTAAATTTGGAAGCCCTTTTGGCTGTATAACATTAGGTGGTTCTATGTCTGTGCAGTGTTTCTCATTTTTAATCACTTGCGTCTCGGTTACCGGCTTGTGCGTGTTTGGATCAATCCCTTGCTTCATCAGCTTCTTCTTCAGGCTTGAGTTCCAGAAGTTCTTGATCTCATTGTCTGTTCTTCCTGGCAATTGTACAGCAATTTGTGCCCACCTGTTTCCAGTCCACAATCATATCAAAAACACCTCCTATTGCAAAGAGCTAATTACATAAACATA
Source organism: Sesamum angolense (assembly GCA_034509725.1). Lineage (NCBI taxonomy): Eukaryota > Viridiplantae > Streptophyta > Magnoliopsida > Lamiales > Pedaliaceae > Sesamum > Sesamum angolense. Next base: position 8,203,963 of record JACGWL010000005.1, on the reverse strand, counting down.
TTGCAAAAAAACCCCTCAATTTTCAATAATTACACTGCAGCTCCCTCCATCATTCAATCTTCAACAAAATCTATAATGTAAAACAAGACCCCAGGGATTTTAGTAGAATTTTCTAAACTTGACGGGTTCGTTTGCAATATGCTTAAACATAAGGGGTGTGGTTGTTGAAGTAAGACCTGTTGCCAAGAGCTTCATGGAGAACAATGATGAGATCCTCCTCTTCCTGTGAAAACATCCCTCTCTTGAGATCAGGCCTCAAGTAATTAATCCATCTCAGCCTACAACTCTTCCCACACCTTTGCAAACCTGCAGCTCACAATCCCATCTTTTCAAACACACTAAAACCACAAGAGAAAGCCGAAAATCAATGTGCATACAAGGGAGAAAAAAACCACAGACCTGCTAATTTAGGGACGGAACTCCAGCAACCGACGCCAAATCTTGTAATGTAATTATACAGTTTCTCATCTTCTTCAGGAGACCATAAGCCTTTCCTCAACTTCTGCGTAACGCAGCACGAATGCCGCCCCATTTTCCCACTCTTTTAAGCTACAGAAAGTGATTCTTCTCGGACGATAGCTTAATAGCGACAGAAATTTCTTCAGCACAGTTTCCGTTGCAAATTCTGGTTAGCAACTCTGAGTTGAAAATATCAGAGACAAGTCGTGATGATTTAAAGGGGGTTTAACAGAAAATCATCATACTTAGAATCCAAGTCATATCAGGGGGAGGGGGTGGGGGTTGAAGCAATCAAGTGGTTTCTAAGCAAATTCTGATGCTGCTTTTGCATTGGGAATGGATTGGACTTCAAGATATATCAGCAGTGCAAACAAGAAGACATTTCAGGTTAAATGCAACAGGGCCCCTGTAAACATACTCAATCACTAATAGGCCAAAAAAGGTGTAGAACAAAGAAAGACAATCACTCGTCATGCGGGAGACAATGAATTTTTTTTTTTTAAAGTTTACGAGTCTCGTAACCAATTTTTTTAATTTAGGGGTCCTTTTTCCTATTAGTGCTTTTACATGGGGGTAAAATGCAATTTCCCATATCTATACATGATTAACTATATATATATATATATATATATATCACTTAAATTTTGTGCCCATATGACAATTGTTTAATAGTACATGCATCATTTTCATAGCAAACTTATACAAAATACTGATCGGTGCTTTTATGTGGGGTAAAATGCAATTTACTAAAACTATATAATTACCTATGCGTAAAACACGAACCATTTGTCTATGCATTAATGTATACATCAATCAATTTTTGCGACTTAATGACAATTCATCGTATGTAAATTTGAAGGCGATTTGTGTAATAGTACACACATCATTTCCGTAGCGAAAGCGTCTCATCTTGGGGACCTTTTTTATTTAGTACAGTTTCTTTACTAAATATGAAAGTTAACCCCAAAATTCAGCAGTGTGGCCATTGTTGTGGTCCAATTTATAAATTTGCTTCTCCATCATTTTCTTCTTTTCAATTCGACCCTTGAAAAACTTTCATTTTGACAAAAATCTCTATACAAAAGTGAATTTAGATGTGTTGTCTGTATGTCATAATTATACTTTTCTATTCTGACGAGAGTTCTTCTGGTGTCTTAATTTCTTTAATTTGTTTTTTTTTTATTTGAAAATAAATTATTCCAAAAAGTTTTTTTGCCCCTCTTTTTTGACTTATTTCCTTTCTCTCATCAACTTTTGTGTTTCTTTCTTTCTCATTCTTTTTTCTTTTTCAACTTTAAAATTATTTTGCCAATTCTTTCCTCTCTCTGTCTTCTCAATTTTCGCATTTAATTTTTTCTCCCTTTTCTCAATAACTTTTTATATTATTTTATATTTTTCTATTGGTTCAGTTAAGACGAAAAAATAAGAATTAGTTTTAAACTATTTTTACACACTAGTAAGTGATAATAGTAAGGCACGTCTTTTAGTCATGAGTTGATGTGATCGTTGAGCTTCCAACAAGAGAAATGACAATAGTAGCTTACATATTTTTTTTATTTTTTATTTTTAATTTTTTTTTATCATCAGGTATGAATGGTAAATAGATTTGCAGACATCTCAGAGTCTCCTTCTGAATAAAACTTGAGAACTAAGCACGTCAAATTCTTGCACTAGTTAAAAATTAATCATTTTTTTTAATTTATTTTCTCTCCAAAAGTTCCTTTTACAATGAAATTAGAGAGTGTTTATAATATGTTATCAGTAAATGCTAAGGGGGTGTAAAATCAATTCTACCCCTTACCTACCACTAATTTGTTGGTTCAATTTATTTGCGAGGTTTAATCTAATAAATACAAAATAATTCAAATTATACAGTCTTGATCTCTTGTCTTTTTATGAAAAGATTTGACTTCCTTTTTTGAGTCGTTCTTTGATTGATTTTCTTGTCTCCATCAATATTCCTCGTATGTTCAAGAAAGGATGTAAAGAAACAAAATTACGCACTCGTCGCTCCTTCAACCTCCATAAAAATTAATTTGATTCTTTCTACAACTGGTTATTCTATTTTTTTCGCATAGAGAACGAATGTGGCTGACCTTCAATACAGATCATGCAATGCCCAGATAATAAGAAATTCACCCTAGTGAAGGATAATTACCCCCAAACATTGGAAGAGGATCAAATAAAAGATAAATGCATTTTCAAGGGAAAGATTTAAAGAAAAAAAAAAGGGTTCTTTTTTTTTTAAGGAAAAAAAAAAGGGTTCTAACTTTCCACATTTTTCACAAAAAGTCCAATTCTTGAGTAATTTATGTTGAAATTTCAAACTCAGCCGACACACATTATATGGAAAAAAAAAAAAACCCAAAAAAAAAGTGGTGGGCCCATGAAAAATCAATATATTTGGCTTTCAAGAAAACTTTTAAAAACGAAAGAAAAAAAGAAAAGGGAAGAAATAGAAATGTGGATTTCGTGCCTTTTTGAGAGTGCTGAATTGAAGACAGACAAAATTTTTGTGGCTGTGGAAAAGAGAGACTGAAAACAACCTACCACAAACCTTACAATCCCTATTGCTGGACTATGCAAATTTAAGTCATTTTCATGGCTTTTCTGCCTCACTCTATCATATGCAAATATAAATATATACAAAACTCCCTCCAAAAATATATATATGAAATTTATATTTTTTGTATGGAATATTTTTTAATTACATTTGGACCTCCTTTAAGAATTTTTCATTTGCAACTACACCTATATTAGGATTTGGAAAAAAAATGCTGATGTCAAAAAAACAAAAAAAATCATAAACTTTTGGTTTTGTCCTTATTTAGTATTTCGTTTAAATTATTGACGCTATGGCTAGTCTTTTCATTCATCAGCGGTTACTTTTAATGACAATAATTTGAAAATAATATTTTATTAAAAATACACTCTTTTGACTTAGTTATATACAACATTTATCCCTTTAGAAAATATAAAATATTACTAAAAAAAATTTCGTTGTTAATAGTTATGCGAAATTTGAAAGACGGGCAAAGTTGAAAACTTATTAATTTTTTTGTTGACTTCAACATTTTTCGCCCAATGTTCTAATGGGGTGTAGTTGGGTGCAACGTAATTTTAAAAAGAAAAAAATTAAAGGAAAGTGTAATTTGGTATTTTCAAATAAAATCAAGGTGTAATTAACCTTATATATGTTTATATATATATATCAACGACTTACGGGTCCATTCGGAAAAATCTCAATTTTGTCCTATAATTTAGCCCATATTTACTTTTGGTCCTAATGAGTAATAATTACGGATTCCCACTTTAATAACAATAACTTATAAATTTTCTCACTTTTCATTGTAACATAAATATTAATTGGGGCGTTTTGTATGAAATGTTGGCATGTGAGAAGTACATGCTTGGCAAGCAATGAAAAATAACAAAATTAGGGTTATAACCATTTGGGTCCTTCCAAACTCGGGAGACTTGAGCATCTCAGGCTAAAAATATGGCTTTAAAAAATGATTCGACTACTGCAAAATTAAATATCATGTTTCACTGTGGTAAGCATGTATGAGAACCTCATGGGACGAGCTTGAATCAAGAAACAAGGTTCCTTAACTGTGATGATATTGCAAGTGGGTGTGAGTATTTTGTTTTACATGGAAAGATCCACTACTTTGTATAAGATTGAAGAAAGTGAGATAGTTGAATTTATTCACAGGTTGGGCAAAATGGAAGAAGAGTTGTTTGTCATGACGAAGAAGGTGGATTTCTAGTGTAACTATTTGGTTAGGGTCATGGAGGCTCAATCTTGTATGAACTATATAGTTCTTCTTCGATTCTCCAGTTGTTTATAGTTAGGATTTTTTATAGGGAGATTCGGGAAGAAATTTGGAGAAAAAGGATTTCAAAGTACGATTAGGGTTTGGAGAGTTTGTTGATTTCATTCACGCTATATGTGCCTCTCACATACTGGAATTTTTTTCTTTAAAACGGCCACATGAGTATTTACCAACAGAATGAAAAGTAAGAAAAATCATAAATTACACTAGAAAAAATTTGATTTTCCGCAAGGGTCAATTACCACAGTCAAAAGAAGAAAATCATGGCAAATACGAATTTACCACGGCTTCGCAACGGCCATTAGTCGTTGTTTATGCAAGTGTGGCTAAAAATTAGTCATGACCAAATGCATGTCAAATGTTTTGGCTATGGTTAGAAACCATGGCGAATATGAATTAAAAGTGGTAAAAAAAAATTAATTTTTTGCTTTGGCTTAGTTTGAGTGTGGTTAATAGTAGTGATTTACCACGGTTTTTTAAATCGAGATCATTTATAGTGTAGCGAATATTCAATTTTTTTGTAGTGTAGATGTCCTTAAAATAAATATTCCATATTAATCATTGAGGCCAAAAATAACAAAAACTAAATTATGAGTCAAAAATAAATTTTTCCGAGTCCACTTAAACAATTAGTAGCCATTAGACAGTGTGGCTGAAGTTTTTGACAAATAATATATTATTTAATTATGCAAAAGTATTTTAAATATAAATCTATTTTCAAATTCACTTTTTCAAGAGCATTTTTTGTTGAATATAGAAATTTTCTTCAAAAAATATAACCAAACAGGCCTCCATATCTCAACATCGTACTATTTTTTGTTTATTCACCAAATGAAACATCCATTTGTTTCTTTAACATTGTAAGGTATAATTTTTCTCATGCATAAAATGCTACACATATTTAATTTGCTATAGTGTTTAAGATAATATATATCTATTATTTAATCAGAAGGGTCGTTTTAACTTACATAATTTCTCTATTTTCATCGTTATATATCTTTTTAAATTTCATATGATTATTGACCCGAATACACATTCGCCTCGCTAAGTTTTGTCATTTTCAAACCTAACAAGAAACGAACCCCTCATCGTACATAGTCTAATTCAAAGATTTGAGAAAGGAAAATAATAATACGAACGAAAGGAACAAAAATTTAAATTTGTCTAGTTGTTTGGAAAATAATACAGAGAAAGAAATAAAATATTAGAGTGATAAGAATAAGAAAAACACAATTTATTTAGATCGTCTAATCATTGCTTTGCTAAAAAAAAAATGATTGAGGATGATGTAATTGACGTGAATGTGATAAAAATAATTTATTTAGGCCTCGTTAATTCACTTATAATGATCGAACTTGATATTCCTGACAATCAAGGTTTATTTTTTGTTTACTTCATTTACCCCAAGTATGATAAATGTGGTTGGTTCGTCATTAATTATGATAAATGCATAATTAAAATTATAAAATTATTTATCGTATCTTAATCTCTCATTATACAAAGTAAATGAGCCCTTAGTATTTTTGGTGAGTTTCTCGTTTTTCTGTTATTATAATTACATAATAATTCTTTTTTAATAATTTTCTCTATTCTTTTCCTCATCTTTTATTATTAGAAAATGATTTATCTTCTAATTATTTAACGTTTTTCATTAAATTTTGTTTTTCTTGTAATTTTTTAAATAATTTTACTACCAACAATTATCTTTCGCTTTCTCTTATCAAAATTCTTGTACAGAAGAACTTCAGCCATCCATCCAGCCGTGAGGATTTCAATGATTGGATGACGTAGATGCTGATGAGAACGGCCGACACCGACACCGACACGTAGGACGACACAAATTTAGAAATCTGCGCTACACCACACCCAATCACTTTCTTAGATACGTCCAATCTCTACAGTTGCACAGGCAGGCAACTTTTATCATCTTCTTGTCATGTCCCTCTCCTGTTCGTTTCCCTGCTGTCCTGCAATTATTACCATAATAATAACTTAAGGATTTTCTTTCTTCCAATAATAATAACAATAATATAAAGATTTTCTTCTATAAAAACTATAATTAATTTAAGATTTCGCTTCAAAATTTTTATTTTTAATTTAAATAGAAACTTTTTAAATGCTCAATCTAAATGGAGGTCTAATATAATGTTGCAAGCTTTTTCGAACCAAATATTCCATCCACGATATTCTAAATAAATTTAATTTATAAAAAAATCATTTTTTTTTTTTTGATATTTTTTGTAAAATTTCATATCAAATGAATATATATATATATATATATATATATATATATACCATTAAAATATTAAGATAAAAGAGTATTATTTATTTACTTAAGCTTGTCTGGTAAATTAAATGTTCAATCGTTTTGTTTGTTTATTTGTTTTTAAGTGGTGTTTTAAAAATCCAGCATTTTCAACGTCTTTTGGAATTAAATTTGAGTTGATGATTCCAAAATAAAAACATGCTTGATTTCTAATTTTTTTATGCATGAAAATTTGTCCACTTACAAAGTCGAATATTCATTTTCTTAAGTCAGGGAGAATAGAACAAAACTCGTCATTTACCTTACATCAAATTCTTTTTTAATATTCGATAGTACCTAATCGTATTATTATTATTATTATTAAGTGATTGACTGGTAAAACAAATGACAATCAATCTAGTAACTATTTGGCAGTCTTTACATAAGATTAAAAATCTTTACCAAAGTTTTTGTCCTTTAAATTATTAAAAAAATAAAATAAGTGATATTACTACTCAAAATGGTGAGAATAGATAAATATTCCATTTTCAAATAATAAAAAGTAAAAAAAAAACCAAACAATTTGTTACAAAACTTGAATTTGATTATTTATTTATTTTTGGAGGGGGGGTGGAACAAGACATCCACACCACACTTTGGTATGGCCCAAACCTAGACTTCCCATCCACATACTAATGAATGAAGGTTTGATGTGGCAATGATGATGATGATGTCCTTCGATCTCTAACCCCTTCACTTTCATAGGCTGCTCTCCTAATTACCTTTCTGGCCCCCTTGCCTCCCACCCTCAATCAAGTGTGTGGAATTTTTTGTCCAGGGTAATTTGGGAATCAAACATTAATTTTTTTTTAAATTTAGAAGGACAATATCATAATAGATAATCGACAAACAACAATTTTCCTCCATGTCATAATTGTAGTCCGCGTGATAATTACAATGGAGCACACTGTAATTGAACTTTTCATTATTTTCAAACTTTATTATTCTTTAGGTCATTTTTATAAAGGTATTATTGAATCAAGTCGAGATAACTTTTAGAAAGAATTACTCTAGGTGAGAATGATTCAACAAAAGGGTATATAGTTATGATCAAGGGGTTAAAACACCTTTTTGATGTTCAAAATCAACAAGACGTATTTAATTAATTTACAGAAATATTTGATATGAAATAAATGCATACTTTATTTTATTAATACACATATATATAAATAAAAAGACTAAGTTGGTTAAACTTACTACAACTACGTTAATAAAATAACTTATTCACCATGAATATTTTTTTTTTAACAAGAACTCAAAGTACATTATGTATCCAACTTAATCACCGTAACCCACAAACACACTAAGAATTACACCCCAATTGTTGCTGGATCAAGCACTATAGATCGACTACCACTAACCTATATAATATATCATCTTAAAAGTAACGAACTATACATTGCCAGTGAAATTCAAATTTCATGATATTTAAAAGAAATAAAATTAAAAAAATATTAAATCACAGCTCCAATAGTGTAAAAAAAGCATATTTGGTTTGACATTTTGTATTGATATTTAGTATATATACACAAGAGTTGATCATTGACAGGCCAAAACTTGGGCCAGAATCTATTTTGAAATCAGATATATCAGACCTATATAAAAAGTGCAAATTATAACCTATTTGATTATCTTTAAATAACAAAGGCATTCTCGTTCTTTCACTATACTTTACCATTATTATATAGATTTCAGTATTTTGAATTTAAAGCAAATAGTTGATTAGAAAGATTTTTATTGAAAAATCCTCCTAATTCTCCTGGCTATTTATCATGCTTAGAGTCGATTTCAATTATCATCACATCCCAAACGTCTTCACCTCAAAGATTCAATGGTTTCCAAATAAAACATATGTTTAAAGAAAACAGTAAAAAGAACAATTGATTGTGTTTAATTTTTTTTTTGTCGATGAATTAAATAACAAAGTCTTCCTCCAACTTTTTGCAGCTTGTCTAGTGCAATTTTCAAAGTAGGGTTTGGTCCCTCCTTGAAACGAAAACGTGGTTGGCTTTTTAGCGTTTGTTGAATGCCATCTCCGCAAAAGTTCATATACACACTTTTCAACACTTTCAACAATTACATACCTGCTGGTGTAGCACTCTCCTTCTTATATATATATAATGAATAATTTTTTATGAATTTAAAATATAATATAACAAACCAATATACTACATTTTCAAAAGAAAGAAAAGAAAACAACTTAAGTGTATTATAATGGAAACAACACAAAAATTGGTACAGTAATGTTACAAATTGATTCCGACGTCGGCCAGGCTATGGGCGCCGTCGCCCCGGAGGCAGAGACTGGGCGGCGGGCGTGGTGGCGGGGGTAGGGGTGAGGGTGTTTTTGGGGGTGGGTGGGTTAGGGGGTGTAAGTTTTTTTTAATTAATTATATTATATAAAATATTAATTTTTATTTTTATCATTTAAAATTATCTATAATATTATAATATATATTTTTGTAATTTTAAGTATTTATATTTTATGTATATATTTTTTTAAATCTATAATAAATTTTAAAGTGTGTGAAATTATTTATACATATTCAAGAGACATCATGCCACAATAGCTAGTATATAATATAAATTCAAATTTTATTTTTATGCAATTTGATGTTCTTGTTTTCTATGTAATCGCTTATGTGGCAAAGGAGAAATAAAAAAATATCTAATCAGTAAAAAATTCAAATAAAAGAATATTTTATTTTCCACATTATTGCTTGTGTGAAAGAGATTTTTTTCCACTTAAATGTTTAGGTATCAATTGATCTTTAAAAAAACGCCAAGTCAGCAAAAGCCCCAAAAAAATAGCCCTAATTTTGTCCACATAAGCAAATTATGGCAACTTTGAAAAATTCGATGGTCGGAGTCCTACAATTGCCAAAAAAAAATTAATTACAGGGTATTTTTTGCTTCCCTTATATTTAGAGTTCTTGTTTTGCTACCCCTAATATACGAGACAATAAATGCAATTAAGCGTATATATGTATATTCCATCTTCCAATTACTTCTCTCAATTCCATTACCATAATACTTAAAGTACACCAGTAATTATTCATTTCTACTCTAAAAAAATCATTTTCCTATAATATTTACCCCAAAATAACACTAAACTAACCATTATTTATTTGTTTTCATAAAAAACAAATAAACACAAAAAAGGAGTGAAGGGAACAAAGGGACCCTCCATTTTTATTTCAACCTTACGAATTTTAATTATCAACAATTAATATATAAAGCACCAATATAAATATATAAATAACTAATAACTACTATTACAGTATACCGATAATTATTATTAAAGTAGACCAATGCTCACACATTAATGTGATTCAAATTAAATTATGAGATCTCAACTTCGCTAATTAAATCAAGCCCGATGGTTGAAACAAAGGGGACCTATCACCCATCACACCATTACTTTGCTAATGGAATCAATCAGATAGAAAGTGGACCAAGTTTTGTATGTCTAATCCATAACAATTGTTGTCTAATCCACCCAAAGTTTTAGGCATAAAAATTATAGAGATGAACAACTTTAATTAGTGTTATCACATTGCATAAATGATTAGACAGAGAAGTAAAGAATTTTTTCATATTTCCTGAATGCACTCCAATATCAACTTTTGACAAGTAAATTTTGGGGCCAATAGAATCTTTCAAACTCCATCATGAAGAAGCTAGAAATATAGGGTATCATTGTTTCTGAATATTTTTTTTTTTTTTTTATCTAATTTCTTGAAATTTTGTTGAGTAGAAGTGTAATTATTTGTAAGAAACTTTTTTAAAATGTATTAATTCTAATATATTTCACTAATTTAAAATATATTAATACTATAAGCGACAATCATTATAATTTTTTACTTCACACCACGATAGCTATAATCATTAAATTTTATCATATATATTCCAATCACATACCTAAAAAAGAATCATCTAAACCAGACATATTTTATTTATTTTATTTCATCGAGATGAGATGAGATGAAATGTCGGGCAATTACTCCAATAATATTGAAATTTGAAGTTAAGAAGTTAAGTCCAATTAGCCCTGTGATTGAGCAACAACATTCATTTCTAATGCAATTGTAATTTTTTATGTAGTTGGATCTCTTTTGGAATTAAATTCTATCAAAATCATATTTCGATAAAATCTAGGATTTATAGCTTTTACCCCACTACTATTATTTTTCGTCTAATTACTCATTATATTCATTAAATAACCTTTGATTTTCTTCATTGACGTTATGGATGAAATTAGTTTTGAAATCTGTAATATGTATTTTATAATCAATTATGAAACTGTGAATTCGAATATTATGATCACTTTTCTAAAATCAATTATTTAAAAATCAGTTCTCTTCAAAATCAATTATCTTACAATCAATTATGCAATTGTAGGATCAAATTGGACCTTATACGTAATAAGGCACTTCACAACATATTATCCGTCCAATTGTAAGCGAGCTGGGCAATAAATTTATGCCGATATATATATATATAATATATAAAAATTTTAAATTACACTTGCTGAGAAAGCTTTAATCTTGTCAAACATGATTTAATCGCATCCTCAATACGGGATAGAGACATTGGGCACATGTGCTAAAAACCCACAAGAAATAAGAATTAATGGAGGTACCGATCAGGTCTAGTTTAGCATCAAAGCTAAAGACGTTTTGGGCATAAAATCAAGGACTCAAATCCCGTCAGTAAACAGGTTGTTTTATTTAATAATATTTTTTTGTCTATTTTGTTAGTAATTATTAATTAATTTTACATATTTTGATAATTAGTATATTATAAATTATTAACAATTAAAATTGATAATAAAAAAAAAAAAAGAAATAGAGACAATGATGGGAGATGATAAACGTAACTAATGAATGCCAACAATAGATGAAGCAAGCATCATGTTATCAAGACGCTTAGGTGCATGAAGATTGCCCATATTAATAATTTCTAATCATAACCATTACTATTACAATAATTATTAATGTTGCATATCAAATTAATTATGTATTCTAATTAATATATAAATATACATTCTCATTTTATCTTTTATTTTGCATTTCAAGTTTAAATATTATCTTATATATATTTACCTGAAAATATCAATCTATATTTAAAGGAAAGAAATAAAACTAAAGTAGAATAGACAACATTCCACACTCAAATAAAGGAAAATATTATTTTTCATTTCATAACTTAGGGTAATTATATTTTTATCCGATTGATTATGAAATTATTTTTGATCATGTAATTTAAAAAATATATACTTTTGGTTTCATCATACATTTTTGTTAGATATTTAATTAATGAAAAATACTGTGTGATCGTTAAGTTTTCAGATTGAACACTTAACGGCCACGCGATAAGCATGTGATTTTTTTGTTAAATATCTAACAAAAAATATTATGAAACTGAGTAATTATCAAAAGTACTAAATTGTTTAAAAGTTGCTGTATGAAAAAAAATATATTATTTTGCCTTATATATATATATATATATATATATATATATATATATAGGTTATAATGAATATTAAAATAGTCTTCAAGCCATGCAAAATAAATGCAAATCATGCCTAAGAAGAGTTAGAACAATTTCTGATATCTGAAATTCTTATAAATATTTTAGAGAAAATTACATGCATGCACCCATTAATTATAGGATTTTTTTAAATATATTAATAATTTTATCAGAAAAAAAAAAACTTAATTATGCACTCCAAAAAAGGATGACGTGTCTAATAAGTTCATATCTATTGAAAGTAATTAAGGATTTCAACTTTTTTGTAATATATTAAAGAATATTTTAATTTTAATTATTAATTACAAATTAAGTTAAAAATCTTTCATTTTTTCCCTGGCCAACCAAAGTGGTTAGCAATTAATTGTTTAAGGTTGAAAGAAAATTCGATGGACCATAATTTCCATACAAAAGAAGAAAAAAAAAAAACTTAATTTCGGTACAATTGCTATACTTATTTCAATCAAAGTAAAAAATTATGACGGATACTAATTAATTACGATTTTAGAATGGATATATATTGACGACCTTCTTACGGTCAAGATCAAAATATTACACATACCTAAAAATGATGACAGCATAACTACAATCATAATAAATATTGACTAACTATAGTCAAAATATAAATTTTTTATATTTTTTATATAATTATGATACAATTTATATATAATATATATTTTGTAGTAGCAACCTCGATATTTATAATTAAAGAGTAATATATTGACCCCATCTTCATCATTTTGAAATGAAGCATTTTTTTATATTGTCGGCATATGGAGACTTTAATTGAAAAGGTGATACCTTTAATTATAATTATTATAATAAGCGGGAGCAAGGGAAAAACCCTCCACTAGTTCAATTTATAAAAAAAACATGATCCATGTGATTTATATATATAATTAATATGCTTTTCGAGTAAAATATTCAATTTTAATTTTAAAATATTCTTTATTTTTTTAATTCACTTCAAATTAGTTCATTCGGTGAGTAATTTTTTAATATTACTCAAAAAAGAAATTCCTCCTTTTTTTTTTTTCGATTGATCACTTTAATCCTTCACCTTTTATTTTTAACTACAATTTGATCCATCGCACTTAAACTTACAAAGAATATAACCAATTTAATTGAAAGAATTTATATATTGTCGGAAATTATTGAGATGGGAGCTTGATCCATAACAGATTAACATAATTGTTGTAAATTTAATGAGTTTCTTGAATTCTCAAATAAATAAAAAAATTGAATGAATAAATTGAAGGGAAAACTTTAAATAGAAAATAGAGAAAAAAATGTTTTTTAAAAAATAAATTAGGAAAAAAAAAAATGTCAGCTAAAATGTTAAAAAAAATGGGGTATAAAACCCCTTAGTGATTCAAGTGCTTTTTCATTTGAAAAGAACTAGAAGTTCATTAAAATTTGCAGAGCTATACTTATATATCAGGGATGGCAAATGGGCGAGTCCAAAATGAATTGGGCTTAAAATGAGTCTAAATAAATAAATTCAAAATGAATTGAGTTGGGTCGAGTTAGTATAAATCATTTTACTAACTTGAATTTCAAAATTTCACACAATGAAAATATATATATATATATATTATTAAACTATTGAAAAATATAATTACTACTTGTAATGTAATACAACTAAATTTATGTCACATGTCATTTTTGTCTAATGATCATCTATATTAAAATTCATTTGCTAAATCATAAAGTAAAAAAAAAATCTACTAAATATCTAACAAAATACTACATTTACTCAAAATAATTCATAACATTTTGAATCTTCATTCTGAATGAACATTAAGCCATGCAACCAAATTTTCTATATTTGTTGAGAGACTATTTTCATGTGTATGTGAGTAAGAGGGTAGTGTGTGTGAGAGAGAGACGTGAGAAGTGTATATGGCACATTAAAACTGACATTTTCCCAGCTAACTTTTTCATATGATCAAATGCTAAACTTTCTTTCTTTCTTTTTTCTTTTTAAAGAACCAAATGCTTAATTATGTTGCCCTCCCTGAAGTTTGATATAATTATACATAATTTTTTTGTAGTTTGAATAATTAAATTTAGTATACATCCATTAGTAATATTTACAAAATTTGTTGAAATCAAAAAATAGTTGAATAAAAATCTATATTTACGATAGATTAACTTATTACAGGTCAAACAAATTTGTATTTTACACTATTTGTCAAAGACTCTGTATTATATTTTAATTAAAGATTTTATCTATATCATTTATATGACTAAAAGCACATTAGAACCCACTATTTTATTTCGAATTTTATTTGGAATTTCGCATTTTAAGAAATAACTCCCATCTAAAGCAGAATGATGCCAACACCTGAAGAAAGAATTATTTTGTATTTTGTCAAAATATTCCTTCCAGTAAAATTCATCACTTGCATATTTGAGAAAATCTTCACACATAACATATATATAACATGAAAACACAAATTTATATCGGAAGATGTAAACTACCTAGATGCATTGTGTGTGTCTTTGTGAGCGTGCGAGAGATGCAGTGCAGAACTAAAGAACAAGTCTTGTCCTTGATACGGTTTCTGGTTCTACCTTACAAACTACGTCAGGGTATACCCATCAAGATGATCATGACAATGGATAAGATCTCATTTTTCTTTGAACTGAATGCTAAAACACCGGCACCTGCTCAAACGTGCACGTACACTGACTTTACATATGAACAATCAAATTCCTCTACGTAAATCATTATCGAAACTGCAGCAACGGTGGTGAAACAAGACTCAACGAGCGTTATCATCAAAATGCAACACGCTGCTTGTTTTAATCTGTATAACTTACATTTAGGTCACCGAAACAAATGGAAGGGAAAACATATCTGCACAGGAGTCCAAGAAACCAGCAATATCAATGAGAAATCTCATCTTTGATGGTGTCGTCCGTCATATCCTCCTCTTTGACTGTGTCAGAACTACCCTGAATCGTATATCATAACAGCAGTTGAAATTAGAGGACAGAAAGAAGCTAATCAATAACTCATATGTATTTGTTAAGAATTCTCTGATGCAAAGAGATGATGATCAAAACCCAAGCGGCAGAAAATGCTATAAGCCAGTGCAATAGTTTCTGAATCGAATGATCATGTTGTTAACATATAAGTTACACTAACAAATTACGGAAAATATTAAAAGGCAGTGCAATGGTTATAACAACTCTATGGCATATCATGTCAAACTAAGGGTTTTGAGTAGCAAAATTTGACACTACCGTAAAAGCTCCCGATTTTGCAAAGGATCTCAAGTGGCCCTTTAGTAGCCATATCAAGTTAGAATTTAACCCCTATACAAACACAAGTACCTGGAAAATGAGCAAACAAAATATTATAGAGTATCATGACAAGTTCACACACGACCCTACCTCAGATCTGTGCTTGTTTTGATATGTAGCGTCACTATTCAAACTTCGCTGCAGAGGCTTCTCGTCCTCATCATCATCAGATTCATAATCATTCTGACCATTCCATATCCGGGGTTTCGGTCTAACTTCCATGTCTTCTTCCCTCTGAAAATGAAGATAGATCAGAGTCTGTGCAAGGAAATCAAATATAAATTAATACGATGTAGAGTATTTGCCACAGCAATTTCACCTCTTCAGGACTTCTGTGGTTGGAGGCATTGTCTGAAATGGGACGCTGGGCACATGTTGTAGTTTAGAAAGTTGTTCAAGTAGCATATTTCTGCAATTTCAACTAATTGTGAGAATATTTTTCACATACAATGGCATGAGCTTATTCAAAGTAAAGACACACATTAAATCGATAACAAAAGAGGACAGAGGTAATAAACGTATTGCTAAGAAGGCTATAGCTCAGAGTTCACCTATCAGTTGCTGTCCTGTCAGAGTACTACACATAATCAATTTCCATACGATAAGTTCATAGTTTGCTTAAAAAATGCCTGAAAGGGTACCCAGTTAATTTAGTAAATTTTGGTGAGAGAATGTGTCCGTGATAATTATTCAACTTATCGGTCAAGTTTCTGTCGATATGCAATTAGACAGGGACAAACAAGATATGGATAAATATATAGAAGATTACCCAAAAAACATACCACAAATATAGTGAAATATAAACAGAGATGTTTGACTACCAATATTATATACTAGGGACTAAAATAACATATAAAAATGAGGCTAGATAAGCATGTAGGAACTCAGGAAATACTGGAATCAGCAAAAGGTTAGGATGAAGACGACAAAAATAACAGATGCACGGAAGAAATTGATATAAGCCAATAACGGACAACATATCAACATATTTGATGCCTGTGCAGAGTATACAATATTAAAAAATGAATCAAATCCTTCATTGAACTAACTCAAAAGGAGAAAATTAAAATCTACAAGTTTGCTGCAACATGATAACTGTGTAGGAGGATGGACCAAGGTGTTCAAGGGCCCAGCATGTAATGAGTGTTTTCTTTGTGAAGACCCCCCCCCCCCCCCGCAAGTATGATTTTGCTTATAAGCACAATATACTTAAAAGAAACAAATAATTTACACCCACCCACAAAGACTCAATATTGATTTGGATTCTGCACAAGAACAGGCATAGCTGTGACGGAGGTGGTTGGAGATGGGACAAAACAATAGAGTTGAATAAATCACAGTAAGTTCTACAAGTATGGATGGTATCGGTGCAAAAGTTCACCTGATCTTCTCCAAATCTCTCTCTGTATTCAGATTTTCCATATGGCTTGGTTCCACATGAAGAGTATAATCTGGCCCAAAGTACTCGTAATATTCATTGTATGGCAACCTATTATCTGGCTCCACATCAACTGCAACTGCAGTCTACCACAAAGTGGAAAACTATATATCAGTGGATATTTCACTAAAGTTATAACCTTTGAATGATTCTACTAAAACAGATAAGAACGGGAATGAATGAAAATACACATGCACATCTCAACGGGGAGACAAAGAGAGAGAGAGAGAGAGAGGACCTCATAGCACCAGCAACGGGCAACATTCCTAATTGTATATCCTCCCCACCAAAACCATAAGAGGAACATTGAACGACCTCAAAAAACGAAGGCAATCTGCATGGCCTTTGACGGACAAATTAAAGCATCCTAACCGATCACCAGCCAATGAATCTGCCCCACATTGAAGAACAACAGCATCTGGCTGGTAGAACTCCATGACCTTTTGGATGATGGGACGAAATAAAGTACGGAAGTTCTCATCATTCACTCCATCATTCAATGGGACATTAAGAGCATAATAATTCCCTGCTGCTGCCCAATGTCTTTAATATGCCCAGTCCCAGGAAAAAAATCACCAAATTTATGGAATGATACTGTCATTACACGGTCAGTGACATAAAAGGCCTCCTCAACACCATCTCCATGGTGAATATCAATGTCTACATATAGTACACGCTGCAGTGAGAATGTAAACATCAGGGAATCAACAGACAAAAAAGAGGAAAAGTTCGGACCGTTTTAACCCCTATAATCAAGTTGATTATTTGAAAAAAAAAAACAAAAAGATGTAACCATAAACCTTCCAGCATATAAATCAAACCATTATTTGCAAGCAAATATCTTTATGAGAATGTATAATATCAATATTCGTTTGATGCATATCCTAACATCTCTTTTTTATATCAAAGGAAATAAGGGAAAATAAAATTACATACAAACAAGGAGTATACTATAATTTGCAAAGCGCAATTATGTTTTCCAATTTCAAATTGTCAGGTGAATGCATATTTCAAGTTTAATTCATTATTGTCCTTTTCTTAAATGATGTTTGGACCATCAAAATAAAGCCAAAGTGTAACTAAGTTCAAGAGTCATTCAAACAATATACAAACAGGAAATCAACTTTGAAAAGGTGGTATTATAGTAGGCAGCAGGACCAGTAACGTAAACACACAAAACAATATGGATTAACGCAATCATCACTCTTATGACACACAAAATTCTTAAGGAACCTAAACAGTTTCCTAGAAATTAGGGAACAAGCCATTGGTTCTGCCTCGAGCCATATGCTCACACATTTACTATTACCAGAGAACATATTCGTTTGAAGGTTTGTTAGCAAAATTAAAAACTTTCATTTTTCAATTTTATGGGGTGGGATGATTACTTGCACTTACGTGCTTCAAAAATTAATTAGTTGCAAATGCCTCTATCTTAAAGTCCTAAAGCAATAATTGGAACATTAATACTCCAAAAGTAGAAACAGTAAAAACATGCAATTCCACAAACACATGTAGAACTGCATTACACATGCCCAGCCAAAGAGAAAGAAGCTTTATTTAAATTGACTTAAATTTTGCCAACTAAAAAAAAAATAGTAAACAAATGAAAAAGTGCTAATTGTTACCCTATGGACTTTTAACAGCTCAAGGAATTCCCAGCACCAATATTCCATTAACCCCGTAGCAAAATCCCGAAGCTCCACTCTTCTTCGCATGATGCAAACCGCCAGCCCAATTAATCGCAAATATCAGCATCCTGCCTATTGAGCTGACTGGCAGCACCGATAGAGGAGCCGGCCGGCGGAGGCTGGGGGCAGAAGCTGAATAAGCCGTCAAACACGGGGCCAGGTCCTCGCCAACATTGAAGCGCTTGAGGTGACCGCGCGTGTGTTTGTTGGGTCGTGAAAGCGTGTCGGGGGAGACGGAGGGACAGAAACTCGACGTACTCCGGCGAGTGGAAAACGGCGGATATCTTTTTCGGGGGCCGGCGGGGAAGGGCGGCTGATTTTCCATGCCGGCGGTGGAGGGCGTAGTGGACGATGGAGCATTGTGGAGCCATGGGGATGCGGTTGGGCTTCATTGGGTGGCCTTGGCCGTAAGGTAGTAGTCGCCGATTGTTGGCTCGTAGAGTACAGGATACGCCGGGCGCGCGTTTCGGGGCAGGGACGACGGGCAGGCGACGCGCCCCGCTCCCGGGATCCATTTCTCAATTTGCAGCGGGTGTTAAAAGGGGAAAAAGAAAAAAAGAAAGGTGGGGTTGTTGGTGAAGGATTTTCACAAAGGGTTTTCAAAACCCACTCCATTCACAAAAGGGAAATTGAACTTCTTGCTCATTTAAGGGGTTTTAGAAAATTGGTTTTAAGGAAATCGTAGTAAAAAAAATTAGGATAAAAGGCTTTTAAATTGATTCATTGGAGTAAAATGCTTTATATATTATCTCTATGTGGTAATAAGAATATTGTTTTGTTTAATATTGTCACTTATCATTTATTTAATAATGATTATTTTTTTAAAAATATAATAAATTTTTTATACGTGTTCTTATTTTACTATGCGATTCTACTTTTTACATTCATAATTATCTTTTTCACATTTATTTTATTAATTTGAAAGTCAGAGTGCTAATATATTTTTTTGTTAAAATTCTTTTTTTCAAAGCTTGCAAGAATCTAGCACAAAGATCTCGAGTTGGACCCATTCGAACGAGTAACTTTTTGCTCGTATCAATATTATTAAAATATTAAATACTAATAAAAAAATTGGGTGTTTAATTAGATATATTCCCACTAAATAAAATAGTTGTTTTATTCGTACATGATAAATATATTTGCATGATTGCTAAAAAAAATATTTTCTATAATATTTCTAAGATATATGAATAATATCAAATAATATAGCAACTAAAATATCAAATATGTAAAAGTTTAGATGTGCAAATTTGAAAATAAATTAAAAAGGTGAAAAAACTAGTCTAAACTGAAGATGATTCTATTTACTAAAAAAAACAAAATCAAAATAGCTAAAAGTACCCCCAGAGTGCTTCTAACTTTTGTTTTTAAAAAACTTTTTTAGTGGTTTTAGAAGTAGAAAAGTGACACTCAAAACACCTCAAAATTATTTTTATTAAGTCGAAAGCTAAAAAGTACTTTTTAAAACTATTTCAAACACTCCCTTAATATACACACAATATATATTTTTTAAAATAAATTATATTATATTCAAACTTATATTATTTAAAAATATTATATGTATTGCTTGTATATATTAAATGAAATAAAATATAAATAAAATCATGTAAATCCAATTTGCTCGCACGAACAAATACCCAGGGACCAAAATGAAAATTAAAGAATTTAAAATCTTTTGTAACGTAAAGCTATTTAAATAAGTACAGTGTATTTATTATTAGTGATGCGAGCAAATGTGAAAAAAAGTTAAAGTGCTCGGTAGAGGATTAGTTCAATATGGTTGGATAAGGTGGAATCTTCATGAATTCGATGGAGGGTCCCAACGATTGAAAGATCCCTCACGATTTAGTGGAGGGTTATCTTTTGGCGAGAGGAGACCTGTGATTTTCGAGGGTGGTTGAGTAAGTTGCGGATGAGGACATCTTTTAGAGAAAAGAATGCCTTCCGACCACCTCCTCCCAACTAGAGCCCAAACTTTTAGGGTTTATAAATTACTTCTGGCTTGAGGGCCACATAACCCGAAGAACTTGTCGGTCCTTATTCAATTTTGTGAGATGTGCTTCTAGAAATATTACGTGGATGCCACTTAGGTCACTCTTGAGATTTGAACTCCATCTGATATGGTCTTTGACTTTGGTTGGAGAATTTCAAGTTTTTAAACTTTTTTATGGGCTTGTGGGATTTTCTTGAATCTAAATTCTCTCGAATTTGGGCCGATTGAACCCCTTTTGGCCTTTATATTTCTTGGGACACCTTTTGCCAGTTTTTTTAGGGACCTTAACCAAATTGGGATTCCAAGGGGCACTGGGCCCTCTTAAGGTAATTTGGATGTTGCATTCTCTTGAGCTCGTACAATTTCTTTCTTTCTTTTAGATCAATTTATTTTTATGTATAACAATTATCACTATGAAATTTGGTGTAAAATCATAAAGTAAGATATGACATATTTGTATTGCAGATGTGTACAAACACTACAAAATATTATAGATAATAGATTAGGAAGTGTTAATATTTTAATACAATTTATTATATATATATTTTAATTTATGTGATGATTTAAAAAAAATTCCTAAAATCCCTTAATATAAACTTTCATATTTTCAAAAAATCTATAAATACATTTTCAATTTAAAAAAAGATCATCAAATCTTCCACAATTAACTTTTACTCTATCTTTAAATGAAATTATCTTTGACCTTCTAAAAAGTACAAGTTATTTTGTTTAGTGTTATTAACTTTTCAAATTATTATTTACCTAACTACATTAATTTATTCCTAATGGCTAGTTGATTTAATATGGTTGAGGTAATAAATTATTCATGTCCGTCCGTTGAGTCTGTTTTAATCGCTAGTTGATTTAATACGATTGAGGTAATAAATACTTAGGAAAAATTACAAGCAATCCCCATGTGATATTGCAATTGAATAAATTACTTCCTTATGAAAAAATAAATAACAATTTATCTCCCTATATTTTTTAAAATACAACATCTTTAACTCTCTATATTTTTTAAAATGAAGCAATTATCTCCTTAGATAGTGGGGTATATTGCTTCATTTTAAAAAGTACAGAGGAATAAACTGCTATATTTTTTAATTTGAGAATAATTGCACATTTTAAATATCACAGGAGGGATAATTGTTATTCACCCTAAATACTTATAACATAATTTTGGAACTGGCAATCATTTCATTTGAAGTAAATGAAGCGCAAGTGGAAATATACATATTTCCTTGATTGCAAACAAAAATAATGAGAAAATGGAATGTAATTTAAAAACACGCTCTACAAGAACGTTCCTTCCTTCCTTTCCGTTTTGCGAGTTTATTCATCGTCTTCTCGAATGGCTGCCCCTTACAGATCAAGGTATTTCAGGAATTTATGCTGCAATTAACTTGTTTAAGTGATTTGAAGCTAATCTGGACAATTTTCGGTGTGCGTCTGGTTGATTGTTCGTTAATTGGAACAGAGAGGGATTGAGCACAAGGCCAGGGGCATATGGCGGTAGTTCCGATGAGATTCAGTTGCGGATCGATCCGATGCATGGGGACTTTGATGAGGAGGTCTCGGGTCTGCGGAAGCAAGTTCGAAAACTCCGAGATGTGAGGATTTGTTTTTATGTGTTAATTGTTTGAATATTATTTATTTATTTTCGCTGGAGATGATCAGAGATACTCCTGGTAGGTGGGAAGGGGTATTGATTTTACGTGTTGAATATGGTTGCTGAGCTTTAATTTTTGGTTTAATTCTTTGAAATTGTTGAATGTTGTATAGTTGATGGGGATATAAGTTAATTTGGAAAGGCTTTTCTTGCTAATTGCTATAATTTGTGTTTTTAGTTTTGGTGGGATATTGGAAATGGTGATGTAGTATTGAAGAATTAATGGGAAGTTATCAACGGTTTAACTGTAATTAGCATCTTCTTTGATGTCACTTGATTTTTAATCTAGTTGCTCACTTGACTATGTAATTTATGTCACCAAAAAAAAAAAATGATGTAACCACAAAATTTACTGGGGACATCAGAGTCAATTTCTTCTTGGGGTTAGAATGCAGGATTGTTCTATTCGAGTTGTTGGGAGTTTTTCAGACAACATTGTCTGATGCGAGGTTAATTTTATCTTCTGGCAAATAGGCAGCAAAGGTGTTTGTAGAAACCCAAGTCTGTACCTGAATAATAAAGGTAAAAATGGGTTTCAATTAAGTTCTGAAGGAAGTTGTGCTACATTTATACCACATTCTCTATTTTGGATCTACTCGTTTGGAGTCGAATGTATTCTAAGAAGCATCCTTTAGCTTGTACTTTAGGGGTAATTCCTATCAATTTCCTTTTCGATTTGCTCTTCCGGAATCCTGTTCCAAGTATCCATGAGTTCTCTATCCTTAGGCCTTGGTTAATGCTTCATTAGTGCCCCCATTCCCTTGTGATGAAAATTTCTTCTCCTAACCAGGTTTTTTGGGCTACATCCAAGTTATCATATGGGCAAGCGCCGTTTACTGGTGCTTTGTGATCAAGCACTCTCTTGCCCACCTGTACAATACTCACATAGCAAGTGTAATTCACTAACCATATAATTCTCTTGGATAGTTAACTTCTATCCAGGCTAGAATTTACTGTGATGTATAGTCTGTTATAGACCCACTCAGATTTGATGGCTGCAATCCTCAAAACTGTCTGATGTATGACATGGTGTTCATAATTCTGGCCACTGGGATTGCACTAGTTCTTAGTCAGCAGAACATTGTGATCTGAATTAATGTTTCAAAATTTTGCTCAAATTGATGATGTAGTAATATATTTCTCAAGCTTGTTAATAAATGAAAAACTAATGAACTCTGGGACTTCTTGTTATTAAATAAACTCCGTTGTTAACACATGTATGAAGATTTTGTCCCATGTTAACTTGTATAGCATTTAAACTTGGTTTTTGGATGGTCCAGTCTTATTATTTTTCTGTAAAATACTGCAGGTAGCTCAAGAAATTGAGACAGAAGCCAAGTTCCAAAATGATTTCCTCAATCAGCTGGTATGCAATCAACTATACTCTCAGTGTTTTAATTGATACTCAACTAACTGCAACATATGTTTGAATTGACATTCAACTAGTTGTTAGATGGAAAAGGTATTGATGCCTACTGCTATGAGAAATGAACTTCTGGATTGATCGATGATGGCCTCTATTTATGAAAAACTGACTGCTACACCTTGCAAGTAAAACATTGATTGCTAAACCATTCAGAGTTTTTGAAATGTTCACTGCAGCACCATTCTTTTTAGGCTGGACAGATTTCCAACAAATTTTTGTTACTTTTATTTAGATGATATGGTAATGAATGTTCAAGCTCCCTTTAGTTTGAAGGTAATTGATGAAAGGGGAGGAAACAGGGAGAATTTAAAACCTTGTCAACTTCTCCAGTTGCGGGTGATAAAATTGAAACCTTTATGCCATGTGCTTATTTGTTAGAAGTTTTTTATCTGATCTCAACTAATAAATATTTATTGTCCAAATATATGTTAGTTTGTAATCTTTTCCCGAAGCATATTTCAAACACATTGTACTACTTTTTGAAAACATATCACATCAGATCTAATTATTACATTTTATATTTTACCTAACATCCATTACACATTGGATCAATTATTATCCTTACATATTCATCCTGCATTGAAAAGATACTAACATCTTTTTTGCCTTATTCAAATGGGATGAGATGATAATTTGTTGTCTTTGTTTCTTACTTCTGTGCTACACATAGTAGAAGAATATTATTGCTTTATGTGCCTCTCTCTCTCGCAGGAAGTCTGCTTTTTTGAATAGATATACAGAGTTTTAAACCTTCTGCCACTTAAAATTAGATGTAATAATATTCCAATTGTCTGTGAGGAAAGAAAATAATCTTGTGCGGTTTCTTTTGTTTGTACAGCAAATGACAATGATTAAAGCTCAGGCAGGGGTGAAAAACAACATGAGGAGACTGAACAAGAGCATCATTAGGGAAGGGTCGAGCCATGTCATGCACGTAGTTCTTTTTGCACTACTTTTGTTCTTTTTTGTCTATTTCTGGTCCAAATTTTTGCGAAGATAAGGAGCAAAGGGTGATCTTATTACTCGTTGTAACTATAATATTGAGACAATGTCAAAGATTGTCGTTTAACGCAGAATTCTGGACATGTTCTTGTAAATACTTGCAGTTGGTTCCTCTCAATAGTTACTCGTGCATATCACTTTACCAGCATGTATGTGGCGGACACTTCTTGTTTGAATTGCTTTGGTCCATCTTACTTCGCCATCCCTTTCTTCAAAGTATGTGGCCGTCCTCTTCCGGATCGCATGTCTGCTCACCAAACTGGAACCTCGCCATCCTTTTCTTCAAAGTTTGTAGCCCCTCACTTTGGCATTTGCTTCGGTTCACCTACGAATTCGGGCCATATCAAATCGATTATATTACAAGATTAGACTTGACTATTCTTAATTGTACTAGTAATTGTTTCTTCTTATCTGTTAGTTATATGGGCTTATCAAAAGGTTACATCAGTATTTCTAACCCCCACAACTCCAAAACTCCCAGGACCAAATTCAATTTATGGAAAAAGTTTACCAAATGTCCAGTGTTTTAAAATGGATGTCCTTAATTGCCAATCCCTGTTTTTGTCCAACAATATGCCAACCCTTATAATTACAAAACCTAAATTGCAAATTACGCCAAAATATAAATTCACTTTATCCTTTACTATAGTCCTCATGGCCATATTTACCCACCAGAATGGAATAAAAACTGAGATATAAATGTGGGATTAGAGTAGAATTTATTTGGATATGATAATTTTATCTTTCGTTATCTAAGATTATAAATATTATGACTAAAAATTGATAAAATAATTTCCCTTTTACTTAGATGGATTAAAAAGGTGACTTAGGCCTTTTTTTTTTTTTTTTTAATCAAAATACCAAAAAATAAGACGAAAAGGTATGGAAACCATTTTCAACACATAGGCTATATGGAGATATAATGGGCAACCGTTTTTTTTTTTTTTTTTTTTCTTATTATCCCGTATGACCCTGGCGGATTATATAAAATGGGCTGGATCGATCATAATCCGTTTTTGACACACATTTAGGCACTACAGTAGCAGGCCTTAGGAGAAATAGCAAAAGTAGAAAATTAATTGGGAGGGATTGGACTGAATAATTGGATCCAATCATAATATGTAAACATGCCCCTTTTGCCATCTCAATCATCAAATATTTACTACTACTTTCACCTCAAATTCTTTTCAACATAAAACCTAATAATAATATTGAGGGTAATTATACCGTCTTTCTCTAAAATTTAGTGTAATTATACATAAGTCCTTTATTATTTAAAAGTTACATCTAGCATCCCTAATATTGTTTCTATTTAACAAATGGATATCTCTTTCATAAATTATAGAATGCTAGCAAGTAGCAAGTTATATTATAGCTATTGAAATAAAACAAACATATAAAATAAGAACGACATAATAAAAATACTAAATTCCGAATCCAGAATATTTCTTAATCAAAATCAAATATATCTCTCTCATAAATTTAACTATGGAGCTCAACTAAACAACCTAAGAGTTGATGGATTAATGAGTCGAGCAAATTATTACACAATGTGGATAATTATTTGAGAAATCATCCAAACAATCTTAATTATATGTTACTAATTAATTAGTCATGATTAAAAATACATATATTTTAGCCAAGACATTTTTAATTTTCTATATATATATATATATATATATATATATATATAATTGTGTAAATAAATTATAAATCAAAGGTGTAGATGTAACTATCCCTAATTTAAATTAGTTTGGTTTTGCGTGGATTCATAATCATGTCGTCACAAATGACATAAATTCATACGTATGTAGAGGAAAAAATGAAATAAAATAAGACCATACTTTTCAATCTTAATTAGCATTTAATTAATTATTAATACCCAAAATTAAAGGATGGTGCATATATAAGGGGAGCTATAAAATTAGGCAGAAGAATCTCTCTAGAAATGCTAACTTTCTGCATAGTTTTACCACTTTGATTTAAATATAATTAAAATATTTACTTAGGAGGCATTAAAGTCAAGATGCAGAATATATATATTTAATTAATTTGGTAGCCTTTACATCTTGAAAAAGCATTGAGAATTAAGTGCATGCAATCTTGGTTGAAAATGATGGAAGATAGCTAGCTAATATACCCTTTGGTAATTAAAAGCCCTCTACCATATCTTTCTAAAACCTACCTATATAGTCAATGATTATTCTTGTAAATTCTTCAATTTTTAATAATTAATTTAAGTTAAATGGGAATAGTTAGAAAAACAAAAACCACATGATACTCCACCTGCCCTCAAATTTATTGTTCAGACATTAAAATATAAACCCCTACTTCCTAATATTACATTTTTTAAGAAACCAATATCTCAAGTAAAGTTAATGACATGTCATTATTACAAAATCTCGGCTAATACTTTTATGAGCAATATATAACAAAAATGTTGAAAAATTAAACTTTTTTTTTTTTTACTCAGTGTCAAAATCTTTGGTTGGATCAAATTTGCCCCATTGTTTTGTCACAAGGGATTATATAGATTTAAATATAAATTAAAGTCACCTAAGAGATATTCAATATATTCTTGATATATATAATTAGAAAAAATTACAATGTTAGTCCTGTAACTATAGGGGCTATTTATATTAATATTTTGTTGGAATTTATTTTTGCAATTATTCCATAATTAAAAAAAAATTCACACATTGAGCGCAAAATTAATTAGAATTTGATAATTTTACTGAAAAATCCATGTGATTTGCACGTGGCCAAAACAAATTGAGAATTCCGACCAAAATATTGATGTGGCATTCCAACCTTTTCACTTATTTTTAGAAAATTATATATGTGGGCAAAAAAAAAAAAAAAAAGAGTTTTTTTGTAACTCCTATTACTGTCAGAAACTTGAAAACGCCACTCGGGAAGGTTCCACATACTTCTTAACACCTTCTGGCTAGGATGATGGATTTTGCAGCTTCAACCATGCTTGAACTTTTGAATAAAAATGATGGCATTTGTAGTGTGCCTGCCAATCATAGGTGGGGGTGCCCCATGTTCAACCTTGGTTGTAATTGTGTTGGCATGAATGGAATGCTAATTTACATGTAATATATCCTTAATTTGTCATTCTTTGTAATTTTAAAGTTTTTTTTTTTATCTTTATTACATGGGATCGGCTGTTTTACCAAACTCATCTTTGTAATCAAAATTACCGTAATTCAAATAAGGGATTATAGATCTGCACGCAGTATAGAATTAAGAATAGGGGTGCCCATCCCCCCTATATAAGATAATTTTTATTTTTATTTTTTTTATGTAAGTTATCATCATTGTAAGCAACATCCATATCTCCTAAATCATCACTTGAATCAACTCCATTAACCCACTATTTGGTTCTTCATTGTCCTCTAGCATGCTATCCTCATCATCTACATGTTTTTCAAACAAAGCATTATCATCTTTCATGTTATAATCACTGTCCAATAGATCAAAACCTCAAAATTATCACCAACCTTATAATTTGTTTCAAGCCTAACCCTTTCATCAAATCTCCTTGCCATTATCAACCTCAACTTCTTGTCCACTCACTCCTCTTGGTGGTTTAGAATGCACAACATCATTTTGGTCATTAGATTCTATTGGGGGTGTTATCAGGCTTAACAAACACTTGCATTTCAAACCCGCTATATATAGTTGAACATAAAAAAATATTAAATACATAATTAAATACAAGGAGAATCGTAATAATACCCAACAATATATGAAAAAACATTCACAATCAGACATAAAGGAATCTTCAACAGTGCGCGATACCATGTACATTAATTAATACTACTTATAAAAAAGTAGGTATCGACCACATCAAATACCTTTTTAGTTCATTAAACTACCTCATCCATTAAAATGCACACTTAGATATAGATAAGATATGAACCACATTAATCAGCCTATACAAAAAATCATTCAGGTAAAAAAAAATTTACGGTATCCTGGAGGGGTTCATTCATTACACATGCCTCTGGCTTTGAACCATCACCATTTTCTATTCTTCTTTTCACCATCTTCAGTAGCATCTTTGTTGATTGTGTTATCAATGAGGGGGAAAAAGAAGCCGAGGAAATTTAGGGTTTTCGATTTTTGGAGAAAGGGAGAAACATACGATTAGGGATTTTGACTTCTATTTCAATAGAAATGATGACTTGGCAAGCCTAGTCAAGCTGTCTTTATCTCTTCTTCTTTTTTAAAAAGAAAATTCCAAGTAATGTTCTAAAAATCTTGAAGTCGTAGCTGGAACATCAGATTATCATTTTCATCGGAATCCCCAATTTATATGGGTTATGTGTATCATATGAGATTTTTTTTGGCAAACTTAGAAAATTACGGGTAATTTTGTTCTTGCAATTTTTTTTTTTTTTATTACAAGTCTAATTGCAAAAATGGGTTCCAACATGCATGACGAAAAATGCCACCCCTCGTAATTATAAGACAAAAATTATAATTTTCCTTATATAACTAACTAGATATGACCTATTCCTGATATTCACATCATTATTTAATGCTAAAAGAAATTAATAAAAAATTTATAGTGCAATTAACTATATACAAGTATCATATATGTTTTTGTCAATTAAAGTTCTAAGAGTAAAGAATAATATATTATTGATCACAAGAATTGGCAGCCAAAACGACACGCACACACACACATATATATATATCCTTGACCTATATATTGTCCGAGAGGAAATTAATATAGTATGAAAAAGTTAATGTATTCCTGGGACCAGACATTTTCCATAAAAATAGTACTAATATTGTTTATTTTATGAATGTTCTCCTTCGAACAAGAATTCCCTAAGAACTATCATACCTATTTTATTTAATTCGTCTTCACTAATATTATTATTTAAGCCTGAATGCAGGTTCTACAGGTAATCAGCAACCCATGATGATTTCTCTTTAAAAGTTATGTCTTTAGTTATATGCAGAATAATAGACGAAATTAAGATCTAACTTAGCTATACTTTATATATTTATTGTATTTGTGTCATATAGCCCTAAAAATTTAATCATTGAACTAAACTTTTACAGGTATTATCTTGATTTCTTTAATTGCCTGCACACAAGAGAAAACATTGTACCAAATCTTGATCGATTCCCTCTTTTCAAGAATAACGATTTAATTTAAAATATATACTAGCAATGTATATTAAATTAACTATATATATGTGTCCCCTTTCTTTATCTATATCTTTTATTTTTCTTTTATCATTATATATATATATATATATATATATATATATATCATTTCTACTAATAGCTGAAAGTTGAATAATTATTATGTTTCATATATAAGTCCTTATTTAAATGAATTTGAAAATAAATAAAATAAAATCTAAAAAAAATAGCAAAAGATTGTATACTGCTGTATATTAATTTGTCTACTATATATTGCTTGGAGTCTTTGACAATATACAATATTTAGTAGACAAAATACCCTGAAGCATGCTTAAAAAAAATCAAATATATATTTATATACTCATTTTCTTTACACTCGCTGAATTATGAGATCAAATTTAGTAATTTCCTCAAAATATATTACTAAAAATAAAACCCGGCCCAAGTACATGGCATTTCATGAAAAATTGTCAGATATTTTCTGCAGGTTAATTATTAGGATAGTGATTAATTACATGGAAGTAATTAATTGTGATGAAAATGAATTATCCTCTTTGATTAATTATATATAGTGGAAGAGGATATATACATGCAATTAATTGCAGACATCAGCACCACCATAGAGAAGAATATATTCATTCCTTTGAGCAGCCCACCTTTTTTGACCAAACATATATCTACAGAAACCCTTATTTCTGGAGAGATTAATGGGATTATGATCAGCATTCTGCAAATCAAATTACATCAATGTGAATTAAGCACCCTTTGATTCTCCCACTTACCTAGGATTGTGATGAAACGGGGGTTGGGGTGGGGGTGTCGTGTATGGATTATGGATCATACATATATATATATATATATATATATATATAGGTTTTGTTTCTAAATATGTACGACCTTTTGTGTTATTAATAATAGCATTTCATTGCTGGAATTCGAGTGCGAAATAAGAGAGAGGCTAAAGTGAGAATAAGATACAAAATTTACATGATTCGTTCAGAACGAGCCACGTATGGTGACTAGGAGGGAATATAATCGTATCAAAAGAGAAAACTCGTTTAAACCTTATCATCACTTACTATATATATATATATATATATATATATATATATTCTCATACATAAATGTGCTCCATTTCTAATTAGAACTATTTTGCATTGATTTTCTATATATAATGGATATATATATGTACATGAACATCTTCATGACAGCCACCATAACCACAGTGTCTCAAATACTATATATTATCAAAAAGGGCATATTTATGTGGCAATAATTCAGACAGATGAATTAGAAGTGGCTATATGTATATATGTAATAACTTCTACTTATTGGAATTAATGAAATAGAAATAAAAAAGAATTAAACAAAAGGGGGGTTTTGTAAGAGTATCAATCTTTTTGGTTGCTTGATCTGATGAGTGGAAACAGAAAAAATAGGGTATGTAAGGAAGAGAAATTATTAGTTGCAATGTCATAGTCATCTTTTCTAGCTAGTGTACCTCTTCATTTATTATTGCCCTTTATTTGTCTTTTGCCTTCTTCCATTCCCACCAAATGCTCTTGCTTTGCCCTCTCCCCAGTACCCCAACTCTTTCTCCCTTTGAATTTAGGGTTTTTTCCTCCATTAATGATCAGGGCTATCTCTCTCTGAAATTGTTCCTGCAGTACTACTTATTCCCCACCTTGTCTTCATCTTTGGAGAAGCAAAGAATTAACACTTCTCTTGCAAGCGAGGGAAAAGGTACGTACGTAGTAGTGCCCTTTTCCTCCTTATTCTGATCAAAGGCCAGACCAGACAGGTAAATTCATGAAAGCCCTTTTGCAAGTTTTCTCTTTGACTACTTTCTTCAAGTAATAACATGTTTCTTCTTGGGAAGACAAAACATCATGTGTATACACAATTGATCACGGTTTCCATCTAGGGTTTCTCTTCTTGCTCCGGTTCCTGCAGTGCTTTTAACAAACATTTTGGATGTCATGTACACTGCATATATATATATATAAAAGTAGCTGCTGGATCTCAATTTAAATCAAGAACCGTACGTACAGTCTCCAGAATTCAAACACTATTTGGAGAACTGTGAGCTTGTTTTCTATACTTCAATTATTTCCTCCCTTTCTCTTGCATTCACAAGATAGATATAGGAATTTGGTCTGACAAATTAAGGGATCATATCAAACATGAAAAATAGCTATATTTCCGTGGAAATCTTGAGATTATGAGGTTCGGAAACAACAACCTGGATTTGAAAATCAATTTTGAGAGATAAAGAGTTGTTAATTGATGGTATTTTGAAACTGGGAGTCTGTATTCAAATTTAATTAAGGTAAGCTAATTAATAACAACACAATTTTGATGTTTTATTGATAATTATAGCATATATACATGTTACCTGTATACACGTGGTGTGTGTATATGAAGTGTACTGCGAGATATAATAGCAATTTGCAGTAAAAGATCCGAACTGCCAAGAAAGAAGCAGCTTGTTAGATGCGCGAATTGGTGAATTAAACGAGACTGGTGAGATCAATTTAGATGAATAAAAATTTATAGAATTAACAAAGGAAATTAAATAAGCCTAATTAATGAAAAAAAGAAATTTAGGAATTAATTACTTGGGGAATAATTCCTTTGTTGCAGAGGTAAAATCATACATTCATCAATGGCTTCCTCCAGCTCCTACAACTCTCCCTGCGCTGCCTGCAAGTTCTTGCGGCGGAAGTGCACGCCGGGCTGCATCTTCTCCCCCTATTTCCCCCCAGAAGAGCCGCAGAAATTCGCCAATGTTCACAAGATCTTCGGCGCAAGCAACGTCTCCAAGCTCCTCCACGACGTCCCGCCCCACCAGAGGGAAAGACGCTGTCAACTCTCTCGCCTACGAGGCGGAGGCCCGTGTCCGCGACCCTGTCTATGGCTGCGTGGGGGCGATCACCTTCCTCCAAAGGCAGGTGGACCGCCTCCAGAAGGAGCTGGACGCCGCCAACGCTGACCTGATCCGGTACGCCTGCAATGGAAGCCTTCATCAGCCCTCCACCACTCCTATGGTGGTGCCGTCAGCGCGACAACGGCCCATGGTGGAGCTCAACAGAAGGATTGCAAATGAGGGTGGTGGTGGATTTTATCAAACACCCTCTAGCTTCTCATTCCCATACTACAACCCTCCATGGAATGATCATTACAGCCCTCATGGAGGAGGGTTTGGTGGAAGCATTTGATCAGCAAGAAGTTGAAAATGGGCTGATGGAGATCATCATCATAACCCTATTTAGGGTTTGTGTAGGGAAATTAATAGCTCATGGAGAAGCCCTTTTCTTTGCTTTCACATGGCATCAACTTTCGTGATCTCACCTAAGTTTGTGCTCTTAACTAAGCCATAATACCTACCCTCTCATCGATTCTTGATCTACCTATACACCTATATATCAAATATTTTGGTGTGAATTGGGCAAGAACTTTTGTCCAAGTGAAGAATGTATGTGGGGGGATTGTGATCAGAATAAAAAAAAACAAATGAGTGATTTTTGTTTGTGTGAAGTGAATTGTGTAAGATCATGAGACAGCTACATGTATTGTTAATTGGTTGAGGACCACTAGCTTCTGTATCTATGCTGTGAAAGAGGTTCATTAGTTTCTGAATTGTTTGTGTAGCCTTTGGATTGAAAAGGGGTCCTCTAAAATACTATCAAAAAGTCGGTTTCAAAATGCACTACCTACAACAAGGAAAAGTAGTACTACTCTCTCAATCTTCATTTCTCATGAATAAGTTAAAGTATGTGACTGTTGAGGAACACATAGGGTTATACACCCGTAAATTGCAATTTTAGTCATGTAAATATATATAATGTGGCAATTCTGATCTTATTGAAATCAATTTTGGCAATTTAGTCCCGCAATTAAAAAAAAATGGCATTTGGGGGATAATTTGTTTTAATTTCAGGATCAAATTATGAAGATTGATTTCAATAGGATCAAAATTGTCACTCCTATAATTTCTCTAGTTATATATAGATTATTTGGTTTTGGGCGAACAAGTATACTTCAGGTTTTTATCCAATCTCGAA
The DNA here is from genome assembly GCA_034509725.1 of Sesamum angolense. Taxonomy (NCBI): domain Eukaryota; kingdom Viridiplantae; phylum Streptophyta; class Magnoliopsida; order Lamiales; family Pedaliaceae; genus Sesamum; species Sesamum angolense. The sequence goes on along the minus strand of JACGWL010000005.1, from coordinate 8,170,067 downwards.
TATGAGAGCGTTAATTGACTAGTTCATGCATTTTTCACATGTATTTCATTTTTTATTTTTTACTAGTTCAATAAAATGTGTGTGCTGGTACTTTCACACACACACACACACACATATATATAATAGAATAAAACTTAATATTTCTTATCCTCGACGAATTAAGTTGATTGCACGAGTTCTTATTGATATCGATCTTTTAAGTCGAATATTAAGTAAATTTGGATGCACGCATGATTGGTTTTAATTTTGATTATGAAAAAATGAATAAATTAATTAAGGGTTTGGAAATCAGAAAATGTGTATATGTGCATTTAACATACATATACTATATGACAAAAAATTGAATCTATTTGTCTATCTTTTGTACCTGAAGATGATGAAACGTGAATCTTATCTCAAATTCAGCTTGTGAACCTCAGCTCTGCTCCAGACATCTCAAACAGTGACCAACAGCTCTTTCTTGCATTGGATCCATAAAGCTGCTGCCTGCCCCTTGTACTGATTTCAGTTTACTTTTATTAAAATATAGTACACCAAATTAAAGACCCATATATATACAATTTATTCCATCCATCCTTACCCCACAAAAAAGTTAATTTAATCAATAAATTAATTTTATTAATCATATTAGAAATCAACATATTCGTTGATGTGAAAATATCGATATATAGCATCAATTCTTTAAATTTAAATATAGTGAATTTTATCGAAATAAAAAAAAAAAAAAGTAAGATAATGGGGTTTCTGCCCAAACACTAGGGTTAGGGTTTCAACCCAAACTTTTGGTGCATGTATTTTCAATCTTTACTAAGTGCGTGAAACCTGAAAAAATGTGTACGGGAAGAAAACAATTAAGGAATAATTATACTGTGCTCTTTTTAAGATTTTATATAATTACACGTAGAATTTATATATATAATTTAAAAAATTATACTAATACCCTTAAATTTTATTTCCGTCCAACAAATAGAATCTTTCATTAATCAAGATTCATTGAACTTACTGATATTGGTTAAAAAAGAAAAAAATGAATAAAAATCCCTATTCCCCAATTGACTTAGATATTATGACTTAATAATGTAGGATAAATATTTTTTTTTCTATTCATACATGACTAAGTATTCAACCATGATAATTAATTAATTATAATGACAAACCATAAATAACTAGAAAAAAATAACTTTGTCAACACAAAAATTATAAACTTTGTGGTCATTATACAAAATTACGAAAAAAAAATTCTCGATAATAAAATATATATGTACACATATAAAAAAAATATAATATAAAGTCAGACTCCACATTTTATAAATATATATTTTTTAAGTAATAAATGACAAATTATATATATATATATATATATTATATAGGGTATGAATTTCTAAGATTGATCATGATTTTGGTGTTCCCAACTCAAGTAGTAGCCCACACTGAGTTTTCTGTAATAGAATATGGTGTGTGTGTGTGTGTGTGTGTGTGTGTGTGTGGAGCAGTGTAAAAGCTGGTTTTTGCAGCCCCCCACCATGAAAACCAGAGCTTTCTGTCACTTGTGTTTCTTTCTATCTATCTGTCTCTCTCTGTAGTTCCATCTTGTCGATCTATCATCTTCCGATCCATCCTCTTCTCGTGATCATCAAATATTCATTTCTGTATATATCTTTCACTGCCCCTAAAATAATAAATAATCAATTATTTTTTATATTATTAATAACCGAGCATGGCCTAAAAATTATGATAATTTAATACTATCAACTGCAATCAAATAAAATTAAAAAAAATTGAGTATTAATCAATGTTAATGAACAATTTCCATAATTTTAACTATAGCAAAGAAATTTGCTATGGTGTTCAATTATAGCTAATGTTTTTTATCTCATTTATAAAAATTATTGTACAATTAATATCCATCGCCATAAAAGAGGACCTGAACTCTAATCTCTAAAATAGTTTTCTTCTAATAGTACAAATGTCCATCATAATTTTCACGACAAATATATTTAATTTTTTTCAACTAAAACACTTTTTTATTGTTTTTAGAGTAAATTACGATGAGCGATCCCTCAAAATTTAATAACTATGGATAAATTTTTAATATTTGAGAAATTATCAATACCCTTTGTATTTGAGAAATTATGTAATGCTTATTGGATAAAGGGTTGTAATTGCTAACTTTATCGTTGTTCTATTTTTTCTTTAAAAAAAAAAAAAATTGGACCAAATTTTTGTAAAATTATAAAAAAAAATATCAACTTATTCCATAAAAAAATTCAGAAAATTTCAAAAATTAAATAAAAAGTATATTTCATAGTTCAAAAGGATTTTGATCAATTCATTATCTAAACTATTATAAAAGGAAGGGGGTTTGACTCAAAGTGGTAGTTCTCATACCACTACACCAAACTTTTTAAATACTAAAAATGCCCTTCAACTTTCCAACCCATGTTAAATCAACCACTCAATTAAGTTCATTCAGAAAATTAATTTCATGCAATTACATGAACTCAAAAATTAATTTACTCCCATTTTATTTAAGCTTATGTTAAGAAATTGAAAAATATATTAATATTTATTTTGCATGTATATATAATAATCATTATCAATATGATATATATTATAAAGAATCAATTTTTTTATTTAATATGTATTGTATATAATATATATTGTAGAAAAAGTAAATATGTCTTGATAATTAATGTATTAGTAGATAGTTTTTGTACGTGAGGTTGTAAGGTAATGACAAATCTAAATATAAATGAACAAAATATGAGCTTTAATAAAATAAAAAATTATTAAAAATTACGTGTGCAGGTACTGCGTGCACCGTATCTAGTAAAAATTGAATGAAAACCTGACTTATTGAGTTAGTTATTGGACAACTATTAAAATCAGAGGTGTGCGATAATTTTCTAAAAACGAAAGCGTATTTTTATCATGTCAAATATCAAATTTCAAAAGAGCTCGTTATAGTTTATTTCTTTTTAAATATTAATATTTTATATATATTCATATATAAATAAGTGACAGTAGTCTATAAGTTTGTACTGTGTAGGTAGCTGGCAAAAGAAGTAGTTATATTCGAGAGCGCAGGTAAAAGCTGCGAATACGTGCATATTTGAACATGTGCACACATGCATGCACCCCACTACCCACATTCATTGCCTATTATTTGAATTTTGCATCCATGCCCTTTCTTCTTTCTTTCTTGGCAAAATGTCACTTTTGGTCCCACTAGATAAGGTCATTCTCACTTTTGGTCCCGAGCTTTATGGGCTCAACACTTTTGGTCCCAAAACCCTAATTTTTTGACACATTTGGTCCTATGCCGTTAGATTTAACGGAAAACGGCACGTGACAAGTCACGTGCCGTTAGTCAACGGTAGTCAACGGTTAGTCAACGGTAGTCAACGTCAGTCAAAAGTCAAATTTTTTTTTTTAGGGAAAAAAAGGTACCAAAAAATATTTTTTGCTATTTATATATGTAAATAACCCACAAACACTACATAACATTTTCATCTTTTTCATCACTTTTAAATTGATAGAAATATGCTAAAAGATCAAAATTCTACAAATTGAATGCTATTGTCACAAATTGATGGCTTAAATGCATAAAATCCCTCTGTATTTTAAAAATTCAGCAAAAACCCCTTCTTGTTTTTAAAAAAAAACTGAAATTCCCTCTACAAATTGATCGTCATGCCCTTGCTTATTATATATTTTTTATTATTTTAATAACTATTGGATCTTTTTTGAATGAATAAAAGCTCTGAATTTGATCAATTTTCGTAACTGCTGATTTTAAAAATTTGAAGGGTTAAATTTACCAAATTTATAAATTATAAAAATATTTTATTTTAATATTATAAAATTATTATATTTCAATATAAATTAATAATATAAAATAAAAGTATTAAATTATTATTTATTTTAATATAATTACCCTAAACACCCCCCCCCCCCCCCGCGTTGTCTACCCCTTCCCCAACCCCATTGCTGCCCGCGCCACCACTAGCAACCCCTTTCCCCTCCCCTCCCGCTAGCACCAGCAACGGCGATGCCGCCCCAGTCAAAGCTCGAGCGGCGGCGCCCAGAGGATTTGGGAACGGCGACGCCGCGAGTCTGGGCGCGGCGTCCCCGTCCGCCCAAGTTGTTTGGGCGTTGGCGTCGCCGTCGCCCAGAGCTATTCTGGGCAACGGCGACGCCACGCCCAGATTCGAGGGCGATGGCGATCGCTATCGCCCTTCTCGACGGCAGCGGGGGCGGCGGCGATGGCCGTCGTCCCCTAGTTTTTTTTTTTTTTTTTTAAGAATTGATTTAAAAAAATTAGTTATTAAAATTTTAAATTTAATTAAAAATTAAATATTTCTTCTTAAATTTGAATTAAGAAGAATTAAATTTTTAAAAAGTTTAAAATGATTTTATTAAAAAAATAATTTAAATTTTAAAAAATATAAAATTAGACGTTGACTACCGTTGACTAACGTTTTCCGTTAAATCTAACGGCACAGGACCAAATGTGTCAAAAAATTAGGGTTTTGGGACCAAAAGTGTTGAGCCCATAAAGCTCGGGACCAAAAGTGATAATGACCCTATCTAGTGGGACCAAAAGTGACATTTTGCCTTCTTTCTTTCTTTGTTTTTTTGCATAAAACCCCCTTTATTTTAAAATTTTAGTTGAAAATTTCATTGTGCTAAAAAATTAAAATTATGCACATTTTCTTTTTCGTTAATTAAGGTTGATGATGATAATTTTTTTATTAAATTGTCCGTTATATCCATAATATGTACCAATTCATTGGGCTACCAGCATTGTCCAAATCTAGGGCGATGGGCAACCACCGTTGATGATGACCAAGAATGAAGCAGGGAGGGGGCGAAAAGAAACGATTTGAGAAAAAAATATTATTTTAATATTTTTAAAAAATGATAATTTTTTCAAAATATAAAATATTAAAAATGTGTAATGATCATTTTAATTTAAACATTATTTATATTAAATAATATAATTTAAAAAAATTAATATAATTTTTTGGTACTTTGATATTTAGTTAATAATTCTATGAATAAATATAATTTATTAAAATATATTTAGACTAAATAATCATATAAATAGTTTAATTTAAAAGGTGGAGTTTAGTATATTATTTTCTATATTGTGATTTTTCAATTTAAAATTTTAACTTTTAAAAATTTTATATACTTTTTTAGGTATTTTGATATTTAATTAATATATTCTATAAATAAATATAAATTATTAAAATATATTTAATTAAATAAGAATTTAAATTAATCAATAATATTTAATTATTAAAATATAAAAAAAGGAGACCAAAATGCACATTTGCGCACATAGAGTAACCTAAAAAAAGTAAACAAACGAAGGCTCACTTACACATACTATATTAGTTTCTAATAGAGAGGGGCTATTTTGTTGTATTTTATATAACACAGGAGGTTTTTTACCTATAAAATTAAAATAAGAGAATTTCACACTATTTCACTAAAACGCTGGGGTGTTATGCAATTTAACTTTTTTTTTTTGTTTAAATTAAATCTTTGCAAATTGATCATATATCCCCCCAAGTACGAGAACTCATTATTAAATAAGGATAATTACGCTGACATCCCCTATTATTATTGGAATATACAAATCCCTCCTCTTACTATAAAATTTACATAAACCTACCTTTTTGGTTTATTACGATTACAAATTGGCCCCTCAATTAATCAAATTGAAGGTCCATGCTAATTTTAATCCAAATATTTATTTAATCTTCCTATTTTGCCATTGGGTGAGATTTTTATAAATTTTGCTGAAAAAATACCCTTCAGGGTGAATTTATTGTGAGCCTTCAAAGTCTGAAAATCAGACACGACCATCGAGGGATTTTTCACCGTGGCTCTTGTGGAAGGGGGAATGGTACTAATAGTATGAAATGAAAGTTTGATGGAGAAGGAAGACGAGAGGTCTTTTGTCAGGCCTGATTATAAATAAAAGAATACTATATAAATATTTGGATTGAAATCAATATTGACCGTTAGTTTGACTATTCAAGGGGTCAATTTGTAATGGTAATAAATCAACAAGGTAATATTATGTAATTTTCATAGTAAAAGGGGGGAATTTGTATATTCCATATTAAAAGTGGAGGTCAGCGTAATTATCTCTATTAAATAACTTGTATATTAACTGTGAAGTCTTAAGTAAATAGAAATTTTCATCGACCAAATATATTTTGTATTTAATCGGGCTATTAAAACTTTGCAAAACTGAAATTCAAATTCAAAAATTTTAATTTTAGATAGTAAGTTTTTTTTAAAAAAAAAAAAAACTTGAAATGCAAATTCAAGTTTTTGTATAATTGGAATGCGTTATGAATCTCACTTTTGATATAAATTATCAAAAGTTATCAATAACTTATAATAATGAGATGTCAATTATTTACGTGTAAAAAATAGCATCAACCACATCAATCTAATTGGGTCCCTTCCCTGCAAAACGTGCAAAAGAAGCAAAGTGAAAAATATTTTATATATATATATATAAGCAGACAAAAAATTATTATAAAAATAAATTAAAGGGGTGGATATGTCAATTATTTAACTATTTTTTATGCCCCCACCAATTTATTTTAATGGATTTTGGATATATATTTATTTTCAGGTGATCTAACTTCTTCTTGATTTCTTTCTTTAGGTTTTAAATTTTTCTTCTTTTTGGCATTTTAATTTCACCTTCTCCACCACTTCCCTATTTTTATATAAAGAAAATTAGGGTAGCTCTTTTTCAATTAATTTAATTTTATATCATTTATATTTATAATGAAACGTATAAGACTAAAAAATATGATGTTCTATTGTAGTTAATTTAGTACTAAGATCTAAAGAAAACAATAAGGGCGAACACGAATTAACCAGAGTTTTGCACGGCCATAAGCTGTTGTTTTTATAAGACTAAAGTAGTCATAGCTAAAATTATGACGAATATTTTGTCCGTGATTAAAAATTATGATAAATATTGATTTATCGATAGTAAAAATTTAAACTTTTTATATTGGTTTTATTTTTTTGATTAGTAACATTGATTTATCATAATTTTTAAATCATGGTCTTTTATAATACATGGAAAATCAATTTTTTATTAAGTAGTGTAATGTCAGAAATTTTATATGTTTTTCTCGTATATAATTATAATAGTAATTGTATCAAAATTATTTTTAAATGAATGTGCATTGAATTAATGATAGTAATTTTTTCTAATTATATACGGTCTTCGTAATTCTAATACATATTTTTTTCTACACAATAAATTAAACGACTATAATTATAGCAAATCATTACTATCTTCTTTGGTCAAATAAAATAATTGTGAAAATCCTAAGTTTTAATTAACTACGGTTAACCAACATCTTTTACAATTTTACTTATTGTCAAAACATGTGCCATAATTTTTAGTTATAATTAATATTTTAATCCCACTTGTAAAAACAATGACTAATAGTTGTGCAATCATAGTTAATAATAAATACCCGTAGCAAATAGTTATTGACAAGAGCCATGCAACGATTGTGGATCGTGGTTTTTGTGATGACTAAAATATTTGTCATGACCAAAAACTTTGGCAAATATTTCTACCATGCATGACTCTTAGTTGCGACGAATAATTTTTTCATGATAAAAAACTAATTTTTTACATCTATTTTATTAATTGTGATTTATAATAATTATTTATCATAGTTTTTAACTATAATCATTAATATTATAGCTAATTATAATTTTTTTCTAGTGAATTGATCACAAAAAAAACATCATTTCTCCTAGTGAATAGAGATACGCTTGTTTGAATAACAAAAAATCATTTCGGACAATAATTTTTTATTATTGAATTCTCATTGATTGCTAACGTAATAATTTAAAAATCATATTTAATATAGTAAACAATAATTAAGATCGATATATAACAGTACTGATCATATAATTATAATTTAATATTTTATCGTTAATATTTATTTACTTTTGTCATTGTGGTTATGTTGCACTAAAGTATAAATGATTTAATTTTATTAAAATGAATTTTCCTATGTATTATAAGTGGATATTAGAAAGTGCTACTGGGGGAATTACGCTGATTTTAATAATAATTGTACTAATTAATTAAAGAAATGGGAAATGATTAAGATTCATGCACCAATCCTGGCCTGCAACTCTTATTTATTTATTTCATTATTTATTTCTGGAAAAAAGATAATAGTACGTTCATATTTATGCAGCAAATTAAATAATAAAAGGTCGACTTCCTTAAATTAAATAATAAAATATAATAATGGAAAAAAATAAAATTGACCTCAAAGAAGATTTGGTCGTAAAAGCTGATAATATTCCTGACTTTGTTCTCAAACAAAAAAAAAAAAAAAGGAAAAAAAACCCTCGAATTAAATAATTAAGTAGAAAAGTTAGTAATAAAAAGAGAGGGGTATTTTTCGAATAATATTTAATTAAATTTATTTAATAATAATAAATGGGTTATAGAAAAATAGAGAAATTCAGCTTTGCGCCGGAAAAAGTGCATCAGTATATATGCAAGGGCGCAGGGCGCTGGCAGCGTATCCATATCTCCTTGGCGGCGGCGGAGAATAATCAAAAGTTACAAAATCTTTCCATTTGGAAAATAGAATTCCTTCAACATGAAGAATTTCAAGAAAAATTTAATTAAAGTCAATATATGTTTTTTCCTTTTATTGTAAGGTCCACATAAAATATTTATAATTGAAAGCTCTTGTGCTGAAAATTGATTTAACAAAATATTAATTATAAACCCCAAAGTCTCATTTCTTTAGCAATGCGTCTTTTCAGGTAAAATTGTGAAGCTCATACTTAGGGGTGTTCAACAAAATTGTCGGACCGCCCCAACCGATCGACCCAACCCAAACCGCACCGCAATTAGCGGGCTAAAGATGGGTTGGGTTGGTCTTGGGCTAGTTGAAAAAAGACCGCATTTTAGCAATCGGGTTTGGTTTTATGTTTACGTAGACCGCATAGACCGCGTTCGACCGCGATGATGATAATAGTAGTAGTAGTAATAATAAGAACATGAAGATGAAGGTGAACACTAATAATATACTAGAATTCTTCATATGTTTATACAAAAGTTTTGATTATGCATAAACATTCAAGTTGGTATTGTATAATATATATGTATAAATATGTAGATGAGATCAATTAATTCATTAGTTGTTGATTATTGACAATCTTCTATATTTTTTATGCCGTTGATAAAGGCAAGAACTTGAAATAGATGATATCACGATTTGTTATAATTTGTTTTCATTACCATCTTATTTATTTTAAATAATTTTTATTTAATATTTATATATATTATGATCAATTTTTATATAATTAATTCGAAATAATAAAATTTTCACAATCTTATTCATAAAAAATGGTAATTTTTTTAATAATATTTTTATTCTTTTAAAATAAACATATAACTATGTATAAGTGCTTATTTTTTACATATTATAATTGATATATCATATTTCATAATGAGCTCTACAGAAAAATATATTTATTTTGACAAAATAATTGTAACAAAAGCATAAGTTGTCCCAAAATACTAATATAATTGTATAGGTGATTGTCTATATACTAAAGACCGCAAAAACCGCCCCAACCCGCCCCAACCCAATTAGACCGCAAAGTGCAGTTTTGATGATCGTTGGGTTGGGCTTGGGTAGAGCTTTCTAAAGACCGCAATGATTGAGTTGGGCCTAAAAATTACCTAAACTGCCCCAACCCGCACCGCGTACACTCCTACTCATACTAAATTAAAACCAACAACATCTGGCACAATACTGAGGCACTGAACAACTTGCAAGGTGCATCAACCAACTTTTGAAACACGAATACTGAACTTTTCACGAGTAATTTTGATTGAATATAATGCTTTTTAACTTATTGTGCAAAAATTATTGTGTACAAATCCAATGCCAAAACCTTACCAAAATGCTTGTTTAACTTGGGAATTTTCAAATATGAGAGGTTCGAAAATTACTACTAAAAGCGAGTTATATAATATTCTCCTAAACTCCTTGTAAAAAACAAGATAGTTAATGCAAGTCGAACTCATTATATATATGATCGTACTATGAATATCATTTTTTTTCAAAAGAAGAGGACAAACTTTATTGGTAAATTTGAGATCTCGTGATCATCATATCATGGGTCTGATTCAAACAACATTTGAGATTTCTCTGCTTTAGCAACAGCTGTCTGCGGACTTCAATAATATAATATATTATTATTATTATTATTATTAATAATAATAATTAATTAATTAATTTATTTATATAACTATTTTATAATTAAAAATTATTGAAATGTACAAAGGTCACTTTAATATTTTTCAGAAAATAGAAAAGACAAAGAGCCATTGAGTAATAGAATTATAGAAGACGATCTAGTGATGGGCACAAGGATACATATACACATAGAGAGTTGAAGAAAAAAAAGGGGTATTTGACTTATAATCTCCACTATATATTCTTTTTAAAGATTCTTGGTTGACTATATCTAATGATGAACTTGTATTGGATACGTCTTTTATTCTCTTCCATCATTATCAATGATGGTGCTCATCATTATATATAACTTTCTTTCTTTTTTTTTTTTTAAATTTTTTCTAATTCTTTAGTTATTAATTTGTGGATTCTTGCACGATCAAGTTATTGGACTTGCAAATCAAATAAAGGCAGAGGGAGCACAAGCTTATAGTTTTTTTTTCAGAATTTTTTTAAAGTATGATTTATTATATGGTTTGATATACTTCGATATTAAATTAAGATTGATAAAATTACATAGATAGTCTAAATAAAAAATTACTTTTTAAAGGAAACAAAAATTATGAAATAAGTTTAGTATGAAAGTGGACATATACTTATATTTGTAATATTCGAACTCACGATTTGATTTTGAAGTATTATTAGAATTAGAACTGTTAATGAGTTCTGAACTTACTTTGTTATGTTTGAATTAGGTCAAATTAACTTGAGTAGAATTAATTTTAGGATCTTGGATTTGGATTCGATATGAATAAAGAGTTACATTGTAGGGATACAAATACGACTATAGAGAGATCAGCCGAGTATAATAAGATACGAATATGGAATATAATGAAGTTATTTATATTTTCTTTATTTAAAAATTCAACAAGTTGTTCTTGTTTTATTTTTCTTGTTGAAATAACGAAGCATTTGAAAGAAGAGAGAACTTTTTACGTCTGATCAAACGTATCAAATACTTCAAACATAAATTCGATATGCATATTCATCCTATATCCAATACGTATCCGACTATATATCTACGCTATAGCGTACGTAGTTTTGCAGAGTAGCAGATCGAGTGTTGTACGTACAAATCTCTACATGCATGTATATATGTCTCTTGCAATGTTGAGCAGGGCAGCTTCATTGATGGAGTAACAAGTTGTGATGGGCTGTTACGTTGCCTAATAGAATGCCTATGCTCATAGTTAATTAGTTTCGAGACTTAGTAAATAGCATGTTGGATATGTAAGAGAATTTTTATTAATTTGGGGGAATGGAAGGGGTATGAGGCCGGTTGGAATGGAGCTAAGACTAGTCTGGACTTTATTTTGCCCCATCCCTGCTACAGAACTCACGAGGGCGAGGGCGAGGGCGAGGGCGAGGCGAGGTGAAGTGTGGCCTGAGAAAGAGATAATAGACACAACTAGGGCATGGTATAGAAATAGAAGAGAAAAGTTGGAAAAATTGATATATTTGATCTTGATCAACCAAACAAGAACACAATGTGGTACTGCATATGATATTTGAAATATTTACAAGTAGCAGAAGTTACATTTTCTGGACTATGAAGAACTAATGCTAGACAGTCTCTCTGTAAATTCATCAAACACTTGATCACGGGGCAGAACGCTTATTCTTACGTAGTTCGCGCTCTCGCCAAAGTGCCTCCCACTTCTCGTTATTATCTTGTGATAGCGAAGAAAGCTCTCGCAGTCCTCTACTTCTCTACACTTGAGCCAAGCGAAAGCTGCCAGAGAGGAGAAAAAGTAAATGTAATTTGAAAAGAATATGCGAAAAATGAGTAGGGTTAATTACATATATACCCCTAAAACATTTGATATATTACGATCAACGTGTCCGATATTAGTACTGCAATATTACATGCAGAGCCCTTGTGGTAGATGTATAATAACTAATGAAATAATCAAATACTAGATATTTATAATTTCGTTACCAGGTTGTGATGCAAAAGCACGCTGACTAAAGTTGCATGTTCCCCTGGAAAAGTCGGGCAATGTAAAGAGGTCGTTCTTCTCCACTGCATCTCTAAGCTGCTTCCACCTCTTTGCCATAAGGTTATAGCTATGTTCAAAGAAAGCTTCACCTTCCTTGAAGTTGCCCCTGTGTTCGTGGCTATCGGCCACAACTTGTAGAATCTTTGCTGCGCGAATCTGTGATTCTTTCGACACGCCAATGGTGCTGAGCACGATGAATTCTGTCATTTTCTTTGCGATCTCCTGGTCTCTAACGAGGGCCCAACTGCAAGATGTGAAGTCAAAATTTTTAAGGAACAAAATTTATGATTACTTGAAGTGTTATTGACAAGTAGATCAGGATCCGCGCCATTTTATAAGGGTCATATCCGACTAGACACCTATCCTGGTTTTGACCCAGAATGCAGATCTTGATTAGGAAATCATCTATTATGAAGACAATGAAACATGGCTCCATCCACCCTTATACACATGAGCCTATGTACCCCAAATCCCTTCATACAACAAATACACATTTATTAAATTCAAATTTAGCTTTTCTTTTTTTATTGTTTCTGCAATTTTTTTGATCAACTTGATCCCTAATCTGACTTCAGCATTAGAGGATTATAGCTGGAGCCCTCAATGAGCCTAAAGAACTCTAGTTTTAGATTAAGATCCCAAACACCATGGATTGAGGTTGAGTTACACTTACCCCACTCTAGCAATGAATTTTCTCATGCCAATTTGAATCTCTAAGGGGACACCCCAATGGTTTTGGATCCAACATCTCATACTTGAAGTGTTGGATTCAAATCCATCAGGTACGTGTGTTAAAAAGAAAAAAGAATCATTAGTGCATAACCAGTGGATTCAAATCCCATCAGGGATACATGTATTATTAACCAGCTTGGTACAAATCCAGACATTCTGAAGTGACTGATTCAGCAAACAAATGCAAGTTTTCTGTTAATTGTATTGAGATGTGGTTCTTACCCCAGACGCATACCAGCATGGCCGGTGCTTTTGGAAACGGTGAACAGCATGATATCGTGATCTGCTGGAGACGAGATTGGTGTATACTGCGGCCAGTAGTACGCTAAGTCATGTATCAGTATTCCTTGATTTTGATTGACCACAGCTTCTCTTGTTACTCCATCAGGGTTGTTTGGGGACGTCACAAGTTCGATATACGGCTTATCTTTCTTGAATTTGCGTGCATCTCCAGCCCATTTGTAAAGTCCAGATTTCAGAAAATCAGTGATCAATGGATACGACTGCGAGTAAATAGATTTGTTATGAACTATCAGCGAGAAAAATTCTTGAGTCGGAATGACTGATTATTCAAACATTAAAAATTTTTAAGAAACAAAATACTAAAGCTCAAACTCAAGTTCGACTCGGTTAGTTAAAAAATACTAAAAAAATCAAACTGCTAGATGTCAAGTCGTGTTCAGCTTGATCTACACTCATTCGAGCTTGACTGTCTGCTAATCTGTGATCAATGATCAGGGCAATTAATCTGTATCTCAACCAAATCCAGGCAATTAAAGATCGTTAAACTTTGTTAAACACAGGTATAAAAGGCAAGTAATGTGGTTGACTTTCAGCACTTAAGAAAAACACATGTTGTAATAAACAATATTTCAAAGGCAATGAGCAATCCAGAAAAAGGACAGATTCATGAATAAGCAATTATGGGTAGATTACAGTGTCTGGATTAAATCCAACAATTTGGTCAAACTGCATCACGGCGTTATCATTTAGAATTGTTGAACTGCTGTAGCAATATCAATAAGCTTCATAAGTGAAAAGAAAAGTTACTTGGATGACTTACTGAGTAGAATGGTGCAGCAGAAACTACGCTGATAGGCTCCGAAGCGTCGGGTGGAGATATGGCATACAGCACAGCCTGAAAGAGCTGAGTCGAACCCGTCCCCACGACAATGTATCGGCCTTCAGTGACGGCATTGCCGACCAGTTTGTGCAGCCTAATAATTGCATTTGCAAATTCTGGCTCTAAAAACCAGCATAGGCTTCTTACATCGGAGAAATAACTAATGAATTTCCATCCAGGGATCAAGACCGTAGTTTTGTCCCCCATTTCTCGCCAATATCTCTCGTACATTGTTGGATCGCCGCTGCATAGAACATTAAATAGGTCATACCAGAGAGCTAGGTTATTATAAATTCTATAATTATGTTTATACATTCTTAAGTCATTACATCAACTGAAAACAAATATATTTTTTCATTTCACAATCATCAGAAAACCATTCATAACATCCAAGAACCAACTCCAAACATAGCTCAGAATTCTCATTCAGAGCTAACTAAGCCGTCATGTACAACACGTTAATTTGCATGATATCCTTTTTGACACATGGTGAACATCTGGAAAAAAATATAAAAGGAAAGTAATTACAAAATACAAGATTTACGTGTTTTAGAGAATTCTCTCTGTGTCCATAGTAGATGTTCAAATCGGTTTCTTACTAGGATAGTTTAGCATGAATTATAACAAAAGGTCACTTATTAACAATTAGTACTGAAGCGCCTATAAAGCATCATAAAATTACAATTTTACCCTTGACAAAAAAATTACGGTTAGACTAATGGTTGTTGGGCCTGGATGCAAAGTTCGGACAGACTTCATGCTCTAATAATATCACCATACCTAAGGCTGGTCTATAATGAAGGACAGGTAGGTATAGGAGGACCAAACTTATGGGTCATGCTCCATTATGTAATTAAATGATTGGATATAAGACAAGTAAATTTCAGGTCCATAATCATTGTAGAAAACAGAGACAAGGACCTAAAAACAGCTCCAAGAACTTGCATTGCTTGATCATCTTTCCATATATTGGTGTATGAAGCATCAAATATGAGCCTATACTCTAGTTTTAGCTGATTTTTAAGGGGCTCCTTTCTTTATTTCTCTTAGATGTTTCAAAGGACAAAAGAGGTGCCTGAATGCAGTAAATGCACAAAGCCATAAATGAAGTGCAAAAAGATGCTGCTCATTTCATTGAGTAACCTAAAAGTCCCTTTAGGCCAACTTTGTGGGCAAAGGTATTTCAGATGGTCTCTATGCTTCGTTTGGTTCTATTTTTAAGGTGCCTTTATATTCATTTTTTGGAAAATAGAAGGAGAAAGAAACAGAGAAGTGTGTGTGAGTTTCTGTTTTTTTTTTTTTTTAATAGTTTTTGTTTATTTTTGAAAGTTTTAATATGTTGGGTTTTATATTTGGTATTAGTGTAAGATAAGCAAAGATAAATTGAAATACATCGAACTGTGATCTTTGTAAAGATACAAGCAAACATTTCTATCTTTTAGATAATGAGAAAATGGAAACAATTCCAAAAGTTTCATCTTGATGTTTTTCATACTAAACAACTGAATACATGAAAAACAATTTCTTTTTCCTAATATATTGAAGAACGTTACTCCATCAAACATCATACACAAAACGAGTACCCAACAAGGAAAAGATCATGTGGTCAGAGTGTGAAGATTTTATTCTAGTGTGTCTTAATATATCTAATCCTCTAATTAAAAGATACAAGTAGTAAACTAGTGCATAAAACAAGGAACAATGATGATGCTGGTCAAGGGAATCAAGAAAGACCACCATCCATGGTGTCATCATTATGAATGCTAAAGCATAGAAGTAAATCAAATGTTACTTAAGAAACAAAGAAGCATGAGTTGAATAAGCAAACTGCTTTGGATTAGTACTCTAACATGCTCGATGGGAATTCTCAAGCAAGCAGAGCTTGTTCCTATCTCTAAACAAGCATAACTCAATACCAAAATTGCATATTTTAAACATAGTCAAAAACCTCCACCTTCATATCCAACTATCATTATACAAACACCATTTTCATTTTTTTATGACTACCAGTAATCCACTGATCATAAGACATCATTAGCTGGCCCATCGTGCACCGCCCCACCTTTTCTAATACCACGGTCCAATTTTAAGTCAATTCAAACTCAGCTACTGGATATCACAAGAACATGTAAAACGTTCACCTTTGGTCCCTCTAACATCAGCAAGAATTAGCACATTTCTCACAACAGAAGATTGACTCTACCAAACAAATCGCCTCTTCCACCATAACCAAACACAAAATTGACATTAAAATCATCCATAATCTAGAAGCAGAACTAGAAGTAAGATCCCAGATGAAGACTCCACATTTTAATATTGATCAGATGAGAAAAACTAAAAGGGCCCCTTTCTCCCTCTCAACTTGAGGGACAAATGAAGGAGAAAGGCAGAAAGATGTGTGGAAAAGACTTACTGATCAAGATCAATAACTCCACCCAGAGCTTTTAATGGTGCTTTAGTTTCAAGTGGAGTCCTTTTAGCAACATGGGCATCCCTTTTTGAAGCTAAAGATGCATTCTTGAACCCATTGTTAAAGAAGAAAAAATCTTGCGACTTGTGCTTCCCATTGCAGTAGTCTCTGTACAATAGCCCAGCGTTTAAGGCCAAAGAAATCACCAAAAAGTGCCCCAAAAACATTGTTCTAGTCTCCATGATTACTCTTACTCAAAGACCCCTTCTTTCACGTGGGAAAAAAGTTCCTGATCAGAAGAGAGAATAATGAAACCTCATTTGTGTAATGGTAATGCTTATATTGATACAAAGACACGATTTTTATAGAAGCGAATCATACTATGTAGTAATTCATGTATGAAAAGCCACATTTATACTTTAGTTTCAGAGTAGAAATGTCCATATGCCAGAAAGAAAAACTCTTACAAACAGTAAATTCGTAGCTGAACAAGACCATATATAAACTCATCATGCATTCACAAAATCAGAACGAGATAAGCATCCTAGGTACATGTTTAGTGAGAAAAAGAGGGACCCAAGTGGGCAAAGAGAAAAGAGATTGATATTCGTATATGATGAAACTGTTTTGTAGAACATTACCTGAAATTGCAGTGAGAAAAGCATTCAGAGAAAGCTTCCAGTGGAAAGCGAACGTTGGAAGAGGAAAAGGAAGGTGAAGGGATGCAAGGAATGAAAGTGGCTAACTTACCATGTTATGGGTGTTTCACTTTGGTGTCTCTTGCATTTTCAGTTTGCCTATGGTTTCTTTATTAGAAGCTCGACTCTTCTACGTGGATATAATAAATAATTTATATATTTTAAAATATATTATAAAAAAATAAAATATATTAGTTGATATATTATATTATTTATATCTATAATAGATAAAAAGAAATTTTTTTTTATAGTCACTGTTAAGTTTTTGTGAAGTCAAAAATAACCTTTTAATGATAACTAACTTATTTAATTTTTAAATATTTTTGATAAATTAATTTTTTAAAAATTAATTTAAAAGTATTATTGAGATGATGAACTACGATGATCAAGTAGTAGTTTGTGGGTTCAGATTAGATGAGGCGGATCCAAAGGGTGCCATGGTTTTGGATCCAGTTACCCGTTTTTCAGTGGGAAGAGTAGAGGATCCAAATTTGATTGGAATGAATATAACATAGCCAGATCTCATCATCTCCATGCTGCTTCTCTTCTTTACACTCACTCTATCATCGTACCATGTTTTGTATTCCATCTTGAAAACTTGATTCCCATGATTATAACAGACACCAACTGAATTCTCTGTTATTTGTTTCTCTTACCTAAATTGCCATATCATCATTCTTAAGTTTGTTTTTTTAAACTCCTGATCTTTTATTGACTTCTCAGACCCAGACTCGGATCGGATCCATTGAGATGAAATATTTGGGTCTGGGCCGGGTATAGGCCCCATGCCCAATACTGATAAGGAGGCCCAGATAATCCAGAGTCCACTTACAACCCTCTACCTTCAACCGTCCGATTGACACCGACGAGCACTTGAGCCATCCTATCCCCCGATATCCGGTGGTACTGTCTGAGAGCTTGTGAGCATGGCTGATCAAACCTTTATTTTTGAGTCTTTCTGTTAGTAGTTCTAGGGTTCTGTTAGAGAACTGAAGTTTGCTGATTACAAATTTAGCACTTAGAACAAGACATTCGCAGTTCACTCGTGCCCGTCTCCGCCCCTCCATTGGACTGCCGTCTACTGTCGATTTCTACTTTATACGTTACATCAGACACTGATCGCTGTTTCGCCTTTCTTCGTCAGGTTAGTTCATCTCTATTGTTCCGAAATTCCGATTCAACTTTGGTTTTTTTCCCGGAAATTTTTCTGAGATGGGGTTTTGTTTTTTTCTTGCGTTTCTGAAATGGGCTTCAATTCTATTTTATGTGACTTGATATAAAGTTGTAAAATTTTAATTTGTTTGTTGATTTAGTCATTTATGTTATGATTTTACCGAGGAATTGCATCTGTTTAATGGAAAATCCTTCTCTGTAATGGGAAGTCTATGAGTTAACAAATTGCTGGAATTATTTAAAAGTTTCAGTTAACAAATTTTCTCAGCATCACACAGTTGCATTATGTTCGTTTGTTTGCTTTTTGGCTTCCTTTTTATTGTTCCAGTAAATTGAAATATATAATATCAAGTACAGTAACTGAGGAATGTAACAATTTTCTTCTGCTTCTGGGTCCTCGAGGCTGTGGAGAAGTTGCCGTGGGAGCAGTTTCTTGAAAACTCTGCTTCAGATGTCTCATTTCTTCCTTTTTATCTTTACTGTGCAAAAGTTCAATGATATATGTGATTTCTGGATTGTTCAATTTCGGAGCGTTATATTTTATGTTCTTGTTATTTGTCCCTTTTGATTTGGTTAAGTGTTATAGTGTTTGTGTTCATCTCCTTTCTAATTTTTTGTACACTCACTGACTCACAGTCCCCAAATAACAGGAAAAAAAAAATGGATGAACTTTTAGTGGGTGTGGGTAAAAGTAGGAATTTTTCATCTGAAAGAATTAAAAATGGGCCGGTTCGGGTCTGACCAGCCAAACCCATTGCGGGACCCACCGGGTCTTGGGATCTGGATGGGCCCATTAGGCGAATAGTGGGTAGTGGATGGGCCTGGCCTGGTAGGCCTACTTGAAAACATGTTCTTTAGAACATCTATTAAGGTGAAAATAAATAAATAGATACTATATTGTAATCAGGAGCTGCAAGAATTCTTATTACATCCAGATATGTGCATTAGCAGTTGTGTGCTACAAGTAATCTGAGATTCTTTGGATTGATGTTTAGGATTCCGTGTAAACCAATGAAAAATGCTTTTACAAGGGTACTTTATGAACTATGTCTGACTTCTGGTCATTTCTCTCCTGCTTTATTATGAAAGTGTCATATGCTTAAGTTACTATCGATTAGTGATTGACTTTTACACATTTCATATATTTAATAATTCATGGAATAAATGTTTCTTTTCATATATATAGATATTGTTTCTTATGGTATATATGTTAGAGAATTATATTAATGATAATACTTCTACTCAGATACAGTGAAATGCTGGAGAAAGTACGCACTCTTCCAGAGTTTGTGGCATCTAATGGGAGAGTGTTTTGGATTTGGTTCTTTCTTCTAGGTGGCTCACTTTCGTTTGTGAGTTTCCTCTATGCTGCTGTAATATCGAAACTTCTTCCTCCATCTGATAATGTTGTGATCCGTGCCATACAAAATGACTGGTATTTCTCTTTCATCTGATACCAACTCGTATTTATGATTTAATGGTTAAAGTTTTGTATTTCTGATCCTCATGGATTAGTTATGATTACTTGTGTTAGTGTCTCAGTTCATTGTCGCTGAGGGTATTCTCCTGTATGTATGATATTTCTTTTTGTGAATACTCTAGATTGTCTAACTATGATGGAAAGTCTTAATTCTTAATTGATGAATATGAATGCTATATATTTCCGTATGAGTACCAAATTTGACACAGGACAATTGAATTACCTTATGTGATAATATGTCAGTGCTCTCACTTTTATAATGGTAAATGTGGTTAAATATTTGTTCGGAGGAATCAAGGAATAATTGCATTTTCTGCCAGTCTGTTGTAGAAAAATGGATACTTCTAATATTTTGATTATTTAACAATGAATTGCTCTTAAATATTTTCCTATCTGGTTTCAAAACACATTAGCATGCGTACTAGGGGAAAAATGTTTGCTCATAATTTTTCTATCTTTAATCGCTTCTGGTAATTGTGGATGTTCATTATCCCCAAAATTCATGTATTGCTGATATAGTTGATTGCTGATATAATATTTTCAATAGATTTTAACTATACTTAACTATCAGATGTTACAGTATTCTAGCTAGTATTAACCTTTCTCGTGAATTGCTGCTGGCCTTGATTTATAGCAAAAGTTTTCATTCATCTGGGACAAACCGATCTTCTACCCTATTGCATTATTCCACATGCTTATTATGTGAATGCAGGTACTATTGCTTCTTGGCGCCCTTGACATTTCCAATCCTCATCGTTGCAGTATATTTTCATTGGCTGAGCATGAAACTGTTCAAGCATGCATGATCTTACTTCAATAGAGTTCAACCATGGCGATAAAGAAAGGTACTTGTTTTCTTACATTTCCTGGTCATCGTGATGTAAAAATGAAATGAAACTAATATGAGAAAGAAACCAAAATTGTTATTTCATGTCATTGAATTACATCATTATTCTTTTCTTAGTTGAGTGTTGAAGTACAGCAAAGAAGACGAATGAAGAAGTTATATTACTGTCCTACATTTTAGCATATCAAATCTCTTCCTACTGCAATTTGAAAGTCCATTTGAGTTTGAAACTTGATATATTTTATTGTACACAAGTATACAAAGCCTACTTATGTATGTCCACATAAACCTGTGCTACAGTATCATCCACTGCTTCTTTTCAAGGTTTTTAGCCCCACCATGCGAAAACATAAACTCGCCTCAGATTTCTAGCCATATTAAGGACATGGCACCTGCAATATTTACCCGCTTTTCCCTCAAATGTAGATTAGAATTAATTGTTTCACGTGTGGAAGCTAACCTGTTTGGATCTTGCTCATCCTCCCAAAGCATAACAGTACACTACCACAGGCAGCTCAATGTCTAACCATTGAGCGTGGCCGCTTGTAACAAGTCATGTTTACCTTTTTCTTTGGATCACCAAAACCCCACCTTGAAGACTGGGTTCAAATGTTATCTCTGTTTCCCTTTTCATCGTTTTTCAGCTCAAGATTTGACTGCTGCTCCTTGTCTCTAGCACCCAGATGGGTCAATGATGGCTACATTGGTTACAGGTCGTGCCCATGATGATACGAAGACGATGATGGAGATTTTGTTATATGCCCTGGCATCATGATTTATGGAAGGAGTTGGAAACCTGAGTAGCAATTTTCTTTATATAATCTTGCTGCATATTATATTGTAGAATTCTGTATCCGACATCGATAGCGTATATATGTTTAAATTAGATCAACGAGACGTAAGGTTTTTCTACATTTCATGCAATTGTCGTAGTCGTGTTGGTTGAGTTTGACCTGATTTTAATGGTATACGTAAAATGGTGCATTCATGGGAGAATGTTTCCTTTAATTTATTTGCATTTGAGAAGAGAAACATGGTACCATGGAGCATCATTATACACGTTAAGTTGTGTACCAGATCTTTATTTACCAAAATGATACTGCATGACTATATCACTTATCGATAATATATATTAAGAGAAATTCCAACATATTTTAATATGTATGGGTTTTGTATGGAATTCTAACATATTTCGTCAACTAATCCCAACATATTTTTATACGAAAATTATACAAATTAAAAAACACGCTTCTTGCTGAAAATTGAAAATGAAAACAAAACCAAACGCGGCAATATTCATACTGTTTGTCTCTGATTTCTCTTAAAGTGCAAAATTTTTCCATCACAAAACAACCTTCTATTTATAATGTTTCATACAAAAATGAAAAGGCGTAGGGGAAATATAGATTTCCAAAGAAAAAAAAACGCGGAATGCCATTATAAAGTCGGTAGGAAAAAAAAACCGCTATCAATTGAGCAATGAAATAAAAATTACAAAACTTTATTTTTTAGTAACAACAATCTTGTAATATAATTAAAAAAAATGAAAATATTTTGAATTATAAAAATAACTTAGATTCTTTTTTTTTTCTTCATATGAGCTTACGGGCCCCAACATTTTATTTTTCAATCTTACAATTATGTTCCTTAAAAAATAATAAAAAAAAAAATATTCGGGGAGTAAAGTATACAACACTCTTGAAGGAACATTAGCCTAATATAAAGGTGAAATTTATGTAATTTTGAAGAAAGTTGAAAAGAGTTAAAATATTCACCTGCCATTGAATAATAATGATCCGATTCACAAATTTAAGATTTAGGCTAAAATCAAAGAAAATCTTGCTACATAAAAGCTGATCAGATCAGATCACATTGTGTTGAATTCAATTGTCAGTTGTACATGTTCTTAAACATGTTAACCATCACGATTTTTGCAATTATGCTCCACCTCAACTGAACATCTTCTTTCTCAAAATATTTACCAAAAGGACATGCATCCCAGCTTAATATCTGAGCACCCATGTGAACAGCTAACTGAGCAAGAGTAACTAATAAATTCTACAACTCTGCAGTCTCCTGCTCCCGTTTTGCAATGGTCAGGATGAGTACTGCTGCTTTTTTCTTTGCTTTCTCAAGCTAATAGCAAAGGATAGAGCATGAACAAATAGAAATATCAAATATAAATTTGCAATCTGAGGACACTATATTAAACAAGATACCTGATCTCGCAGAGACTCCTCAGAGGACCTCATAGTTTGAAGGTAGCTGACCGTTGATTTTGGTTCCGACAGAGAAAAAGGAAAATCAATTAGTCAAATGAACACACATGAACCAAAGAGTAAAGAATGCTTGGTTTACAATATTCTAAATTACAGAGTAATAAATGGCATAAGCAGCCCAGAAAGAGACCAGAAGTTGCTCCTGGGGAATGAAAAGATTCGTTCTGAAACGATGAACGCCACTTTTTGAATCTCAGACTTTGCGTCTTCAAGTTTTTTTCTGAAGTGAATAAATAGATATCATAATACTTGTAGCTAGTTGAAAACAATGTCATGAATTTATGTATGCAAAAGTTTCTATAGTGTAATTCTTGTTTATTTTTAATTTTTTTTGTTTAGCTGCTTGTCCTACTGAAATGAGGACGCCCAAAGATACATGTAGCATAGAAAGATAAAAAGAACAACTAAATAAAATTGAAAGTGAAATACCTGGCATCTTGAGAGTTCAACTTGACAGTTCTTCAGACTGCAAAAGACATGCCAAAGAAAATACAAATAAGACTAATGCAGTACTGAAAAAATAATTATAATTTGATTATGTATCTCATAAGTATTTATTGTTTATTAATTAGATCTGGTTACATAATTTATTGAGTACATAATGTTTCAGAACATAGAATTAAGTTTCCCCCAAAAAAGGAACAATACCTCTCATGAAGAGATAAAATCATAGATGTTGCCACTCCTGGTGCAGTTTCCTCTGACATAATAACTCCATGATCTATTCCAGTCATCCCGGCAGAAGCAAAAGGATTGCAGCACCAATGTGAACTGTGAAAGTTAGCCCATATTGGACACACTGATAACTTGAAGCTTAGAGCATATTTCTGCTGTTACACCAAAGTAATCCCAGGAACTTTTGGAGCATTTTGTTCATCCATTATGCTCCTGACTCTCGCAGAATCTAGGAATCTACCTGCAGCGGAGAAAATGTTGGATAGAAGCACATAATCACCACCGTATTCCCTCTCCATCTCCATAATTTTTATTGTTACTCTCTCCCCCATCTCAACATTGCCATGGAAACTACAAGCTCCCAGTAGCGTCCTCCAGATCACAACATTACCAATTTCACTAGGGATGCCTAGAGCAATCCTCTCCGCTTCTTCTAATCTTCCTGCCCTTCCCAACATATCTATTAAAGCTCCATAATGCTTAATATCTGGTGTAATCCCCCACTCATCAACCATCTTTCTATAATACTCAAGCCCCTCGTCCACCAATCCACCATGGCTACAAGCATTTAGCACACTCAGAAAGGTAATCCAATTTGGCATCACCCCTTCATTTTCCATTCTTCTATAACAATCAGAAGCTTCTGTAGCCATCCCATGCATTGCAAATGCAGATATGATCGACGTCCACGAAACCAAGTTCCTCCTTACATCATTTATGTCCTCAAAAGCTCTCCACGCACTTTCTATGCTCCCACTTTTTGCATATGCATCAACAAGGCAATTCATAACACGAATATCTGACGTATTAAACCCACTTTTTTCTCCATATGCATGAACCATTTGGCAAAACTCCAGGCACCCAGTGTTCCAAATTGCAGGAAAAATCGCTAGAAGAGTCACTTCTGTCGGTTTAATCCCTTCATGCACAACCATTTTCTGGAACAACAACAATGCTTCATGAAACCGGTTTATACGAGTGTATCCATCAATGAGTCCAGTCCACGAAATCACATTCTTCTCCGGCATCGCATCAAAAACAGCCCTTGCAAATTCTACCTCACCCCACTTGATAAACCCGGTTATAAAGACATTCCAGGTCACCAAATTTTTCTCAGGCATTTCATCAAACACATTTTTAGCCTCAACAAAACCCCCACAGTCTATATACATATTGACCAGTGCAGTTTGCACGTGAACATGATAATCAAACCCCGCTTTAGAACTTAAACAATGAAGCTGATTTCCTGCGTGAACTTGGTTCATATTAGCACAGGCTTTTATTAGATAAGAATACGTGAAGCTATCAAAAGACATGGATTTAGATTGGCTTTTAAGATATTTGAAGAGAAAGAGAGCTTCTTGTGGGTATGCACTTAGGGAATAGTGCTTAAGTATAGAGTTCCAAAGTGCAAGTATGCCCATGTATTCGCTGTTCAGGACCAGGAACTGAGAATGGATCTGCTGAATTGCCCGACGACAATGCTGGTGTTTATGGAGTAGCGATAGAAGATAGCGGTGGTAGAATTTCCTATGAGACATTATATCAAACATGTGGCGACCATTCGCGTTATCCTTGCTTGGAGATCAAACTGAAAAACGACGGCATGCTACGGGCTGGAAAACGGCATAGAAAGCAAAGGGACTATATACAAACTCAATCATGCATTCACAGAAACAGAACAAGATAAACATTCGGGCCACATTTCTAGCCCAGAAAGAGAGACAGAGAGCCAAGTGAGCAAGATTAAAAGAGATTGATTGATATTCGTAAATGATGAATCTCTTTTGTAGAACATCACCTAAAATTGCAGTCAGAGAAAGCTTCCAGTTCTCAAAAGATTGTGTATTCTTGGACACCAACTCACGGTCACAAACTCCAAGAACTCTTTTGGAACGGAATTGGCGACGGACTTATCACAAAATCTTTTCAAAATAATCCTGACGGGCGCAGGGAGGAAAGTTTAAATATAAACAATTTTTCATCCCAAATAAAATATTAATTTTTTTTGTCCCCTGAAGCAATTTTCCGACGATATTAACAAACAGCCGGAAAAGCATTTCAAATATCAGACAAAAATGCTTGATCGTCAAAAATTTTTTTTAAAGTCCCTTTTTATTCAGAGTCTTTCGTTTGTTTCAAAATTGTCAAAATTTTGTCGATAATTTTATTAGCAACAAAGATCCATCGAAAATATCATCCCAAAAAAGTCTCCTTTTTGTAGCGATACTCTAATTATTAATTACAAAAAAACTTAAGAGACTACTATACGACATTTTATTACTGATGAAAAGCCACAAAGATAGCAAAAACTTGTCGTCTAAGGAGTTGTATTTTGTTCAAACACAAAAGCATAACTCGTACTAATGATGTTTGCTATCACATGCCAACATATATATATATATATATAACAACATTATAACCTAAAGTATGCCCAAAACAAAACATCAAATAATATCAATCGGTCATGATTCAAAGCCTAAAAATTAATAATTTTCACCACTCACACCATGTACATGTTATATGATACAATGAGATAATTCTTAGCATAAGGTGTCGGTGGTCGATTAGTAATATACTATCATATTAATTATAAAGTTGATTGAAAATTGAAATTATATATATATATATATATAGATTTCAGAAGCAAAAAATAACTTTGAAAATAGGAGATTTGGGAAAAACATAATGAAGAATGTGATGTATATATCGTATTAAATTAGGCAGTTTCAAGAAAATAAAAATTAAAGTAAGTAGCATAAATCGAGCGTACGATATAAATATATATTGAATTTTAGTTGTTATAATGCTTTAAATGTGTATGAAGATATGTATATTATAACCAAAATATATGTGTGTATATATACTAATAACTAGAATTTTCTAATAATTTTTTTTTATGATAGATGTAGGAAAAATTGGAGATCAGAGCAATTACAATATTAAATGCAAGTTATTATTGGAGATAAAAACAAACAACAATATTAAATACAAGTTATTAATATTTCAAATGATGCAAGTGTTTATTTTATTAAAATAGTAATTTTTTATAATTTTAGTAATGGCAAGTATCTAGCGACGTCGTCATGCAAGTTTTTGTTTTATTAAACTCTTAACATTTATAATTTTAGTAATATATAACAAATATCTTAAAATTGTATATTGATAATTAGTACAGAATAATTGAATTGAAAGATATTATTATAAATAATTAGTAATATAAGGGACTAGCTACGTACTTAGTGAATATATATATATATATATATATATATATATATATATATATTAATTATTACGTACATTTATGTTTTTATTGAACTATCACTAAACGGTATAGTATTTAATGTTGCAGGGTCACCGATGAAAGAATAATAATTCTTATAATTTTAATAATGATGTATTTATACTAGCTATGAAATTAATTAATGGTCACTATTAATAATTAGTAAAAAAAATAATGTACAAAATTGTTGATATATTAGTATGTATATAGTCAATAGAATATGAAATACAACAATATTTATATAATAGGAAGAAAAATATTGAATTGATCCTCAGGGTCCAACAAATGATGCTAGAGAGTGCTGGGCCACATTTCACACCCAACACTAATGATAAATGAGACATATTTTCAGAATAAAATTATACAAAGTCCAAAATCATAATAATACTCGCATAGGGCTTGCGAATCACTTATACACTTCTTCTATGATAATTTTTTTAAAATATATATATATATATATATATATAAATGGTGATTAAATAATTAAATTAATATTAAAAAATTAAAAAATATTTCAATTCAATTAATAAATTTATATTAAATAAAATAAAATATTTATTACAATAAACGCACATAGCACGAACTTTTAGCAGCTTTGCGCAGTTCACTCCGTTTGATGGGATGAACAATATGTGATGGATCAAATCCAACTAATTGTAATTATTGAACTAAGTGATTTGATTGCTTTTACTATCCAATTACTGTAATTATTAAATGGCACGTTTTGATTTTGTCTAAAGCCAACAATCGATTACGTTAATAATTTGCTATATGAAAATTTCAAAAATTAATTAATTACATTTTTTGAAATCAAATCATACGCAAACACTTTTTAGTGTTTGTATTTATTTTTTTGAGTATTTTGTGGAGATTAAAAAATTTAACAGATGTAAATAAGTATGTATTGAAAATAGTCTATTTTTTTAATTTATTTTTAAAGATAATTTAAAATAAGTGCTATATATTTAATATTGTATTTTGATAAACAAAAATTACTATTTATTATCAAATTATATCTATTTGATATATATTTATAATATATAATTTAAAATAATTGATCGGACTAGTTATCCAATATTTTAATAATTTATTTGGTTTAATCTTTAGTCCGATTCTCAAAACATCGTGTCGAAGACGTCATTAGCGTAAATGATTTGATTAGAAAGAAATAGTGACGCTTCTGTCTTGTCGATTGGAGAAGTTGTTTGGAAAATGGAATGAGAAGTAATTACTTTAATTAATTAATTAATTAGGCAGCTCATAGTGGTGTATCATTTGCGTCTAATTGATATGATTTGTGGGGATATTAGTAGGCCATAATTGAAATTAAAAGTTAAACCTTTTAAAAACGTGAGTGAGCGATGGAACATGTCTTTATGGACTGAATCCCATCACATGACATATTTTTTTTGGGATGATTACACTCATTCACCTCTCCTAAGATTTCGTGTAATTATACATAAATTTTATGTAATTTAAAAAATATAAATTTAATTATTTTAAAGTTTGTTTCTATTTAACAAATCAATTCATTCAATAGTCTAAATTTACTAAATTTTTTTTATATTAATAAAAAAAATTTGAATGAAAATTGATATTTTATCCTTAATTAACTGATTACCGACTTATTTCAAGTCAAATAATTTTTTTCGAACTAAATTGTCCTTATAACAGTGAAAATATACTTTCTCACATGTATTACCGTGTGAATACATATAAGGGTAGTTTGATTATAAAGAAGATTTATTTAATTTGCAATAAATCAATAATAAGTCAATTAGGGGGTAGTATAGTTTTTTTTTCTTCTGATTTTTGTTTTGTTAATATCAATAAATTCAATTAATTTTGGCTAATAGAATGACTTATTTGTTAGACGGAAGCAAACCTAATGGGTGTTAGATGTAATTTTTCAAAACACAGATGATTTATATGTAGTTACACCAAATCTCAGGAGAATGGAGTGTATTACCCCTATTTTTTAAAAATAATTTTCATTTATGATCATTTTATAAGAGGAATTTCTCTCAGGATGTTTTTCTCACTTTATATTATATTTTTGTAAGAAAATATCATATTAATTGTAATTTTTAAACTTTTATTGCTTACCAAACTCGATTTGCACATCATAAATAAACTAAAACCAACTGTAACTATCTATTCAGCACAACCTAATCATCGTACAGAGCATCCTGTCGGTCAAGGCTCGTTGGACATTACCCAATTTTGTCACTATAATTACATGCAACTTCTTTGGATCAATCGTGATGAGTCGATGACCATCAAACCCATAATTAATACACTAACTCATATTAAGTTGTGGGCTCTACGTTTTTTCAGTGAGGTTTAAACTCGTGATATTTTAAAAATAATAATAATTTTACTTTATTTTCAGCCTCAATCTATAATACTTAAAAAATGAAATGAGAAACAATTAAATTTTCTTGGTATTGACTTAATTAGCAAAAGCAAAATTTACCTTCTCTCTGTAATAATTATGAAATTACCAAACTTCTAGAAAACCAACTCTCATTATTCTCACTTTTTCCCATTGATAGTGATTTCTAATCACAATCAATTGGTGGAAAATACCACATACATATGTTATTGTAAGAATTATTAGTAAAATAGATTTGTTCCACGATCAAGACTTGTGACTAGTGAACAAGAATGGACCATCTTAAACAAAGTAAAAATAGTATTTTGTCTGGAATTTTTGTAATCAATTTTGAGTGATTATTTATTTTTGAAAATTTTTTGAGTGATTAATTAAAAGGTTAGAAATTGATCATTGGATAACCGGCGTTTGGATGTTTGATTTTGAAAATTATTGGTTAGTTGAAAATAAGTAAAATTGAAAAATGATACACAACATCAATATTGTCATCGGTTTAAATGACAAAATTTATTTTATTATACAAAGTAATAAGTTTTAATTTTTTTAATCATGTTATTATTTTGTAAAGTTATCTCTAGCAATTCTTAGTGATAACAAAGGGGTTGTGCATAAGTTGGTCACTAATTATAATTAGCAACTTATATATAATGTCAATTTATTGACAATAAATTAAATTGTCACTATATTTTTGTCATGATGAACAATGACAACTTACATAAAATTCTTGTTATTAATGAATTGAGTTAATTATTGGACGGCTATGAAAATCAGGGGGCTATTAGTATTTTTTCACACAACTAAAAATATTTATAATTATGTCAAATTTCATAGGAGCTCGTTGTAATACCTTAAAATTTTAAATCATCAACCAATATAATTTGTGTGTTGCAGGTGAAAGAGTAAAGTTGAGCTAAATTATATTAAGTAAAAGTAAGAGGTTTTCACTCAACTTTTAGTTGGGTTAAAAAGTAATCCAGACATTGTCATAACTTTCTTGGAAATAATGACATAAAGCTCTGCACCAAATAATTAGGCTTTTCTATTCCAACCTCAAATGCCTTTAGAACTTTGTGTAGAAGACAGTATGTATACAATTGTTTCACTTTCACCCTCCTTAATTCTTCCATCTTTGTAGGCAAGCAACAACCAGAAATATAGGGGTATATATTTAAATAAATAAATAAATGAATAATTACACTCCCCTCTCCTCCCCTTAGGTTTAGTGTAATTACACGTAAATCTCCCATGGTTTGGGTAATTACATCTAGCACCTCTGAGGTTTGCTTCCATCTAACAAATTAGTCTCTTCATTAGTCAAATTAAATTTATTGAGATTAGCAGAAAGACTAAATAAAAATCGATATATATTCTCGATTGACTTATTACCGACTTATTGTAGGTTAAACAATTTTTTTTGGAGACTAAACTACCCTTATAACAGTGAATATATACCTTCTCATATGGATTAACGTGTGAAGACGTTTGAGGATAATTTGATCATAAAAAGACTCATTTGACCTGCAATAATTCAGTAGTAAGTCAACCGCGGGTAAATATAGATTTTCATTCAATTTTTCTATTAATATCAGCAAATTTAGTGAATTTTGACTAATAGATGGACTAATTCGTTAGACGAAAGCAAACTTAAAGGGTGCTAGATGTAATTTTTCAAACACAAGGAGTTTACGTATAATTACACCAAACCTTAGAGGAGGGAGTGTAAATATCCCATAAATAAATAAGTAAGTAATTTACTTTGTGAATGTAAATATAATTTGACAACGGACTCACTTTAAAATAATTATTATGATTCAAATTAAGTATTTTACGATGATGAAGATTTTCATAATTATGTCAAAAAGAAAAAAAAATGTTGCACGGAACGTTTCTTTTATAAAAGAATAGAGACACTAAAAGAGATTAGAAGATCAGTGAAAAAAATTAAGTGATAATTTAATTAATATGTATATATTCTCACTAATAAAGTAAGATTATGCATAAATTTGTTACTTTAAGGAATTAATGATACATGTATAGCAACGATTTAACGACAATAATTATTCAATGTCGCTTTATATTTGTGTCGTTAATTAATATTATTAATAATTTTTTTATATATAATTTTTGTGATTAATAATGATATTACAATAAAATAATAATTACTATAATTTAATATATACTTTTAATATTAATTCATGATATTTTGTCGTTAATATTATATTTTATTACAGTGGAAAAAGAGAGTGTATATGTAACATATGTTGATGGAAGATGTGCACCAACTGGGGGACCAATGGGTCCTATCTGTGTAAGGCCATTGTTGAAGGGTCAGCTTCAATTTTCTCATCAACCCTTCAAATCTCCATCACTGGACATCATTTCCCAGGTTCTTTTAAATTCATAAAAGCAATTTTTTATTTTTTCCAAAAAAAATAGATAGTCATATTTGATTTTTTTTATATGACTGCTGATTTATATTCTAAAAAAAATTAATTATTTCGTGCGTTATAAATCACTACATCTTACGATCGTAGTAAATCAATATTATTCATCACGATCAGATAGAACAGATGCAAAACCTTACAGTTTTGACTATGGTTAATCAGCATTCGCAATGATTTTATTTATGGCCAAAATTTTTGCACAATTTTTAGTTGTAGCTTCACTTGTGAAAACGACGACTAATTATCGCCGTTGCGTAGTTATGGTTAATTAGTATTCATCATAATTTTTTATTGTAATCATCGTAATTAACTAAAGTAAAAAGATATATTATGTAAGCAATTTTTTGATTTAATTAATTATATTAAAAATTTTCAGTCGACTAATTAATTATTTAGATATATTTGTTATGTTTGGACACAAATTTATTGCAATTCACGCTAATTTAAATTGATATTATGCCACAATAAATATTTGTTTGTTTTAAACAAAAATATTGTTAAAAACTATGTTGTGTCTCACTCTTTTATGTTTGGTTAGTGTTTAATTAAGACAAAATTAGTCCATTGGTTGTCACGTTATTATCTTTATGTCTTTTAGTTCCTTTTACTTTTATGTCTCGCACTTAAGTAGTGAGATAAATGCTATGTTTTCTTTTTTTTTTTTAATATTATTTAGTTTTTCTTTTTCAAGTAATTGAAAAAGTAAGAAATAGACTAGCAATAGAGTAACTCTCCTTGGACGTGATCATATATAATTTTTCTGTAGTTGGGATCGAAATATTTTTTCATACACTAAAAAAAAATTATTTCATAATTATATATATAATTACGACTTAAAAATCATAACAAATAAAAAAAATCCATTACAATTAAGATCGATGCAAAAATTTAAATTTTGACCACTATTAATCTTCATTAACTATAATTTTACCTAAAATCTTCGCCGCTAATTAAAAATTTTAGCTCCTCTTACATAGATAAAGGATAATAGCATTGCATGAACATAATTAGTTAAAACTCGCTATTTTTTTTTTTACTTTTAACTATAACGAAAAACCATTTTTCTTGGCGTGATATTCAGATGAGAGTTTTCCTGTTGCATTTAAATAACTTAATACATTTATTAAAGGCATAATCCATTCATCTTAATATTAATTTATTTAGGGCTCATTTACTTAAAATGATAAAGCATGATATCTCAACTAATCAACTTTAATTTTCTGTTTACTTGAGATTGGGCCAGCCCGTGATAATGACATGTGGCCCGCTATAGAAGGTGATTATAAGTTGATTACAAACCCATCTCTTATGGTGGGTTTGTAATCAGGCCCAACATTCGCAGGCCTAATTATTTTAAAAGTGTCCATTTTGGCATCAATTTTACCATAATAGTTACCATTTTGTCCCTAATTGTGGCAAAAATTATCAAATTGCTGGCCATCAAAATTTATTACTTCCGAAAAATGTGACAATGGATTTGGGTTGGTGTAGATATTTATATCACATTTTTATCTTTTTGTAATTTTTTTTTAGAGTTTGGAAAATAAAATAACAGAGAAAAATTGATATTTGAAAGCCTAAAATGGTAATTGAAAAAATATGTAGAAACTTTTTATTATTTATTTTTACAATTATTTGTTTTGTCTTATTATGTGGTAATTTTGGTATTTTACAATGTTATCCTAAATGAATGATTTGTTAGTAAACAAATGATAAAATCAT
The DNA here is from genome assembly GCA_034509725.1 of Sesamum angolense. NCBI lineage: Eukaryota > Viridiplantae > Streptophyta > Magnoliopsida > Lamiales > Pedaliaceae > Sesamum > Sesamum angolense. The sequence continues at coordinate 8,136,472 of JACGWL010000005.1, read as the reverse complement.
CATACAATAATTCAATACTTGATATGTTAAAGTAAACAAAAAATTATAAAATCTTACTACTACTATCCTAAATTTTATCACTTCTTAATCTATCCTACTTTAATCACATAACTCCAAGTAAATGAGTCCTTAGTTATTTATTTTCACCACACATATGAAGGTAGAAAACACAATATATAGTTGATGTTTAATTGATTATTATTATACATCATATACTATACCCCTATATATATATCATAAATAATTTCTAATCATAGAAAGCATAATATCTAGAGAATAATAAATAAATATTTTGGAGCAACAAAATACACCCCAAAACAAATAATTTCAAAAACCCATCAAATGCAGAATTATAGCCACCTAACATGAAGGGACATTAATTGGGACAACAAATAATTACAGCAGAAATTAAAAACTGACCACATAACATTGACCTACACAAAATTCTTCCTCTAAGCAACAGTAAATATCAATACATTGATATATTTATAAACAAAATAAATTCTAATTATCGTCGATCGGGACAAACTTCCGGCAACAAGAATATCCCGACGAAGGCGGCAACAAAAATGCTCCCGTTGTCCATACCACATACTCACGACGAAATCTGGTTCGTTGTTTGTGACAAAATATTTTGTTGCAGAAAATAAAATTACTCGTTGCAAGACGCTATATATAAATACAGTGATCGGTAACCAAAATCTCTCATTATGAATAGTTGTCAAAACGAAACGTGTACTTTAGTTCTTCCAATATAAATTTTTCGTTACGGAAAATAATTTTTTTTTTTTTTATGGTGCAAGAGACTAAATATATTACGCGTAGTTTTCGGGACGAAATATTATATTTTGCACTTTACAATAAAAGTTTTTCGTTGTAGAAAATGAAATTTCTTGGCGCGGGACAGTAAAATTTATACAGTGCCGACTTTTGCGCGTGAAAAAATTGAACGACGCGCGCGTGTGTGTGGTACGGATGCATGGAACATGAGGGAGTTGATGATGTCGCTTATATATACCTGGATTTCCACCATAGTCACAATCTTTCAATCCAAGGTTATTCTAACAGTGGTGTCCCAAATGAAGGCAACATTGAAGTACTTGGCAGGCAGTGAAGGCCCCAGTGGCTATGGTTCAAACACAACTGCTCAGCAGGTTGCTCAAGACTGTTTCTGCTCCAATATTATCCCAAACCCTCAGCTCACTGCAATAATCACTGGTTAGTCACTCTTTTCACACACAACACACACTATATATATGTGCTCATATATACATACAAAATATTTAATTTTCTCTTTTAAATTCAAATCTTCATGAGAATGCGATCTCAATTCAAATAATATACATTATTTTTAGGAAAAATCAGTTTGACAGATTTTAAGAATAATTCCTCAAAGTTAGAGGGTAGCTTATTTTTTTATGTTTTTTGAGAAAAAAAGGGAATATTCTTTGTTTTTTTTGGTGAAATTTTAATTTATATATATGAAGGATATATATATATATAGTATAATTTTTGGTTCAGGTATTTTCCTCCAATCAGTAAAGCATGCTGTAATCTTTTATGGGCACTTTCTTCCATTCTATTTCTAGCAAGATATATATTGTTTTGTCTCTACTCAATTTAGTTCTTGATTATTTCCACATGCATTCATATGAATCATGACATATATCTATATATATACACACATATACCTATTATATACAATAAGTAGTCATGAGAAAACCTAATTATTTCTTGGAAAAATTATAAAGTATAATCCACATTAGGTTCGACTAAATTCAAACTGATTATATGTTGAGTAGTGTATTATACGTATCATGTCGCTAATTTTTTAGTTTAAAAAAAATGATCAATCACATATTTTTGTCGGAAAAGGTGCGACGTCGGGCATCGGTGCAGAAACTACAAGAGTGCTGGCCAAGAATGGTGTGAGGGTAGTAATTCCAGCAAGGGATTTGAGGAAGGCAGAAGAGTTGAAGGAAAAGATACAAATGGAGAGTCCAGAAGCTGAGATAATTGCACTTGAGATGGACCTGAGCTCATTTGCTTCAATCCAGAGATTTTGTTCTGATTTCTTATCCTTAGGCCTGCCCCTTCATATCCTCATGTATGTATTTCTTGGCTTTCTCTTTGTTTTCTTCTTTCCCTTTATTTTTGTCGAAATTTTATGTCCTAACATGAGGTGTATATTAGTTGTTTCTTTTGAAACCTCATTTTCGTCTTGAAAGAATATCTCGTTTTTTAAGTAATATGATGCTTAAAAATCCATGTTCTCCTTGTATGACGTGGGATAACAGTACACACTCGTTGTAGGGATCCAACCGAGGGACTCCGTGCAATGTAGATGGCAAAAATGTGCCAAATTCTAATGTAGGGCTAGGCTTTAGTCATATTCAAGTTAACTATATAGTAAGTGTAATATATTTATCATTTGATTGATGCATGATTTAAAAAGAATGCTGATCAATTATTATATGTGTGCATGCGCACGCGCAGAAACAATGCTGGCAAATATTCCCATAAGTTGGAGTTTTCCGAGGACAAAATTGAGCTGACTTTTGCCACAAATTACTTAGGTAATTAATCATTTGATCCCTCTCACAATGTTCATTATGTGTCCTTAGTTCAATCAAAAAACATGTAGGCCACCATCATAAAGAGTAATATCTTTGTTCTTAATTAGTTGGTGCATGTGCATATATAAACTTAATTATTATGTAAATAGACAAACATTCATATTTATGAGGCTCAAAATTCGAACAATTTTGATAAGTACGTAATGGGTCCTGAGGCTTCAGCCTTACCATCGAGAGGCAAATGCCTCGTACGCGGATATAAAATGATAAAGTGGTCCTAAATTAGCTAGGAAAAGGGAATAAGAAAACCTTTTTTTTTTTTTTCTTTTAAATTTCTTGTTTAATTTTGGAAGGTCATTTTCTGCTGACGGAGATGCTGGTGGAGAGATGGTGGAGACGGCAGCGGAAAGCGGCAGAGAAGGAAGGATAGTGAATGTGAGCTCCGTAATCCACAGTTGGGTGAAGAGAAAAAACTTTTGCTTCAGTAAATTGCTCAACCCTAAAAGGTACGTACTTAATATATAGCTACTCCTCATGATCATGAGTAGAAATCTATGTATACTAAAACAAAAAGGTTGAGATTATCTAAGTAAGCGTCGTAAACTTTTCACTCAGCTTATTGAATCTACTCTCGACTTTCGAATTTTAATTTTTACAAAATTGCCATTTATTTGCAAACATAATTCCCTCAGTCACTCACCTTCATATATATATATTTATGTGGTGGTTGCATGCAGTTATAATGGGACTTATGCTTATGCTCACTCAAAGCTGGCCAACATATTGCATGCCAAGGAATTAGCAGCACAGCTTAAGGTATAATCTCTTTTAATCTTTACAATTTTAGGACAAAATTGGTCGAAATTTTAGCCAATTTTGTCCTAAACTGCAAAATAAAATAAGTTAAATTTATAGGACTAAAATGTTAAAGCAATATAATTGTAGGACTAAGAATACAATTAAACCAATTAAATAATCACATCCCTCTATATAGACGTGAACATCTCATCAAATTTGTAATATTATTATCTGTTGAAACAAAATATAGCACTACACATATGTTACAAACTTAGATTATTTTTAGGTGCAATTCCTCATTTATTCTTAATGTCATTTTACGATCTCCATCAAATAACTTTACAAAAAAAAAAAAGAATATAATCAATAATTATACATGATCATAATTAATAGAGAAAATGGTATAGATTTTTTGGGCCGAATCATATATATTATATTTATTATTTATTTATTTATTTATGGTGGGGGAGAATGAACAGGGAAGAAAAGCAAATGTAAGTATGAACGCAGTGCACCCAGGAATTATAAAGACTGGAATAATCAGAGACTACAGAGGGTTTATTACAGGCATGCTTTTTATACATCTTTTCTCCATTAATCCACTTTTATTCATATATATATATATATATATTTCCTTTGCCTTTTTGAATTGCTTTGAAAAAAAAAAAAATCCAAGCAAAAATAGCTAAACAAGCTGTTTGTTTTATTTGGAAAAAATGGCAGATTCTTTGTATTTTGTGGGATCCAAGTTGCTGAAATCAACACCACAGGTTTGTCCATTGATGTATATATTATTAATATTCATATATTTATGAGGGTATAAAGTAATTTTTACATAATAAACACATACACCCTACAAGATTATAAAACTCTCAACACCACTATAAATACTCAATAATCATTTTCCAATGCAAGTTCATTATTCATGACTTGACTAGAGGAAAAAATGCAAGCAATCCCCTCTGATATTGCAATGACCAAATTATCCCCTTACGAAAAAAAATAGCAATTTACCTCATTAAGCTTCATTATAAAAAATATAGGGGGTAAATTGCTAGGCGCTATATATATATATTTTTTTATATAGGAGCATAATTTGCTCATTTGGAATATTATCTGGGGTAAATTGCACTAAACCCTTTGACTAGACAACAAATACAAAAATTCTCTCTTTAACAGAAAACTAAATTTGGAAAGTATTAGTATGTCGAGGATAATTTTTCCTTCCACTCCTTCACTCAAAACCACTTGTACATCATCCATGCTTAATTCCTTGTCTTCTGGAACTTGGCGGAAAATTACAAATAGTTTGAACAATAAGTTCATTACTCCCATGCACGGCAGGGAATCGTGTTATCTTTTTTTCTTTATTAATGACTGTGTATTGTGTAAAATTGCAGGGCGCAGCAACTACATGTTATGTTGCATTAAGCTCAAAAATTGCGGGAGTCAGCGGCAGCTACTTTGCAGACTGTAATCTCAATCATTGCTCACCCCTAGCAAACGACGAGGCTGAAGCCCGAAAACTGTGGAACCAAACTCGTGCTTTCATTCAAAGGCGATTACTTCAGCCAAAATGTTCAAAGTAACAAATTGAGTCTAGTGTTTTACGTATGTAAATACACTCACAACACGAAAAGATTCCAAGGCATAGAGGGCATCCACACAGCAAAGCAACGTTATACCTATATGGATCGAGTCTCGCTAGTGTGTGGATATTGATATATTTTAATAATAATTGTCGTTCTACTAAAATAATTGTAATAGTAAATATTGATAAGTAAAGATATATAGATCAATAAAAGTAAGTTTAATTTATATAAATTAGATAACAACCATCTTCGTATTAAAAAATTATTAAGAAGAAGTTTAAGTTTGATTTCGGTAACAAACTAATAAACTATCTGGAACTTGTTGTGTAAGATTGCAAAATGTTTAAAATTTCAAATTGACCAATGACAATGTAATCATCTTCTAGAATTCAAGCCTATAGATGAAAAAAACAATGAATTAATCAAATGACTTGTAAAATATTTCACTAAAATCTTTTATTGTTGCCAAATTTAAAAAATAAATTACAAATAGAAATTTAAAGGGAGGGAAAATTGTATTTTTCGTCCCATAATTTAAGGTCTTTTTACTTTTGATCATGGAATTCTCACTTTTGGTCCCGTAACGTTAAAAAGTAGTAGTTTTGGTCCAATGACGCCTTCCCGTTACATGTTTAACAGATAAGGTCACGTGGTCGTTAAGTGTTTGGGACCAAACATGCTATTTTTTTAAAGTTATGGGACCAAAAATGAGAATCCTGTAACATATTGGACCAAAATGGTAAAGACTCTAACTGTCACGTGCTAAGCACGTGGCATTTTCTGTTAAAATAGATAACAAAAATATGTCATGGGACAAAAAGTGCTACTTTTTAGAATTAAGTTTCATTGGGTTTTGGAAGAAATAATTAAGAATAGATTAATATAATTAAACAATTAATTAATTCCTATATAAATTAAACTAATAAGAGTAATTTAAGAATAACCAAAAAAGAAAAAAAATAAAAAAAACCTAATCATGCTTTGATATAGATATATATATATATATATATATATATATATATATATATATAATATATATAGATAGATATATATATAGATAGATAGATAGATAGATTTGTACTTATTTTGCTTTTTCAGTGATGATAATCTTTACTCTTTATCTTTTTTTTTTTTTTTTTTTGTTTAAATTAATAAAATGATATTAAGATTTTAAAATTATTTAAATTAATTTTTCTTTCTATCGTGCATCTTTCTTTCTCTGCCCGCCTCCACCCTTTTAGTTTCTTTCTTATATATAACTCGTAACATAAGATTCTATTCTTGCTTCATGTTTTATTTTTATAAATAAGATCATTTTAGATTATGTACTTTCATATAGTTTATGAGAAATGTTGGGCGACTAGCCCACAGTGACTCACGAATCAAAGAAACCTTAACTTACTATTACAATGCAAATAATGAGAACAATAATAATTACAGAACCAAATAGAAATATAATGAAAAATAAACAGAAAAAGGAAACCAGAAAAGTCTTCCGATAAACGGCTCAGGGAGCCTTGACCCGAGGAGAGAAAACCTCTCATGGCCACCAACAAATCAACCAACACAACCACTGGTTGCACCACCACCACTCGGTCACTGAGACCCCAAGACCACACAGGTAAAGAACCACACAGGTGAAAAACCACTCAGGTATAGAGAAGAAAGAAAGGGGAGTTATTGTTGGTTCGAACTACTCTCCGTCTGAACACTTGAGGAGATTTATAGGCTGCGGAATGTAAAGACGGAAAGAGAGGGGAACGGTGGAAACCATTGGAACCAGCCGATGGTGAAGAACCCAAAGGGCCATGGAGTAAAGGAGACGTCCGTTGGTGAAAGAGGGAAGGAGAAGAAGTCGGCGCAAGACTGAAGAGAGAGAATGAGGGGGGAATTAGGGTTAGTCAAAATAAGTAGGTTAAAGATACCGGATCGGGTGAGTGGTTCGGGTCAGTCGGGTCAGGACCCATGGGCTGATAGGTGGGCCGCCCGTCAGTGATGGATGGTTGAGAGTTGGGCCGTGAGTTGGGCCTTCCTAAAGGAAAGGTCATGGGCCACATTTTGTTACATACTCCACCTTGGACCAGGACCGTTTCCGGAAACCTGTCAAGGGATTGGGTCAAGGTTTTATCATCATCGCCGTTCTTCAAAAGGTTCCTGCAAAACAGATAAAAAAGGCTAGTAACAGATATAGGTTAGAGGTAATACATATTATTCTAAGTTTAGAATATTGAGACATGTTTTAAATTTTTCAACTGGTAAACATTTAGTGCCCATATCTGCAGGATTAGATTCAGTGTCTATTTTTTCAAGGTTTATAAGATTCTTACCAACAAAATCTCTTATGAAGTGATACCTGACGTCTATATGTTTAGTTCTATCATGAAAAACAGGATTTTTACAAAGCTGTATAGCAGACTGACTGTCTGAAAAAATAGTGATCTTTTGTTTTAGAAAACCAATTTCTTTTACAATTCCTTCAAGCCAAAGTGCTTCTTTAAAAGCTTCAGTAGCAGCAATATACTCTGCTTCGGTCGTAGATAGTGCAACTATTTGTTGTAATTGTGACTTCCAAGTAATACATGAACCACATAAAGTAAAAATATATGAAGTAGTAGACCTTCTACTATCCCTATCATTTGCATAATTAGAATCAACATAACCAATAAGATCAACACCTTTAGCACATTTAGAAAATATTAAACCACGATTTGCAGAACCATTTAAATATCTAAGAAGCCATTTCAGGGCCTCCCAGTGAGGTAAACCAGCGTTTGACATATATCTGCTAAGGCAACTAATGGAGTAAGCAATGTCAGGTCTAGTGCATACCATCAGAAACATGATAGAACCAATCGCATTAGAATAAGGAATATTCTTCATTTTCTCTTTTTCTTTTTCTGTTTTAGGGCACTGTTCTTTACTAAGTTGGTAATGAGAAGCTAGAGGAACAGATGATGACTTAGAATTTTCCATACAAAAACGTTTTAGGATATTATGAGTATAGGATTTCTGATTTAAGAAAATAGTGGAATTTTTTCTATTTCTTTCTATGTTCATTCCTAAAATTTTCTTTGCTTCCCCTAGGTCCTTCATTTCAAAATTTCTTTTAAGGTTATCCTGTAGACTTTTGATGTGTTTTAAGCTAGGGCCAGCTATTAGCATGTCATCCACATATAAAACAAGAAAACTGGAATATCACCATCATATTTAAAATAGAGACAGTGGTCATACTTGCTTCTTTTGAAATTCAGAGTATGCATGAACATATCAAATTTTTTATTCCACTGCCTAGGGGATTGTTTTAAACCATACAACGATTTTTTCAACAAACACACATAGTCAGGTTTGGATTTATCAACAAAAACATCAGGCTGTTGCATATAAATATTTTCTTCTAGATCACCATGCAAGAAAGCAGTTTTAACATCCATTTGTTTTAACTCCCAATTAAAATGAGCAGTAAGAGCAAGGATAATGCGAACAGTGGTGTACTTAACAACAGGAGAAAATATTTCAGTATAATCAATCCCTTCTTTTTGTGTAAATCCTTTTGCTACAAGTCTAGCTTTAAATCTTTTTGAAGTGTCTTCTTCTTTTATCTTAAAAACCCATTTGCAGTCAACGACAGAGCATGATTTAGGTTTAGGAACAAGCACCCATGTGTTATTGTCTTTAAGAGATTTCATTTCTTCAGCCATAGCACTAAACCAATTTTTGAGTTTTCAGATTTTAGGGCTTCCTCTACAGAACTAGGTTCATTTGGTTCAATATTTAGAGCAATATGAAAATCATTGTACCTAGCAGGAATTCTAGGTTCTCTCCTATTTCTATCTCTAGCTAGCAAATAGTCATCTAGCCCTTCAGAATTAGTGTTTTCAGGAAAATCAGTACTAGATTCTTCTTCATTTTCTTCCCCCTGTTGGTTATCCTCCACCTTATTAAAGGTGAGATCTGAATTATCATTGTTTTTATCCTGTGAGTCATCTAGACAGGGCATTTCATTTTCATTAAAAATGACATCTTTACTAATTAAAACTTTAAAACCAGGCTGGCTTCTAAGCCACAGTCTATAACCTTTTATTCCATCAGGATAACCAATAAAAACACATTTTTGAGATCTAGGTGCAAGCTTATAAACACTTTGATGAACAAAAGCAGAGCATCCAAACACACGTAAAGAGGAGATATTAACAGCATGACCAGTCCACACAGATTCAGGTATTTTTCCATTTAAAGGGACAGAGGGGGATCTATTAATTAAATATGCAGCAGTGACCAAAGTCTCTCCCCAGAAAGATTTAGGTAACCCAGAGCTAATAAGCATGCATCTAACTTTTTCTAGTAATGTTCTATTCATGCGTTCAGCAACACCATTCTGTTGAGGGGTATAGGGGTTAGTCTTGTGATGCTTAATACCACATTCATCACATAAATTTGAAAAACTTTGGTTACAGAACTCTAAACCATTATCAGTGCGTAAAACTTTCAGTTTCTTTCCAGTTTGGTTTTCAACCAGAATTTTCCATTTTACTGAAATTTTCAAACACATCAGATTTATGCTTCATTAAGAAAACAAAGACTTTTCTTGAGAAGTTGTCAATAATAGATAGGAAATACTTGTTACCACTATGTGTAGAAATATTTGAAGGACCCCAAACATCAGCATGCACATAATCAAGAATACTGGATGAAGATACGGGGTTGGGGTTTGTGAAGCAAGAAACTGGACTTTATGCTGTTTACCCATGACACATTCATCACAAAATTTCAATTTTTCAATTTTATCAATAAGAACTCCTTCCTTTTGAAGTAATTCAAGACCTTTTTGACTAATGTGTCCCAACCTTTTATGCCATAACGAGGTTTTATCAAAATCAGTCACAGAGGCAGCAAGAATATCATAATCCACAGTACACACATACAGATTTCTCCTTCTATCAGCTTTAAACACAGTTAATGATCCCTTCATTATCTTCATTATTCCTTTACCCCATCTACCTTCTAAACCTTCTTCCTCAAGAGCAGCACAAGACATTAAGTTATGGTTTAAGTCAGGAACATATCTGACATTCTTAGGGTTAACTTATAACCATCACTGAAAGTAAGACAGACGTCACCAAGACCTTGAATATCACATCGTTTTTGATTTGCCATTGACACAGAACCAAACTTTCCAGGTTTAAAAGTAGTGAAAATTTCTTTAAAAGGACTTAAGTGAAAAGTACAACCAGAATCAATCAACCATTCATGCATGTTTAAATCATGAACATTATTCACATCACATACCATAAAAACATCACCAGTATTTTCAGTTACAGCATTAGTATCTTCTTTATATTATTCTCTCTATTATCCCTTTTTGGTTTTCTACAGTCTTTGATGTAATGACCTTTAATACCACAATTATAACATCTTCTTTCTTTTGTTTTGTCATCTCTGTTTCTGTCATCCCTGGATCTAGATTTGCTCCTACTTCTACTTCTGCTTCTACTTCTTCCCTTACTGTGCCTTCTATATTTATAATCAGAGTTACGATTTTTAGTCCTTCCTCTTACCATGTTTACTTCATTATTAGACTGACTAGTTTTATTGGTTTTAATGTCCATTTCTTTACTCTTTAAACCATTTATAACAGTATCAAGACAGACATTATCCCTACCATATTTAATAGCAGCTTTTACATCACTGTAAACATCAGGAATACATTAAGTAAAACAATAGGTGTATAATCATCAATGTTCTTATCCCCAGTCAGTTTTATATCTTGAACAAGTTTAGTAAATTCATCAATATTTTCATCAATATTTTTTGACATATCTAACTTGTAACGAAAGAATTTTTCAAGCAAGAAAAGTTTACTAGGTAAAGAGGTTTCAGTAAAAAGTTCTTCTAATCTATCCCAGAGTTCTTTAGCAGAATTTTGTTTTCCAACCTTTCTAATCACAGAGTCGGACAGATTTAAAATAATCGAAGAATAAGCATACTCATCATTATCACGTTTCTTATCATCAGAGACATTTTCAGCATATTTTCCATCAATAGATTTAAACACCTTTTGTTGAATCAAAATCCCTTTCATTTTCTGTTGCCAAATAGAGAAATCGGATTTTCCATCAAATGGTTGCAGATTATAACCAGCCATAATTACAGTAAAATAAAATCAACAAAAAATGACAGTTGATAAGGAATGCTGGGGCTCTAGACTACTCCTCTACCAGATACCCGACGACCTCAAGGGTCCGGCCAGGAGAGGGAATAGACAGAGGATTAGGTAACAAAGGACAAATGAGTGATAACAAAACCAGAAGCCAACAGTCAGAAATCAACAGTAGAACTAGTAACTCAGAAGATCTTGGCACACAGCCAAACAACAACAGTCAATAAACAACAGAGGAAGTAATCGACAGAATATCCCAAAAATCGCACACAGCGACCAAGCAACAACCCAGGCACACAGCCAGACACCAACAGTCAGAAATCAACAGAAGCGGTAAACGACTGGGTAACCCAGAAAATCACACAGCGACCACAAAGCAGAAAATAAAACAGATCGAAAAGCAATAAAGAGAGAGAGGAGCGAGGTTACCGTAGTTACGCCGGTGCCGGTGAAGGACCGGCTCTGATACCACTGTTGGGCGACTAGCCCACAGTGACTCACGAATCAAAGAAACCTTAACTTACTATTACAATGCAAATAATGAGAACAATAATAATTACAGAACCAAATAGAAATATAATGAAAATAAACGGAAAAAGGAAACCAGAAAAGTCTTCCGATAAACGGCTCAGGGAGCCTTGACCCGAGGAGAGAAAACCTCTCACGGCCACCAACAAATCAACCAACACAACCACTGGTTGCACCACCACCACTCGGTCACTGAGACCCCAAGACCACACAGGTAAAGAACCACACAGGTGAAAACCACTCAGGTATAGAGAAGAAAGAAAGGGAGTTATTGTTGGTTCGAACTACTCTCCGTCTGAACACTCGAGGAGATTTATAGGCTGCGGAATGTAAAGACGGAAAGAGAGGGGAACGGTGGAAACCATTGGAACCAGCTGATGGTGAAGAACCCAAAGGGCCATGGAGTAAAGGAGACGTCCGTTGGTGAAAGAGAAGGAGAAAAGTCGGTGCAAGACTGAAGAGGAGAATGAGGGGGAATTAGGGTTAGTCAAAATAAGTAGGTTAAAGATACCGGATCGGGTGAGTGGTTCGGGTCAGTCGGGTCAGGACCCATGGGCTGATAGGTGGGCCGCCCGTCAGTGATGGATGGTTGAGAGTTGGGCCGTGAGTTGGGCCTTCCTAAAGGAAAGGTCATGGGCCACATTTTGTTACAAGAAAGATGAATTATATAATAAATAATACAATTAACTAAATTTTTATTTTTACTTTTATATAGGACAAAAAATATGTAAAATTGATCTATCTATTCAAAACTTCTATATTTTATACATAAAAAATAAAATTTATTTTGTGTATAAGATTTTTATAACACCGTACATTACAAAAAAGATTATTTAATTAAAAAAACTAAAAAATATATTTTCGTGTATAGCACGCTTCTACGCTAGTAGACATATATTAGAAAATTATTTAAAGTTGACATTTAACTAATAAGTCCATAGTTGCAATATCAAGAAGTATAGAATTGTTTTAGTTTTCGGATGATGGTCAGCTGCCCAAGATGCTTTTCGCCATTTCATCATGAAAAGGATGTAATTATTCCGTATTATTATTATAAACTACCATCATTTCACACAGTTGACTTTTGATCATTTAGCAATTTAATTGCAGCAGCAAATTAATCATCAAGATTAGACATTTTTTTTTTTTTAATTTGGTGGGATTAGACATATGTTAGTGCTTTAAGATTTGTCCCAGTTTGGTAGATGTTTGTGTAAGTGTCTGAGAGAGAGAGAAACATCATCAGACCAATCAATCGATCAGACATGGCTTATGCTGCTGTGGTTTCTCTTAAGCATTCAATTCAGCGCCTTCTCAATTCTTGTGATCAAATTCCTATTCTTCCACCCTATCCAGAAATCATACAACTTGCCTACAATGAGGTTGAGTCCTTAGACCTACTTTTGAGTAGGGTAGGCGCCAGGAACAGCGAGTGGCTGAAAGCTGTGAAAGCCGAAATCAGAGAGGCAGCATTCAGATTAGAAGATGTAATTGAATCAGCCCATGTTTCACTCTCACAATCTCAAACCTTAAGTGCAGATGAGATGGGCTGCTTGGCCATGGAAGTGAAGAAACAGATTGATTTATTTACTAAATCGATGGAGAAGATTAAGGAGCAACTGCGCTGCAGATTGTGGGAGCCTCAAGACTATGAAGAAGCAATTGAGAAAGTAATTCCGTCAAGAACTGATCATTTTGTTGCAACGAAATCTAATAAGATCTTTGGATTGGATAGTGATCTCATTAGACTCAGAGGCTTACTTACATCAGGTTCAAGCAGACGCCAAATAGTCTCCATATGGGGAATGGCAGGCATTGGCAAAACTACTCTTGCCAAAAAGGTTTATGGAGATCCGGATGTATTCAGCCGTTTTGGATGTCGTGCGTTTGTCTCCATAGGTCCAAAATATCGACGGAGAGAAATCTGGCTACGTATTCTAGCTCAATAAATTGTGCTATTTCTGATGAATTATATGAAATGAATGATGAGGAATTATGTGAATTTGTACGCAGTGCATTCAAGGGTAAGCTGTACCTAATTGTGTTCGATGACGTATGGCGCCGGGATGACAGGGAGGAGTTGACACGCATTTTACCAGATAACGCAAATGGAAGTCGAATTTTGCTGACAACCAGGATAGAAGGAGCAGCTGTTTTGCCCCGCTCGTATGCTTGTCATAAAATGCGGTTCCTGACTGAAAAAGATAGTTGGGATCTTCTTTGTGAAAAGGTGTTTGGTGAAAAGCACTCGTGCCCTCCTCATCTTGAGGAAGTTGGGAAGAAGATTGCCAACAAGTGTGAAGGACTTCCTCTTGCAATCATAGCGATAGCCAAGCATCTATCTGAAGCAGAGAAGATGCCCGAGTACTGGAGCAAGGTAGCAGAGAAAGAAATCTCAAACATCATCGGTGCAGATGCAGAAATGTCAAAAGCATTATATTTGAGCTACAATAAATTATCTCAGCGTTTGAAAGTATGCTTTGTCTATATGGGAGTTTTCCCACACGGTCATGAGATCCCTACCTCCAAGCTCATCAACTTGTGGTGCGCTGAGGGATTTGTTCCACGAAAAACACTCAAACTGTTACAAGATCAAGCCACGGAAGATTTGGAGGACCTTGTGTCCAATAGCGTTGTTTTGGTCTGTCAACAAAGCTCCCACAGAAAAATTAAAACCTGCAAGCTCCATTTTGTCTTTCAGCATCTATGCATCAAAGAGGCTGTCAAGGATAAGGTTTTTCATATCCTAGATAGTTATGCCAATCAAGGTGTAGAAAGCCAGCGCCGGTTCTGCATCTTAACAACGTTTTATTTGGCATCAAAGATGCATATAAGTTGATGACATCCAGATCAAATACACGTTCTCTCCTCTGTACTGGTGCGCACCATCAATATCCAGTTCCATTGTGTTTGGATTTTAGGTTGCTAAGGGTACTAGATGCACTTACAATTCGCTTCTATGGCTTTCCATTGAATTAGTAAAACTAATTCAGTTAAGGTACCTCTCATTCACTTATAATGGAGAGATCCCTGCTTCCATATCCAAACTCCAGAATCTTCACTATTTAATTGTCCATCAATACCTAAGCATCAGATCATCTAGAGCTCATCATTCAAATCTGCCCATGGAGATCTGGGATATGCAAGAATTAAGGCATCTCCAAGTTATGGGAAGTGACCTACCGGATCCCACTACTCAGGATGCTTGCTTGCCGAACCTCTTATCACTTTTGGGTATTAGCGCTCGTAGTTGCACCAAAGAGGTTCTCATAAGAATCCCGAATCTGAATAAATTAGGAACTCGAATTGAATTACCACTAGATGTTGCTGAACCTTTGTTTTGCTCTGATCATCTTGTCCATCTTGCCGATCACCATTACCTTAAATCATTCAAATGTTCCATTGTGAATCCTAGTCCCAGACTGCAGGTTCTTGGCCGCAGCCGTCCTATTCCAATTCTCCCGTGGAATCTTAGAAAGTTAACTCTCAGTGGACTCGGATTTCCTTGGGAACACATGAGGTACATTGCTAATTTGCCATTTCTTGAAGTGCTCAAACTGCGATGCTACGCCTTTCAAGGCCCGGAATGGAAAAGTATTGATGGGGCATTCTGGAATCTTACATTTCTCCTAGTTGAGGACACTGACTTGGAATATTGGAGAGTTGATCACACCCGTTTTCCATGTCTTCAGCGCCTATTCATTCACCACTGCTACAAACTGAAAGAGATCCCTGGTGGCATTAAAGGCATCAGAACACTTGAAATGGTGGAGATAGTTGATGGCAGCCCTTCTCTTGTGGCTTCTGCAAAGCAAATACTAGAGGAACAACAGAGCTTCCGGAATTATCGTCTTCAAGTTTGTGTGAAGTACTCTTCAGAGGATGATCAGAAAACCAAGTCATGAGTACAAGTAAGATTCAGTTTTATTCGAGTGAAGAGATTATTTGTGCATGTTTGTGAACACAATTAGGACACTGGAGAAACAACAAAAACAAATGAGACATTATTTCTCTGCACTAATTAAATGACAGATGGATTTAAATATGTCATATGATACAAAACTCTTGAACAATTCCGTATACTGCATGCAGATATTATTTCTCTGCACTCATAATGTCTTGGGTGTTGTATGTTTGCAGTGGAGTTGCATGGGACACTACCAATGAAGACACTCTCTCAAACAAACAAGGTGAAGCTTCTCCTAACAAATGTTGATGGTATCTGAAAATATTTGAGTGTGTTTGTTGATGTACTCTCTGATTTATTTGTGAATTGTGTTGAGACCATAAGAGCTCACTTGCTTCTTGCATAAGGCCCTTTCTTAAATGTCTCAGTGGATCCATCTCTCTATTTTTCTTTAAATGAATTGTCACGATATGATTACACTGCGCGCGCGGTTTCAATTTTTTTCTAAGTTATTTTCAAATAAAGTTATTTTCTAAGTTATTTGTCACGATATGATTAAAATATAATTGAGGGGGTAAAGCATGTTTATCCCTTAAAATAATCAAAACTTCACATTTATTCACATCAAAGGTAGTCCGTACGTTCACATTTGCCTAATTATTATAAATCCCCACTCCCAAGATTATTTATTTATTGGTTGCAATTAACAATGATGGAATATTCACTGTAGTTCACATGCAAAGCATAATCAGGCATTGGGGTGAGTGGGTAGGAGAGAAAAGAGGGGTGGGGGGTGGGGTTGAGCAAGATAATAGAAAACAAATATTATACGAGATACACTAATCAATAATATCAAAAAAATAAAAGCTAAACAATACCTACTATTATATTAGACAATACTTACTATGCAGTTATAACAACATTTAGTGTATATAATGGAGTTCGGATTTATGACCTCTGGATCCAATTTCGTAAATTAAACTGGGCCTAATTGGACAATTATTTTTATAAAGTTGGTATGTGTTTATTATTACACTATTTTGTCAAAACATTCCAATGCTTGTAGTTAAGACTTGTCCCAATTTGTTGGTGTTTGTATGAGTGTCTGAGTGAGAAAGATCAGAGCAATCACTCAGAAATGGCTTATGCTGCTTTGGTTTCTCTTAAGCATACAATTGAGCGCCTTCTGAGTTCTTCTCAAATTCCTTCTCATCCTCCTTCACAAGAACTCATACAGGTAGCATACAATGTGGTTAAGTCCTTACAAGAACTCGTTACTACTTTGGAAGAAGACAGGGACAACAGATGGTGAAAGCTATGAATAAAGAAATAAGAGAGGCAGCATGCAGATTAGAAGATGTGCTTGATCAAGCCCACAACCAAATCATCATTTTTCTCTCAATCTGAAACACTGATGAGAGACTTGGTCAATGAAGTGTTGGAAGAGATTGATTTCTTCACCAGAATGGTGAAGAAGATCAGGATGCAATTAAGCAACTATTCGCTGCCTGAAGAAGATGACACCGTCGATGTTCCCTCAAGAATTGATCAATATTTTGGTCTAAAGGAGCAAAAGATTATTGGATTCGCTCGTGATTTGAATATGTTGAGACATTATGTTATAGAATACCAATATGAAGATCCAGAACGACTCATAGTCTTGGCAGTGGATGGCATGGCCGCATTGGCAAGACCACTCTTGTCACCGGAGTTTATCTCGATCCATTAGTAGTTAGTCATTTCGAGTGTCGTGCTTTTGTTTCAATAGGCCCAAAATATCAGTTAAGAGGACTCTTGTTATGTATTATAGCTCAAATAAATCCTGAGT
This sequence comes from Sesamum angolense, assembly GCA_034509725.1. Lineage (NCBI taxonomy): Eukaryota > Viridiplantae > Streptophyta > Magnoliopsida > Lamiales > Pedaliaceae > Sesamum > Sesamum angolense. The sequence continues at coordinate 8,119,086 of JACGWL010000005.1, read as the reverse complement.
TTGATACAACAAGTAGAGATGCAGAAATAACCGATGATGAGGAATTAGCCAGTTATCTCTGTTGTTGTTTGAAGAATAGGAGATACCTAATTGTGGTGGATGATTTATGGAAGACGCAGGTCTGGGATGAGTTGGAAAGGGCTTTTCCAGATGACTTAAACAAAAGTCGGGTCATGGTGACGAGTAGGCTATATGAAGTAGCTAAGCATGCCAGTACGGATACTTATCCTCATAGGATGCGGTTCCTGAATAAAGAAGAAAGTTGGCATCTTCTTCGTGATAAGGTGTTTGGTGGGGAAGAGAATTCCTCCTCAAATTTCACAAATCTGGAAGGGAGATTGCTGTGAAGTGCCAAGGACTTCCTCTCATGATCATTGCACTTGCCAAACACCTGTCTAAAGCCGAGAAGACAGCCGATTATTGGGAGAAAGTAGCAGAGAAAGAATATTGGGATATCATTGCTGCAGATGAAGAAATGTTCAAGGTACTAGCTCTGAGCTATCATAATTTACCTCAGCATTTGAAAGCATGTTTTCTCTATATTGGAAGTTTTCCACTTGATCATGAGATCCGTGCCTCCAAGCTTACAAGGTTGTGGTGTGCTGAGGGATTTCTTGAATCAACTACGACCCAAAAGTTAGAACATTATGCTGCGAAATGTCTGGATCAACTTTGCAAGGAAAATGTTGTTCAGCAATGTGAGTTCAGGTTCTCTTCCTTTGCTATAATTAAGATATGCAAGCTCCATCCTGCCTTTCTGCATCTATGTATGAGAGAAAATGGAAAAGACAAGTTGTTTCATGTGGTTAGTAGTAGTGGTAATCAAGGCATAGAAAGCCAGCGTCGCTTTTGCATGCATAACAACGTTTTATTTGGCATCAAAGGCGTGCGTGAGTTAATGGCATCAGTTTCAAACGTGCGTTCCCTTCTTTGCTTTGGTCCGCATCATTCATATCCAGTACCAGTATGCCTGGGTTCTTTTAATTTGTTAAGGGTATTGGATGCACTCACGATGCGCTTTTATGGGTTTCCTAATGAAGTAACGGTATTAGTTAAGTTAAGGTACTTCGCCTTTACTTATAATGGAAAGATCCCTGCTTCCATATCCAAACTCCAGAATCTGGAGTACTTAATTGTTCATCATATCTAAGCATTGTGTATGTTTTGAGGCTCATCGGTGGTATCTGCCCATTGAAATATGGAAGATGCAACAATTGAGGCATCTGGAAGTCATTGGAAGTGACCTGCCAAAGCCTAGTTCTGATATCGCTTGCCTACCGAACCTCTTGACACTATCAGGTATTAGTACTCACAGTTGCACGACAGAGGTTCTTGAAAGAATCCCAAATTTAGTGAAATTAGGAGTTCAAATTAGATCAGCAGCAGATAATGATGTTGTCGAATCCTTGTCTGGCTTTGATTGTCTGACCAATCTCGATCAACTTGACACACTCAAATGTTGTGTAACGAATCCTAAACGCAGATCACAGGTTGGCATCTCTGTACCGCCTCGTGCTCCAATTTTCCCATCAAATATTAGAAAGTTAACTTTGAGTGGACTTGGATTTTCTTGGGAATATATGAGCACCATTGCTGAATTGCGGAATCTTAGAACACTCAAATTGCGATGCAATGCCTTTCAGGGCCAGGACTGGACAACTTATAAGGGGGAATTATCGAAACTTAGATATCTGCTACTCGAAGACATTGATCTTAGGTATTGGACTGCCCATCGTGGTAAGTGCTTCCCACGTCTTCAGTACCTAACTATTCGGCATTGCTATAAACTGGAAAGTATCCCTCCGAGAATTGGATATAAGGCGCCTATATGGATCCGGCTAGTTGATTGCAACCTCGTCTTGTGGCTTATACGAAGGAACAAATACTGGAAAAAGAGGAGGACAGATCTCAGCACATTAGAGTTTATGTTGATTCTTCAGTGGCTGGTGGATCTCAGTGCCTGACCAATGCTCCAGGCAAGTTGATTTCCAGTTTAAATACTACTGCTTGTGCATATTATTTGCAGAAAATTATTTATGTACATGACTCAAATAAGTGGATGGATTCGTGGTGTTTTATACTCGCAGGGTATATTTTCTTGAAAACTAGCTGCGCTATTAATCAAGAATATTGTCCACTCTGACTTCATAAAGTTTCACAGTTGCATTAGTCCCTCAAACAAGGGGTTTGGGATGAGCAAATGATCACGTTCCCACAGACGACGCCAAATGATACAGCTTGCGACTCGATTGGTGTCCCATTATGAGGAGCGTTGTATGTTCTGACTTCATGTAGCCTTATAGTTTTGTCATGAAAAGATGTCTCGTTAAAGAGATGAGGCCTTGGGAGTTATAAACTGCTCAAGTTTCTCATTTGCATCCAATATGAGACGTTTGTCTATAATATAATCCAAACAAATTATGAATCTTTTTTATGAAAATAAATAATCACATTTTGATACACTTATATTTATATATGTACATTTGTCCATATTTATTCAAGGGAGTATAAATTAATGAAAATTATAAAATAACTATCTATATATTTGTTAGAATAATTCTGTTGTAATGTCAGTAACTAATTCATTACTTTAGTTTTTTAAACTTTCAGTTAACTAAAGTACTATGCTTTTCTTATATTAATATTATATACGGTAAATTACAACGGGCTCTCTTGAGGTTTTTCATAATTATAAATACATTTTTATTATTTGAAAAATTATAATTTGCTCTTCTAAAATTATAATACCCTAATAAATACCCCCTCGCTACAACTTATCGTAGCTAGGAGAGTAAATGCTAGGGATTTGTCATTTTTTAAAAAATAAGAGGATATTTGTAATTAATGCAAACCTCAAGGGAGCCCATTATAATTTGTCCTATATATAATTTTGTGATTCAGGGAGAATTTTAAGAGGAAATTAGTATAAAATATTCAAAATACACTGAAAATTATAAAATAACTACCTATATTCGTTAGAATAATTCTGCCGTAATTTCAAAAAGAATAAATATTAACTTATTAGTTTCTTTTAGAAGAAATATTAATCTATTAGTTGATAGTAAATTAATAAATGAATCATATTATCTATCTATACTAATATAAAAAGAAAAGGGGTTTTACACTCACAAGTGGCGGTTAGTGACACCGCCACACCAATTTTTTGTAAAGTCAAGAATGCCCTTCAAGTAATAAGATAATTAATTCATTCCACTTTTTAAATTATACATTAACTAATAAATTAGTTTTTTTTTTTAGTGTCATGTATTAATTCGTATATTTTGCTTTTATTTATAATATATTTTAAAATATGAAAAATTATTTATTATATGCACGCAGGAACGGCGTGCCACCACGGCTAGTATAGTTGAGAAGTATTGTGTATGTAACCTTTTTAAAAAACGATCCAAATTTAGGATTAAAGGCATTTTTAGTCCTCTAATTATAGTCAATTTTCATTTTAGTCCTTTATCTTTTTAGAGTTTGAAAAAGGTCCTATAATTTTTTAATTTGCTCGATTTCAGAACACATGTTGCCGGATTATCAAAAGTTATCGAAAAATATCCGGAATCTGACATGGCATTTACATGACATAACAAAAAAAAAATGTGACAGAGCATTATGACATGGATTTTTTAGGAAGAAATTGCATAAATATTTTATAATTTAAAATTTTAAAATTATAGTATTTATGTTATATATATATACAATTATGTATTATACATAAAATTATATATATATAAATATATAAATATTTATTTCTTAATTAAATAAATATATTGTAATATTAATAAAAAAGTAATTAGCAGCTTAAGTAGTTGAAACTTCAAAAACTAAAAATAAATGATATATGAATAAAATAAATACACAAAAATCTTGAATGTAAAAGGATATTACTAATTTTTCAAATTTAAGTTACCATCCAGTCAATCTAAATATTTTTAGATAAAGATGAATAATTTACATCTCCATTTTCAAATATATATAATATATATATGTATATTTTGAAAATTTGCAACATTTTCTTCAATTTTTAGTTTTCTTTTAATCAAAATTAATGAAATATATTTTTTCAATTAATGTCAAGAAAAGTCTAGTCTCATTTGATTAAGTTGTAATTAGTTAATAACTTCTTTTCTAATTTAAATGAATAAAATAAATTCTTCATGATTAGTATTTGTCTAATTGTATATATCGCAATCATTTATTACTTTAATCTATAGTGCTCAAGTTACTTATTACTCTCTCTATATTTCAATTAAGAATATTGTTTTCTAGATAAAAATAATTTGATATTAAATCAATATGCAATATATTTAATTAAAATGTATTAGGAACGTATATATAATATATATGGTATACATAAGGGATATTTGATTCCAATAATTAAATTAAAGGGCTAAATTTAAATATACATATATTAGTTTAATTAGGGGGTGGGCGATCGAGATTTGGAGTATAATTGAGGGGGTAAAGCATGTTTATCCCTTAAAATAATCAAAACTTCACATTTATTCACATGAAAGGTAGTCCGTACGTTCACATTTGCCTAATTATTACTAATCCCCCACTCCCAAGATTATTTATTTATTGATTGCAATTAACAATGATGGAATATTCACTGTAGTTCACATGCAAAGCACAATCAGGCATTGGGGTGGATGGGTAGGTGAGAAAAGGGGGGTGGGGGTTGAGCAAGATAATTGAAAACAAATATTATAAAGTTGGTGAGGTTGGAACCTATTACAAGAACTTTAATTTTATTAATTGAGCTACTATCAGAAAAATAAAAGATAAATAATACCTACTATTATATTAGATAATACTTACTATGCAGTATAACAACATTCGGTGTATATAATGGTGTTCGGATTTATAATTTTTGGACCTCAATTTCGTCAATTGAACTAGACTTTATTGACAATTATTTTTATAAAAGTTGGTATATTTATTATTACACTATTTTGTCAAAACATTCCAATGCTTTTAGTTAAGACTTGTCCCAATTTGTTGGTGTTTGTGTGAGTGTCTGAGTGAGAAAGATCAGAGCAATCAATCAGAAATGGCTTATGCTGCTTTGGTTTCTTAAGCACACAATTGAGCGCCTTCTGAGTTCTTCTCAAATTCCTTCTCATCCTCCTTCACAAGAACTCATACAGGTTGCATACAATGTGGTTAAGTCCTTACAAGAACTCTTTACTACTTTGGAAGAAGACAGGGACAACGAGATGGTGAAAGCTATGAATAAAGAAATAAGAGAGGCAGCATGCAGATTAGAAGATGTGCTTGATCAAGCCCACCAACCAAATCATCTTTTTCTCTCACAATCTGAAACACTTGATGGGGACTTGGTCAATGAAGTGTTGGAAGAGATTGATTTCTTCACCGGAATGGTGAAGAAGATCAGGATGCAATTAAGCAACTATTCGCTACCTAAAGAAGATGGCACCGACATTTCCTCAAGAATTGATCAATGTTTTGGTCTAAAGGAGCCAAAGATTGTTGGATTCGCTTGTGATTTGAATATGTTGAGACATTATGTTATAGAATACCCATATGACGATCCAGAACGCCTCATAGTCTTGGCAGTGGATGGCATGGCCGGCATTGGCAAGACCACTCTTGTTACCGGAGTTTATCTCAATCCATTTGTAGTTAGTCATTTCGAGTGTCGTGTTTTTGTCTCAATAGGCCCAAAATATCAGTTAAAAGGAATCTTGCTATGTATTATAGTTCAAATAAATCCTGAGTTTGATACAAGTAGAGATGCAGAAATAACTGACGATGAGGATTAGCCAGTTATCTCTGTAGTTGTTTGAAGAATAGGAGATACCTAATTGTGGTGGATGATTTATGGAAGACGCGGGTCTGGGATGAGTTGAAAAGGGCTTTTCCAGACGACTTAAACAAAAGTCGGGTCATCGTGACTAGTAGGCTATTTGAAGTATCTAACCATGCCAGTACTGATACTTATCCATATAGGATGCGGTTCCTGAATAAAGAAGAAAGTTGGTATCTTCTTCGTGATAAGGTGTTTGGTGGGGAAGAGAATTCATGCCCTCCTGAACTCCACAAAGCTGGAAGGGAGATTGCTGTGAAGTGCCACGGACTTCCTCTCATGATCATTGCGCTTGCCAAACACCTGTCTCAAGCCGAGAAGACAGCCGAGTATTGGGAGAAAGTAGCAGAGAAGGAATATTGGGATATCATTGCTGCAGATGAAGAAATGTTCAAGGTACTAGCTCTGAGCTATCATAATTTACCTCAGCATTTGAAAGCATGTTTTCTCTATATTGCAAGTTTTCCACTTGATTATGAGATCCGTGCCTCCAAGCTTACAAGGTTGTGGTGTGCTGAGGGATTTCTTGAATCAACTACGACCCAAAAGTTAGAACATTATGCCGCAAAATGCCTGGACCAACTTTCCAGGGAAAATGTTGTTCAGCAATGTGAGTCCAGGTTCTCTTCCTTTGCTATAATTAAAACTTGCAAGCTCCATCCTGCCTTTCTGCATCTATGTATGAGAGAAAATGGAAAAGACAAATTGTTTCATGTCGTTAATAGTAGTGGTAATGAAGGCATAGAAAGCCAGCGTCGGTTCTGCATACATAACAATGTTTTATTTGGCATCAAAGGCGTGCGAAGGTTAATGGCAACGGTTTCAAAGGCACGTTCCCTCCTTTGCTTCGGTCCGCATCATCCGTATCCAGTACCAATATGCTTGGGTTCTTTTAATTTGTTAAGAGTATTGGATGCACTCACGATGCGCTTTTATGGGTTTCCTGATGAAGTAACGATATTAGTTAGGTTAAGGTACCTCGCCTTTACTTATAATGGAAAGCTCCATCTGTTCCATATCCAAATCTGGAATCTTGTGAGTATTAGTACTCACAGTTGTACGACAGAGGTTCTTGAAAGAATTCCAAATTTAGTGAAATTAGGAGTTCAAATTAGATCAGCAGCAGATAATGATGCTGTCGAATTCTTGTCTGGCTTTGATTGTCTGACCAATCTTGATCAACTTGACACACTCAAATGTTGTGTAATGAATCCTAAACGCAGATCACAGGTTGGCATCTCTGCACCGCCTCGTGCTCCGATTTTCCATCAAATATTAGAAAGTTAACTTTGAGTGGACTTGGATTTCCTTGGGAATACATGAGCACCATTGCTCAATTGCAGAATCTTAGAGCACTCAAATTGCGATGCAATGCCTTTCAAGGGCAGGACTGGACAAGTTATGAGGGGAATTCTCGAAACTTGGATATCTGCTACTTGAAGACATTGATCTTAGGTACTGGACTGCCCATCATCCTGATTGCTTCCCACGTCTTAGGAACCTAACTATTCGGCATTGCTATAAACTGGAGAGAATCCCCCCGAGAATTGGATATAGGGCACGTACATGGATCTGGCTAGTTGACTGCAACCCTTGTCTTGTGACTCATATAAAGGAAGAAATACTGGGAAAAGAGGACGAGAGGTCGTGTCACATTAGAGCTTATGTTGATTCTTCAGTGGATGGTGGATCTCAGTGCCTGTCGACCAATGCTCCAGGCAAGTTGAATTCCAGTTTAAATACTTCTTAATTATGCATATTATTTGCAGAAAATGATTTACCTAGATGACTCAAATGACTGGATGGATTGTTGGTGTTTTATACTTGCAGGGATATATTTTCTAGAAAACTAGCTACCCTTATCAAGCTAATTTTCTCCAGAATCCTTTGGTAGCTGAGAACAGTTTGAACTATTTGCGTTAAGGGTAAGATTCTCAAAGTTTGTTACCCCAGGTTTCCTAGAGTTTAGGATCATTATAACGTTGTTCAAACAAATTTATAGTTGAATTCTGTTATGTGTATAATTTGAGGTCACAAACTTCTCGCATAAGGCCCTCTATCTAATTAAGCTGTTTATTTAGAGATGTCACGATTAAATTAGTGACTACGTTAGTATCTATCCACGTGATTTGCGATTTGATTAGTGTGCTATTGTGAGAGATATTGTCTGCTATGACTTTATATAGTTTCACAGTTGTCTTAAAAAGTCACCTTGCCATGGAGGAAGTCTTGGAGGTTATAAACCATTCAAATTACTCTTGTGCAATCAATGTGAGAAGCTTGCGTCAGCCCATCAGACAAAGGGCTTGGGATGGGCGAATGACCACGTTTCCACAAACGATGCCAAATGATGTGGCTTGCAACCCGATTGGTGTCCCGTTGTGAAACTTATTGTTCGCTCTGAATTCATATAGCTTCCCAATTTTGTCTTGAAAAGCGCCTTGCTAGGGAGATGAGGCCTTGAGGGTTATAAATTGCTCATCTGCAATCAATATGGGACGCTTGCCTATAATATAATCCAAACAAATTATGAAGTATTTTTGATAAAAATTAAATAAACACGTTTTTGTAAACTTAAATTTTAGATATATACATTTGTCCAAATTTATTCAAGGGAGTATAAATTACTGAAAGTTATAAGGGTGTATTTGGATTTGAAGGAAGTATCTGGTGAAAAAAATTTAAATGACTCTATTCAACAGGACTTTAAAATTCATTCATATTTAAAAAAAACTTAATTTAAAATTAAAATAAAAGAATTTAAAATTCTTTACATTTAGGATCTTCCAAACAAATCCAAAGAATTTGTTACGAAAAATTTAAAATTATTATTTCAAATCCTTCAATCAAATGCATCCTAAAAGAATTATATATATTTAGAATAGTTATGTTGTAATGTCAGTCACTAATTTCACTACTTTACTTTTTAAACTTTCAATTAGTTAAACTACTATAGTTTTCTTATATTAGAATTAAATAGGGTAAATTAAAATAGGCTCTTCGGAGGTTTGTCCTAATTATAAAATTACAAATATCCTAATAAATACCTTATCGCAAATTACAAATATCCTAATAAATACTTCGTTGCGACAACTCACTATAGCAGAGTATTTATAATTTTTCAAACAACGAGAAGGTATTGTAATTAATGCAAACCTCATGAAACCCATTGTAATTTATCCTATATATAGTTTTTCTGATTCAGGAAGAATTTTAAGTTGAAATTAGTATAAAATATTCAAAATAACACTGAAATTATAAAATAACTACATATATTTGTTAGAATAATTCTGCCGTAATTTTAAAAAAAATAATATTAACTTATTAGTTTCTTTTAGAAGAAATATAAATCTATTAGTTGATAGTAAATTAATAAATGAAGCATATTATATGGTTGAAAAGTATTATGTACCTAACCTTTTTAAAAAACTAGATGTTGTGGCACGCCATCCCTGCATGAATATAATAAATAAATTTTTCATATTTTAAAATATATTATATAAGAGTAAAATATATAAACTAATATATTAAATTTAAAAAAAAAAGAAAGAAAGAAAGAAAAGAAAAAAATAATTTATCAGTTAAAATAAAATTTAATAACTTGAATAAGTTAATTATATTATTAGTTCAAGTACATTTTTAACTTTATAAAAAATCGATGCGACTATATAAGTTACAGTCATTTATAAATAAAAATAATTTTTTCTTTTTTATATAGTATAGATTACCCTAATGTTTACATTGACTTCATCTCAATGAACGAGGCATTGTAGATATTAGGTGAGCCAATCCACCAGATCAACCTCTTTATTTATTTATTGCAACTACAAATGCAAGTTGTATTAAAAAAAAAGTATTGTATAATTTTATCCTTTGTCAACCATATGATATGTTTTAGTCACATTTCTTGACAAAGATATCCTCACTCCAAATATATATTACATTTATTTCTTTATAAGTATAATAATATATATGAAAATGTTAAATTAGAGAAAAACATAAAAATGTACATAACTTTTTTTTACTTATGTCAATATTTTTTGTCCGAACCTTAACATAAGAGAGTTGGGTGTAAAGCAAGAATTTTGAGAGAAAATGTAAGTGTAATTTTATTACTATTTTGAATAAAAGTGTAATTTATCGTTTTTTGAGGAGGTGTAAGTGCAATTAATCAAATATATTATGTTGAAACATAAACTAACGTCATTTCACACAGTTGACTTTTCATTTAGCAATTTAATTGCAGCAGCAAACTAATAATCAAGATTAGATATGTTAGTGCTTTAAAATTTGTCCCAGTTTCGTAGATGTTTGTGTAAAGTGTCTGAGAGAGAAAGATCATCAGAGCAATCAATCGGAAATGGCTTATGCTGCTGTGGTTTCTCTTAAGCACACAATTCAGCGCCTTCTCAATTCTTCCCAAATTCCTATTCCTTCTTCCCTCCCTGAAATCGTACAACTTACATACGAGAAGGTTGAGTCCTTGCAAGAGCTTTTCACTTTGGAAGACGGCAGCAACAACCAGAGGGTGAAGGCTGTGGAAAGGGAAATCAGAGAGGCGGCATGGAGATTAGAAGATGTACTTGAATCAGCCCATCTATCAAATCATCATCATTTTCTCTCACAATCTCATGAAACCCTGAATGGAGACTTTTCCATACGAGTGAAGGAAGAGATTATTTTCTTTACCGAAACGGTGAAGAAGATCGAAGAGCAATTAGGCAACGCTTCGCTGCCTGAAGAAGAAGAAGATGATGTTGTGGTTTCCTCAAGAATTGATCAGTATTTTGGTCTAAAGAAGCCAAAGATCGTTGGCTCACTGATGAATTGCTTTCAATCAGAGATTCTATTATAGACTTCCCATATGAAGATCCAGAACGCCTCATAGTCGTGGCAGTGGAAGGAATGGCAGGCATTGGAAAGACTGCTCTTGTAACCGCAGCTTATCTCCATCCACGCATAGTAAGCCATTTTGAATGTCGTGCTTTTGTCTCCATAGGTCCAACAAAGTCTCAGTTAAGAAGAATCCTGCTGTGTATTATAGCCCAAATAAATCCCGAGTTTGATACAAGTGGAAATGCAGAAATTAGCGATCATGAAGAGGAATTAGCCAGTTGTCTCTATAGTTGTTTGAAGAATAGGAGGTACCTTATTGTGGTAGATGACGTATGGAACACACGGGTCTGGGATGAGCTTAAAAAGGCTTTTCCAGACGACAGAAACAACAGTCGAGTCATCGTGACAACTAGGCTATTCAACATAGTCAAACATGCCTCAAGTACTATATTTTTGCACAGGAAGCGGTTCCTGAATGATGAAGAAAGTTGGCATCTTCTTCGTGAAAAGGTATTTGGAGGTGAAAAGAATTCATGCCCTTCTCACCTGGACGAAGCTGGAAGGAAGATTGCTGAGAATTGCCAAGGACTTCCTCTCATGATCATTACGCTTGCCAAGCACCTGTCTCAGGCCGAGAAGACTGCCGAATATTGGGAAAAGGTTGCAAAGAAAGAACATTCAGATATTATTGCTGCAGATGAGGAATTTTTCAAGGTACTGGCTCCGAGCTACCATCATTCACCTCAGCATTTGAAAGCATGTTTTCTTTATATGGGAATTTTTCCGCTTGATTATAACATCCCTGCCTCCAAGCTCATCAAGTTGTGGTGCGCTGAGGAATTTCTTGAATCAAATATGACTACAGGCTTAGAATATGTTGTCATGGAGTCTCTGGACCAACTTATGTACGCAAATGTTGTTATGATTTGTGAACAAAGGTTCTCTATCTTTGCTATAACTAAAACTTGCAAGCTCCATCCTGCCTTTCTGCATCTATGTATGAGAGAAGCTGGAAAGAACAATTTTTTTCATGTCATTGGTAGTAGTGTTAATCGAGGTATAGAAAGCCAACGTCGGCTCTGCATCCATAACAACAGTTTATTTGGCATAAAAGACGTGCGTCAGTTAATGGCATCCGTTTCAAACATGCGTTCGCTCCTCTGCTCCGGTCCGCACCATCCATATCCGGTACCAATATGTTTGGGTTCTTTTAGTTTGTTGAGGGTACTGGATGCACTCACAATTCGTTTCTATAGGTTTCCTGATGAAGTCATAAAACTAGTTAAGTTAAGGTACATTGCATTTACTTACAATGGAGAGCTTCCTGCGTCCATATCCAAACTCCAGAATCTTCAGTACTTAATAGTCCATCAATACCTAAGCATCATATCTTCTGGGGCTCATAGATGGTATCTACCCATGGAGATCTGGAATATGGAAGAATTGAGGCATTTGGAAGTCATGGAAGCGATCTGCCAGAGCCTAGTTACGATACTGCTTACTTATGTAACCTCTTGACACTGTCAGGTATCAGCACTCGTAGTTGTACGAAAGAGGTTCTTGAAAGAGTACCAAATTTAATGGAATTAGGAATTCAAATCAGACTAGCTGATGATGTTGTTGTTGAACCCTTGTGTTGTCTCGCTGATCTTGCTTCAGTTATAACAGTCAAATGTTGTATAGTGAATCCTAAACACATATCACAGGTTGTCTCCACGCCACCTGTTCCGATTTTCCCATCAAATATTAGAAAGCTAACATTGAGCGGATTTGGATTTCCTTGGGAACAAATGAGCACCATAGCTCATTGGCCGGAGCTTCAAGTGCTGAAATTGCGATGCAATGCCTTTCAAGGCCAGGAGTGGACAACTTATGAAGGGGAATTCCCACAACTTCAATTTCTGCTACTTGAAGACATTGATCTGAGGTATTGGACTGCCCATCACCCAGACAGCTTCCCGTTGCTATCAGACCTAATGATTCGGCACTGCTACAAATTGGAAAGGATCCCTCCAAAATATGGAGGCAAGCCTTATTTAAGGATCGATCTTATTGAGTGCAACCCTGGTCTTGTGGCATTTGCAAAGGAAGAAATACTGAAGAAAGATGAGTTGGAAAATGAATCTCGTCTCATGTTAATTAAAATTGAGTCTTCAGCGGATGATAGACGCCAATTCATGGGCAACTATCGAAGCGGGCTGAATTCAGGTTTGAGTTGCTTATTCAAAACACAAAAGTATTTCTCATGAATAATATTAATTATTTCTCTACACTCATATAACTTGCTTCTTTGTGTTTTATGGTTGCAGGTGATATTCGACAGAAGACAGAACAATCAGAATCACACGAACAATCAGAATCAGACAAACAATCAGAATCGCAGCTTCTCCAAAGAATCCTTTGATAGTTGAAACCTTATGTTCCATTTGCAGTAAGTGTCTTTATCAGTATACACAAAAATGTCCATTTCTGTTGAGCAAGGGGCTGCGATCCCGCAGTTTCTCGGTTTAATGCAAATTACCTTCTGTAAAAAAAAAAAAAAAAAATTATTCCCTATGTTAGTGAAAATAGAGCAACTTACCCCTCCAACGCTATTTGTGTAGTGCACGTGCTTTTTTCTGATTTTTTTATTTTTTATTTTTAAATTTTAGTTATAGTATTATATTTATAGTATTATTTATGAGCCGTTGGATCTGATTTGAATGGAAAGTCCAAATTTAACTAATAGATGAATGGATTAGATCTTACTTAATTCAAATCAAGGGTTTAGATTTAAAGTTGTAATTTACCTAATATTTATTTATGCAAATATTAATTTAAAATATATAATATATTGTATTTAATGTATATATATACATAATTATAGTTATATATAAAATATATATATATACACAGATAGAGAGAAGAGAGAAAAGGACGGTGTAAAGGCGAGTTTGGGGAGGGGATTTGGGGCGCGGCTACGGGCAAAGGGGCGGGGGGGGAAGGGAGGAGCGGCGATGGGGGCCACTGTTTTGTTGGGGGGGGGGGAGGGAGGTAATTTAGTATTTGTTTTTTTATAGGGGTATTTTGCACATTACCCATATCACAGGGGGTAGCATGCATTTTTCCCTTTCTCTATGTAATACACTAGGGCTCGTTTGATAGTGTGATAGGATTAAGCGTGATAGGATTAGATAGGATGAAAGATTGAATGATTATTAATCCTATCTTGCATTATATGATGCTTGATTTGAGGTATTGGATGTGGGATATTTCATATAATAATATAGTATGGTGTTTGGTTGAAAAGATTGTAATGTATGATTAAATATAAAAAGACTATAAAGGGTATCTATTTTTAAGTTATTTATATTTTAATATTGTAGCTTGTGAATGGTTTTAAAAAAATAAAAAAAATACTAAAATACTTATTGAAATACAATTGCTTAAAATAAAATTAATTTGTGAAATATTTTCTTTCTTTTTGTCTATATTTATATAAAGCCAAAGTTGAAAATACGTATTCAATTAAGTAATTAATGATAAAAATTCAATATATTTTTCAAATGTCCAAAAAAGAAAGAAGTGATATTTTTACTATTTTTTATTATTCAATTATTATAATTTGAAATATATTTTTTTAGTCATACACAAGGTTCACAAAGAACAACAAAAAAATTGCAAAAAATGATAAAAACTCCCTCTGTTATGAAAATTCAACTAAAAACCCCTGTACTAAAAATAAAAATTTGAAAAAAATCTATAATTTAACAAAAATCTATTATTTGAAAAAAGAATCTCTAAAATAAAAATTATGTTATGTAATTTCTGCAATTATAACAAAATTTGGACCTTAATACAATTTTAGAAAAAAGTTCGGACCTTAACGCGATTTTAGAAAAAAATTGATCCTTAACGCAATTTTTAGAAAAGACTTTGGACCTTAATGCAATTTATAGGATAATTAAAAAAATGGACCTTAATGTAATTTTAGAAAAGAATTGGACCTTAATACATTTTTTTGGAAAAACTTTGGACCTTAATGCAATTTTTAGAAAAATTATGCAGTTTATGATAATTAAAAGAAAAATGGATCTTAATGCAATTTTTAGGAAAAACTTTGGTCTTTAATGCAATTTTTAGGAAAATTATGATGTTTAGGATAATTAGAAAAAGATGGACCTTAATGCAATTTTTAAAAAAATTGGACCTTAATGCAATTTTTAGAAAAAAAATTTGGACCTTAATGCTATTTTAGAAAAACTATGCAGTTTAGGATAATAAGAAAAAAAAATAGACCTTAATGTAGTTTAAGGAAAAGTTGGACCTTAATGTAATTTTAAAAAAAAAATAGACCTTAATGCAATTTTTAGGAAATTGAGTTTATAAGAATCATAGAGTTTAATGCATTTTTTTAATATAAATATTTTTTAAATTGTTGATCCATGATTATTGGTGCTCCGCCTCCTCCGCGACAAGATCGTGGTCATGCACGCGGTCGTGGCCCTCCTAGTCCTCCTCCCGTTGTTGTTGGGAATACACACCCACCATTGGAGCCTGCATCCGTGCCGCCGACAGTTCTACAGATCCCACCACAGTAGGGTCACATGCGGCAGGCCCTAGCAGTTCACAAGCCCCAGCTAGGTCTTGGGATGCACAACCACTGTCACCAACGACCTAGAGATAATATATCAGCCTCCAGAATGCGAGGTACATACGTAACATAATTTATTAAATTATTGTATAAAATTTTTATTAATTTTTTTATTATTATTAATATTTAATTATTTTTCAAGTTGGACCGAGATTTTTACACTGCATCCATGCTACGGTCAAAGGATATTATCCGCATCTCTGGGGGAACATATCGCAGATCCCACAAGAACACCAGTTATTCTGGTTCAAAATTTAAAGGTAAAATAATATTTAATTTTAAGTATTACTTACATTCTTTTTTATCTAATCTTCATATTTTTTTTAAAATGTGAAATTTGCAGTTGTCTTACTGGTGGGACTGCGACGATGAGTCGATGTTCAAAGTCGTCAAATCGCAGGCGAATAAGTTCGTGGGGAAGCGGTTCGCCAACGCTCGGAATCAGTTGGGCCTGGTCGAAGAGATCTGGCGCTAGCTATTAGAGTACTGGCGAGCTTAGAATTCCAGGTTCAGTCGGCAAAGAATAAGGTCAACCGGACAGCTAACCCGGACACAGCTACTATCGTCTACCGCGGGGGTTCGTCCTCCATTGGAGCCCACAAGCGTAATATGGTAATTATTTTAAACTATATTATTAATTTAATTTAATTTTTAATCATTTCTTTAAATAGTTTTTGAACAGGAGGTACAACTCGACGCCCCATCAAACAGATGGGGTGTTTGAGAAGTGCTACAAAAAGAAGGAGGACGACCAACAGGTGTGGATGCAGCGGATGAATATTCGATCTCGACTCCAAGGCCCACCAGATGGTTGTTGGACCATCACAGTTCAGCATGTCCACTGCTCTATTTCCCTTGCCACCACAACTACTTCGACCCGACCTTGATGATCGGGTGACGTGCTCGAGGAGTGGATGCGGCGGATGGATCCCACCTGGCCCGGTCCTCCAATGCCTCAGCCTCCAGTTGATCCTCTGGTACCCGATAGTGACGACGACGACGACGAACACACGGTCGAAAGGGGTGCTGATTTAGATTAGGATTTTTTTATTTGTAAAAAATACAATGTTAAAACAATATTTTTATTTTTATAATTTAATTATTTTATTTTCTTGTTATGTTATATAATTTTTTATATAATATTGCACATTTAAAAAATTAAAACTACCTAGATACAACAAAATTCAATAATTTATTTTTATAAAATAAATATTAAAATAAATTAAATATAATTAAATATTAAAAATATTTTTGTCATTACTTTTGTAACGGCTATTAGAATAAGAATAATTGTCATATAATCACGAAGTCGTTACAAAGATCGTGCAAATGATAGCTATCAAATTTGAAAACTGCCGTCCAAAAGTCGTTACTAAAACAGTGTTAAAAATAGTAACGAAGGCAAATACAAAACCAAAACCACCTTATGCTTATGGAGTTACAAAGGCCGTTATAAAAAATATTGATAAAGAAATATAAAGCTTGATACAACAACCATTACAACAAAATGCAAGGCCGATACAAGGAGTATTCCAAAAACCGTTCCACCATTCAAGCACAACCGTACCTATACGTGTTACAAAGGCAGTTCCAATAATAATTGAATCAAATTTAAATTTAAATTTGGCCGTCCCAAAAATAGGTCCAATTGCATTTCGGCATCCCATGGCCGTTAAGACAGCCATTACAAAGGCCTTTACAAGTTTAAAAAACTATTCCAAATTATTAATTTGATTGTTACTATAAAATAATTTTTTTGTAGTATAATTTAATAGGCCTTTTGATAGGATATAATTAATAGGCCTTTCGGTAGAAAAAATAATTAATAGAAAAAAAATTGTCAAGACCCTAATAGAGATAATAAATTTTTTTAAAAAAGAAGATCTATATCATATGACAGATAGACTAGCATTTCAAACATTTTGTAACATTTAATTTCAAAAGATTTGCCCAAATTCCTTTTTCCTTTAAGTTGATTTGTGCTTTTGTTTCTTAAGTTTTTTTTTAGTTGTTTTAATTCTTCAAGAAAACTATGATAAGATGTAATTAAAAGAAAATATGTAGAAAGAACTACAATATGAAATAATGGTGATGCATACATAATCCAATAGTAGCATATGAATCGAATGATCTTTTTTAAAATTTTAAAATTATCATAATACTAACCTGCAAAACATGGTTAGCACTTTCATACTTAAGTAAAAAAATAATCAATAGTAAAATTGCATTGTGGCAGACGAATATCACCACAAGAGCCCAAACAAAATAAAATAATTGTATATCAAACTAGTGACATACACATGACGTCATTTAATAAGGGCAAAATTTTTTTAAAAAAATGAAAGCGTTGATTAAACCAAAAGTGATATATAGCGGCCGACATCTGATAATTATAGTTAGTAGTAATAGAAATATTTATAAGAGTAATTTTGTTCACACATTTAAATTAAAAAGTAAAATATTAACTTATTAGTTGATAGTAAATAAATAAAACCATAATGTACATTTGAAAAATCTACAATGTGTACCTAACCCTTATAAAAAAATTACCTCCCTTAATGTTTATTTTGACGATTCGACAAATTTGAACTAATTATATGGTAAATGTGATTGGTGTAGTAGTATAAAAAAATGATCAATCACATAACAAGTGTATTATACTTACTTTGTAATTGATTTGATTTAATCAAACTGACTCGAACAAGAATTTTCATTAGGTGAGTCGCAATCCACCAGCCAGCCACCTCATTCTTTATTTATTTATTGCAATTAACCATACAAAATAATTTTAATGAATTAAAGTTCAACATTTATTTGTGCTTAGTGTAACATTTTTATTATCTACCCGCAAATTATGGCAAGGGATCCAAGTTCTACAGAGTGTTTCACCATTTCCAACTTGATTATTTAATTACTACTTCACCAATTAATATGCCCAGTTGTAAATATATTATACTAAAACATAGACTATCATCATTTCACACAGTTGACTTGTGATCCATTTAGCAATTTAATTGTGCAGTAAATTAATCGTCAAAGATTAGACATTTAGCGCTTTAAATTTCTCCCAGTTCCGTAGATGTTTGTGTAAGTGTCTGAGAGAGAGAGAAACATCATCAGAGCAATCAATCAGAAAAATGGCTTATGCTGCTTGTGATTTCTCTTAAAGCTTACATTCATCGCCTTATTGAATCTTCCCAAATTCCTATTCCGCCGCCGCAGCCCAAATCATACAACTTACCAGAATGTTAAGTCCTCTTGAGCAACAAGTTTTCACTTTGGAAGACGGCAGCAACAACAGAGGGTGAAGGCTGTGGAAAGGGAAATCAGAGAGGCTGCCTGCAGATTAGAAGATGTACTTGAACCAAGCCCATCTGTCAATCATCATTTTCTCTCACAATCAATGAAGACCCTCGATGGAGAGACTTTTCCATGCAAGTGAAGGAAGAGATTATTTTTACTGAAACGGTGAAAGAAGATCATGGAGCAATTAGGTAAGTGCTTTCGCGTGCATGAAGAAGAAGATGACGGCGTTGTTTCCTCAAAGAATTGATTCAGTATTTTGGTCTGAAAAAGCAAAAAATTGACTCGCTCGGAATTGGTTTGGTTCAAAATATTATCTTACAGATTACCCATATCAAGATCCAAGAACGCCTCGTAGTCATCGCCAGTGGAAGGAATGGAGCAGAGCCTTGCAAGACGATCTCTTGTTAGTGGAAGTTTATCTTGATCCATTTGTAGTTAGCCATTTCAAGTGTCGTGCTTTTGTCTCAATTGGCTCAAACTAAAGTATCATTAAGAAAGAATCTTGCTATGTATTTATAGCTCAAATAATCCTAGATTTGATATAAGTAGAGATGTAAGAATTTAGCGATGATGAGAGGAATAAACCCAAGTATCATCCTACAGGTTGGACAAGAAAGAGATACCTAATTGAGCGAGTCGACAATGACCTATACTGGCAAGAAACGCGGGTTAGGGAACAACATCTTAAACAGAGTATTTCACAACGACCGATCAGAAACAAAGTCGAGTCAATCGCGAACAAGAGTAGGCTAAAACAATGATAAGAGCTAATCAGCTAGCACTACGTCGCTCATAACGATGCCAGTTCTTGATGAAGACAGCAACTTGCATTCTCTCTGAAAATGCTGTTTAAGAAAAGGTAGACAAAGAGAAATCCATCAGCCCTCAGCCTCTCAAGCTGACAAAGCTGGAAGAAGATTGACTCAGGGAGGAATGCCAAGGACGTTCCATAATGATCATGCCTGCACTGCCACCACACCTTCTCAAGCCAGAGAAGAGAACTGGCCGTGAAAGTAATAAACGAGCAAGACGTGTCAGAAGAAAGAGAGATTGAGATATAACCTAATGTCTGCGACTTAGAGAAATTCTTGAGGTGAGTCTCACAATTGTGAAGCTCACATAGTATCTTGATCATACGTACAGACATTCTGAGTCTCTCTATATAGCAAAGAGAATAAATACCCGAAGAGAGTACACACTGACTTCCTAGCTCCAGCAATTTTTGTTATCCGCGGAGGGATTCCTTAGAGAAAACCGCACAAGAGCTCTGGAACATTGCCACGGAAATCGTCTAGACCGAGCGACTTATCGAAGATGCAACATTCCCACTGGAGCGCGAACTTTGAATTTCAGGTCTCCTTCCCTCTGCTATAACTAAATACGTGGCAAACTCCATCCTCCACTTTCTGCACCGATGTAGAGAGGAGCTGGACAGGAAGTTTTTATTATCTTGCATTAATAGTAGGTAAAACAAGCAATAGAAAGTCAGCCGTCGATTCAACTCCATAACCACATGCTGATTAAGGATGGCATACAAAACGATTCCGAGAGTAAATGGCACGTCCGTTACAATGCGTTCAGCCCTCTGCAGCAGGTCGCACCATATGTGAACAAGGGGTTGTTAGCAGCAGCGAAGACTAAGGCAACAAAACACACCTGCGGAGCAACTAAGCGACCGTACGCTTAGTCAGCCTTCGCCCTCAAACACTCACCCACTCAGATAGAAGTGTTTAGAGAGGAATAACAATTCAAAGCTCAACTGCAGCAATCATGTAACCCGCAAAACGAGACACAGAGGCATTCTACGGCCGACGAGATGGCCAACCTTGATTTTCTATAGCTCAAACCAATCAGAATACAAGATCAGACCCAGATTGCACACATGACGGCGGACTGTAGCCGTCCAACAACCAACTCTTACTCCACCGTAAATGATTAACGAGTCTTTCTCCGAGTACATAGATTACGAGAGCATTATGCCTAACTAAGCATGCCACTAAAGCATAGTAAAATCTCCGCTACCTTACACACATCAGCACATAGCACAATCCGAGATGAGAAAGATAAACCACACAAACCAAATGCAACAAGATACATAAAAAACGCCCCTTGCCTGCAACTGACCCACTATTGCACATGAATAGAAATAGGCGGATTACCAAACCTTACCGGTCCATCAATAACAATTCGCGCACAAATGTCTTAATCGCAACAATAGCAATTCGCAGAACCAACAACCACTGGCCACGCTCGCCGAACACGTGAGGACACGTATCCCAGCCTTGCCGAACTGTAGTTGCGCGAATGATCTAGACGCAACTGACCCCCATTCCCCACCCAAAAGCACGAGAAATAACCGATAGCGCACCCGACCGACGACACAGCACTTGCTGCCTAGGGCCCCGGAGATCCGAGTGTGGCGCGTGGCTGTCGAAAGGAGCCCTGTCGCGCACGGCACTGCTGGCCTGCCGAAGTTCCCGCACATCCGCAGTGCGCAGTTGTGAGTGCCAAACACGTCCTGCCAACTGTCCGAGAGCCCGCCCCCCCGCCAGGCCTGACGCGCGTCGCCGGTGCGCACAGCCGACCGAACGCTCGCGCAAGTGGGCGGCGGCTGCCTAGCGCCATGCGCACGGCCTGCAGGCACGTAACTGCGACAGCTGACTCACAGACGCAGGATCAATTGCACGTTCCCCATTGCCGCGCAGCCTGTCCGCAACACAACAACCCCCTACCACCAGAAAAACCCCGCGTAAAGTATACCAATCGACCAAAGCCCAGACAATGAGTTGCCTGATGATAGATGAGTAGCACACAGACAACACAACGCGTGACGAACACCCAACACAAGCAACAGACTACAAGACACCTGACATCACCTCGCACCTAAGTGCTCTCAGAGAGCACGAAAAGCCCGTTCGTCAGGCCTGAGCCCGAGTTTATACAGCTAGCGGCATCCTGCCAGCAAAGACAAACTGAATTCAAAAAGTGGAATCTTTACCAAACCACCCCACCAACTGACTGTCGACAGTCCTCGTGACGAAGCTGACGTGCTTTCCTTATCCCCTGAAGTACTTTGCACCGATGCCCGCTTCCCTTCACGAACATCATCGGAATGCCCAACCTCGCACTCCCGCTCACGTTTCAGCATTTCCTCGCACGTGAACGTTTCAGGCTCAGCTCCACAGATCTGCTGTGCCTTAGTCCATCTTTTGTGCATCTCCTCCTGCATCGTCCCAATGCAGCTAAAGCCGGCTAGTCTAGGAGATTGCGCCCCTTCCTTCGATGAACTAGTTGGATGACCTTGCCTCCACCCTGATTTTTACCCTCTGTACCTCCGTCATATTCACCCTTCACGAATGAGGGTTTATCTCCTCCTGAAATAAAAATTCCACACATTCTAGGCAATATGATTACATTAGCGTTTACAAAGAAATCAATACCAAGATTACATCAAAATCGTCCAGTCCTACGGCTACAAATTTACATTGCCGTGCTCCAATCAACCCCACACATAAGTTCTGCGTCGGCAATACCGCTTACAGGCACCCGTTGAGTCTGTCACAGCCTATTCACCTGACGTGGAGCCCACGTAGCGAGCCACCTCCAACACCGAAACCCAAACATACAGCCCGGCCAAAGCTTTTGCGACACCCGGTCAGTCAAAACAAAGTTGATGCGTGATGCAAAGCCCGTGTGCGACAAGAAAGGCACTTTATAAAACCTTACTCCGAGACAGTGGAGACATCGGCCTGTAACCAAAAATACCAAGCAATTCCGCCCAGAAAGCCTACCATTCAAATAAATAAAAACCACAACACCTTAGGATGTGCCGGGCGCCCCAATCACCCTCGATGACAGTGCACCTGCTAACACGACGTTCCCAGGGAGCAGCACACTGACTCCTGCACCCACTGGACCAAGCTCTGCACTGTTTCGCCACTGATGCTGCGGTGTGTCAGCTACAATACGCTATCTCAGAACCTGCCGTGTTGGACAAATCCCCACGGCAACCGGGTATCGCAAAAAAAGATTCCAACAGATGAAGCAGCCGCCTCTGGTCTCCTCTACGCCGAACGAGAGCTCGAAAGTCTCCGAGTAATCCACTCTCTTCCATTATCGCATTCTTCATGAACTTCTTACCAAACCACACAATTTAATCTCCAAAATAGCGCCGATAAAGACCAACGAAGACTTGTGCCTTAAAACCGTAAAAGGAACGACAACATGCACAAAAAATCTCCAGAAATCAAATATCGCTCCTCATGCGTTCGAGATTCGTGTTGGCACCTATAGTCACCCAAACGAACGCGACCAAGGAGGCGTGCCACGACAAAGATTCCAGTCCCGGCAGCAAGTGCGCAGCGGTAGGCCCGGCGAGAGAGAGCTCCTTGACCACCTCCCGATCCGAGAGTCGACCACTACCCACTGCAGTCCAGGGAAGGTCTTCGCTCAAACGGTGACGATGCACCAAGTGTCTTCCACAAACCGACCTGCCATGAAATAAAAACGAATAGTCATTTGCCTCATTGCTCTTGGGAGACATAAATACCTGTGATATTAAAGAAACAAGCGATCAATCAACCGCAAAAAACAATGCGTCCGATCATAGAGAAACCATGGACTTCCTTCACAGAACAATAAACAAAAAAGCAATCTCCCATGCCAATAAAAAAAAAACTAAAAGTCAATCCGGCAGTCAGTTCACGACTCAAGACACGGGGAAACCTTCCCTTGTATGCTTCAAGTTTTCGCACAGGGGATCCCTTGTTCAGAGCCAACTCTTGTTTTGGGCAAGGTGCAGGAATTGGAATCCGTTCATTCTCATCTCAGTAACTCCCACGTCTAATAATTCCCTGATGTTGGGCAACTAGGCAACACGGGGGAGGAGCGGCGCACAATACCGAAAACGAGAACCCGCCACCCCGCGCATCAGATTTATCGGGGGCCCCGGTGGAGGATACATGCTTGTGATATGAACACCCTCTCCCGGCGTACTGAACAACTACACCTTGTACAACTCAGCAGCCGGCCAGCCCCACTGTAAAATACGTTTTCATTCCCCGAGGTACTCGCAATTCCTTGCGTCTCGGCTCACCAAACAAAAAAAGGGGTTAGCGATCCGGCACCAATCTTTAACTTTTACCACAGACGCATAAACAGACACAGGCCAATCAAAACAAGACAACCACCAGCCTGTTCGGCATACTACCACACGTACAAGCCTCAAATCCGCCTCCAAGAGGAGCACAGTTATATAGATCCTGAATTCGATGACAGAAGCAACTGATCCAGGTCCCGATGACAGACTGCCAGCAACTCAGCGATCACAAGCCGCAAACACACTACCTATACACGCTTACTATCTTCAGAGCTTTCACAGATCAGTCCCGTAAATGTGAAGAAACCTGTGAATAAGTACCCACCACGGGACACAGACCAGGACAGGCTAGTTAGTTAAGCCAAGGCTTAAGCCCGATAGTTCCTCAAAGGCACGACTCAGCTGCCGGCCTCCATGGCTTCCACCACACATATGGATCCAACCACGCTTATGCCTCGTGAGCCATCCACCAAAACTACCAGTCTGATGCCTATCACAGGATCTACCCACCAGAGAGAGTCCAGCTTGAACACAGGCCACGTAAACGCGGGGCGTCTGATCATCACTACATGTTCAAGGAGAGGTCTTAGAATTGCGAGGCAAAGCAGGAATAAGCTTAAGCACAGAAAACCTTGAGGCAAGTCTAGCGCATCAAACCGAATCGCTAGTATGTACAAACAACAGCCCCTTCGTACCCACCAACAACTCAACTGAACCCGGTATGAGTGTTTAGAGGTAGGATACAGATTCACCCATTAACGCATGCACAATCAGTCTCTAGTAGACCAAACGCAAACAAGAAGAACACACAAACCACAGATGTACGTAAGAGCCGGCACTGTGCCGAATTGAACCGACTCTGATATTCTATGCTTTCCAGCAACCAATCATGAATACAAGATACCCGGATCACACTAGGGAACTCGTCAACCGAACTACACGTCTCTTCGAGTTAATCGACTCAAAATCTAGACCTGTTATGCCCAAATCCTACTAAAAAATAAAATACATAGCAAGAGTTAGCACCGCGGACACACAAAGAGGGAACCACCCGACCAAAAACTGGCCTGAACGCTAATGGAAAACCGTACACCCAACCGCCTTGCTCACTCCGCACTATTGCATGAGAAAAACGGGCCGCAGATCTCCGGGAACTACAGGGCCTCTCGTACCCCAACCGCCTTAACCTCGTCCATCAACAATGTTCCGCAAATCGTATGCTTAACCTGCTGGTTAAGCATTCGCAGCCAAACCACAAAAGCACCCTGCTCGCCGGCCCCAAATACGAAAACCGTGAAACATGGAACGTGATTAAAAAAAAGACAACGTGGGGGACAGTACCGTACAAACAGTACCTTCCTACTTGGTGTCGGACGACACGCTGGCCAGAGGATCTTCGCCACCATGTGCTCGGCGCACAACTATGCCTAGCCTGCTACCCGGACCCAGATAAAAGCAAAAACCTACAGGTAGTTCCCCTGACGGTACGCGTGCTCGCCAATAGGACCGTCGACACGACGAACGACCGATGTGCGCCCTCAGCCCCCTGCCAGTCGGTTTTCCCGAAAACATCGGCGCATCTTGTGGCAACCGTCTCCAGCTCATACGCCATGTCGAGTAGCCCGTGACCCGCCGTGCCAGCGCGCAGGGCCGAGGCGCGATAATGACAGACGGACTGATGACTCTCGCGCCAAAATATCGCTCGTCCGCACTGAGCGTCACAGCCTGCGCACCGTCCGGCCGGACTCTCCGGACTAAGGAGTCGCCTAGGAGATAACGCGCTAGCACCACCCACGTTGGCCGGCTAAACGACTGCTCCAGGCGCAGACGACGTCCGCACAACGACCACAACACACACACGGCCGGCCCGGGTGTACATTCCAACGGATTAACCAGTAAATCAAGAACTCCCCAACCAAATAACGTCGCATGTTGGCTGTTCATCAAAAAGCAGCCCCGGTGACCACGAACAACCAAAAAGCCAAACAGAAGCCGGTAGACATGGCTCCGAGGATCCCTCAATATGCAACGGCTGAAGTAGGCCCAAGGGGACAGGCTCCGTCACGGTCACTGCTGCCTCGGTCCAGTGGCGGCAAATAAAGCACCTCGCCGCACAACGGAACTCAAAGGGTCTTACAAAACCACACACCCACCAAAAACTGATCGATCGACGTACCTCGTCGAACGTGCGAGTGAACGATGGTGCTTTACCTTATCCCTGAAATTTGCAGATGATTAAAACGACGATGGCCATCATAGCATTAACCAGCGATCGTAACCTACCTTCAAAGCGAAACATACATCGGAATGCCCGCAAAGAATCTACATCAGCAACTCACCCGCTCAAAACACTGTCTGATCAAGCAATTCCTCGCAAGGAAAAGCGTTTGCAAGGCTGCAGCTCCACAGAGGATACGCTGTCCTTAAGGTCCATCTTATTTGTTGCATATCCTCCAGTGCACGCCAATAGACAGGAGTAAAAAAAAACCTCTGCGAGCTTTGTTCCTAGGAACCTTGCGCCACTTCCTTCGACTGAAACTAAGACGTTGGATGACTCTTGCCTCCATGCAGCCAACCACCTCCGATTACTACCGACGCGCTTGTACCCTCCCATGGTATATAACGCCTTCACAGAGATCGAAGGGTTTGTACTCCTCCTGTAAATAAACAATTCACCCACTAGGACAATAATGATTACAAGTATAGCGGTTAAAGAAATCAATACCGTCAGAGCACTTTAAAATCAAAATCGTCCTAGTCCTACTAAGGGCGGCGAAAACAAAGTACATTGCCTGCTGACCACGAACCCCAACAACAATAAGGATTCTGCGTCGGCAATGACCATTTGACTGCCTCTGCAGAGGAGCGCATGAGGCATTTGAGTTCACACCTTCACTACGATCCCAGCGTTCGGACGTCAAGTGACCCGAGCTTTTGAGACCGAAAACCAAAAGTATGCGTGAGCCCGTAGCACAACCAAAGCGTTATTTCCTTAACCGTTGACTACGCTGGTAACTCATCAGACCAAAACCTTAGGATGTCTCTTCCCAACATCTCAGAGACTGCAACCTGCAACGTCCAATAACTTAGCGCTCAACCCCGCCGGAGCTGACCCAGTCTCGCTACTGTTCGCGTACTATGTTCAGAGTCCAACAAAAGCATTACAACCCTGCAACGTTTGGACAGATCCCCAGTATCGCACCCGGGGTAGTTCAAATCGATTTCCACAGATGAAGGCGCCCGCCCTCGTCTCATCTACCAGAAACGAGGCCGGAAGTCTCTCGTAATCACTCTCCTGTAGACAGTATTAAATAATTCCTCTCTTGAACTTACTTACTGACTAATTGCCTTACCGATGTCTCCAGAAAATCATCGCTACCCTCGTTCCGGATTTCGTTACTTGGCACCTATGTCATAGTCACCAACAACGAAGTCGGCGCAGCAATGGCTGGTCGCGTAGGATTCCTGAACAACATGGACTGCTGGTCTCAAAACTCGAGACTGTGCCCAAACGGTTATAAAAACCCGCCATGAAATTGCATAGCTTGATTCCTCTCTCGCAGACATAGCTCGCCTCTACGGTCGCAAAGCGAAAAGTAATGATGAACTGAATTCTTCACAAACTCACAACACGTCGCCTGGTACTGAATCTACAAGTTTCGGCGCGCAGCGACTTCCTGCAAGTCCAAATCTCGTGATGTTGCAAGCCGGATGATCCTAAGATTTCCCTACTTTCAGTACTACCAGTCTCAATACGTTACTTTGGGTTTGGCACTGTAAAATGGCGTCATACCGACAAGTAACGGAGAACGACCACCAGAACAATTTTAGCGTCGACCGCAGAAGGTGAGAAAATACGCATGCCTTGAGATAGACTAACCTCTCGTAATGCTGAAACACTCTCGCTGGCCGGTGAAAACACAGTTTCAACATGTCCCTACAAGAAGTCTCTCCAAAATTCCTTTGCGGCAACGCTCGCCGCACGAAACTCGCAAAAGGGGTTTATGAGTACCATCCCGGACACCAAGAATAATGATCATACATTCAGCGACAACACGCGAAAGAATAAGTGACGAACTTTGCGTAACGGTAGCACCCAGCAACACTGCAATCCAGTCCCCTGTTCGCTACAAACAACTTACATGCTCACCTCAAAATCCGCTCAGGACTCCAGTTTATAGTCCACGGCGTCTGTCAGACAACTGATCTCGTCCGAGACAGACTCCAGCCCTTTCAGAACGGTCTCCGGCAACTCCTCCTTCACCTTCATCTTCAGGCTTTCGACCATTTCCTGTATGGAAGAAACCTGTTGAATTAGGCCGACAGAAGGTGGTTGTTCAGGCTTACCGATTAGTTCCTCAAGCCGACGTACTCGCCTCCATGGCTTCCCAACGAATATTGATCCCGCCTTGGTCTGCCATCACCAAGACTTACCGTCTGAGCCTTCACAGATCTGACCCACACGATTTCAGTAACAGAGCCACGTAACCTGGCTCTGATACCACTTGTCAGGGGGTTGTTTGCACAGCGGAAGACTTAGCACAAACACCCTGCGGCACTAGCGCACCGTCGCTAGTCAGCCTTCGCCTCACACACTCACCCTCGTGTATGAAGTGTTTAGAGTAGGATACAATTCAACCAAGCATGCAATCAAGTTCTGTAACCCGCAAACAAACACACAAGCATCTACGGCCGAAGCCAACCTTATATTTTATTGCTCAGCCAATCAAAAATACAAGGATACCCGGATTGCACACTAGGGAACTTTGTCAACCCTACTCACTCTCAATTTCGAGTCTCAGCACTCAAAATCTCGACCTTTATGCCCAATCCTACTAAAGCATATAAATACATAGCAATGCAGTTGACAACCCCAACTGCTAGGGAAAACCGACCAAAACTGCCTGCAACCGCTATGGAAAACCGTCCACAACCGCCTTGCCTGCAACTTCCCACTATTGCCATGTAGATGGGCGGTTACCAGCCTTAACCATCACACATGTTCCGCACATGTCTTATGCTTTAGCATTCGCAGCCAACCACCAAGCCTTGGCCGCTGCCGACAGTCGTCTGCCTGCCGACTGTGTGCGCGCGCTGCCGAGCCCGTCCGCGCACAACTTGCCTGCCCGTGCGCGTGCTGCCGAGCCCGTCCGCGCACGGCCTGCCTGCCTGCCGAGTTTTCCCGCACATCGGGCGCATCTTGTGCCAACCGTCTGCCAGCTGTCGAGAGCCGTCCGCGCCTGCGCGCGCCCGTGCGCACAGCCGGCCGAACGTCTCCGCACATGGGCGCCTGCTCGCCCATGCGCGCGCCCGTCTGCCGACGCTGACTACCGACGCTAGGCCTGCACGTCCCCTTGCCGCGCAGCCTGTCCGCACCACACCCGACCGTTTCCTCGACCAGCCCAGCAATGTGCCATGTGCTGTGCACCAGCCCCGTGCCACGACACCAACACAAGCCAACAGACCGTCTGCGACTCCCGCATATGCCCGTGCCGACGCCCGTCGTCACTGGCTGCCGAGTCCAGTGCGCATGCCTGCCGCACTGAACTTTCAAGGGTCTTACACATATCCAGTACCAATATGTTTGGGTTGTTTTAGTTTGTTGAGGGTATTGGATGCACTGACCGTCCGCTTCTATGGTTTCCCGATTGAAGCAGTAGAACTAGTTCAGTTAAGGTACCTTGCCTTTACTTGTAATGGAAAGCTCCCTGCCTCTGTATCCAAACTCCAGAATCTTCACTATTTAATTGTCCGTCAATACCTATGCATCCTATCTTCCGAGTCTCATCGGTGGTATCTGCCCATGAAGATCTGGAATATGCAAGAACTGAGGCATCTGGAAGTCATTGGAAAGCGACCTGCCGGATCCTACTTCTGATACTGCTTGCTTACCGAACCTGTCTACATTATTAGGCACTAGCGCTCGCAGTTGTACCAAAGAGATTCTTGCAAGAATTCCAATTTAAAGAAATTAGGAATTCAAATTAGATTAGCAGTGGATGATGCTGATGTTGAACCCTTGTCTTGCTTCGATTGTCTCGACGAACTCGATCAACTTACATCACTCAAATGTTGCCTAGTGAATCCTAACCGCGGAGTGCAGGCTGTCGTCTCCACCACAGCGCCTTGTGTTCCAATTATCCCATCAAATATCATAAAGTTAACTCTGAGCGGGTTCGAATTTCCTTGGGAGTATATGAGCGCCATTGCTAAGCTGCCGAATCTTGTAGTGCTCAAACTGCGATGCTATGCCTTCAGGGCCAGGACTGGACAACTTATGAGGGGGAATTCTTGAAACTAACATTTTTGCTACTTGAAGACATTGATCTCAGGTATTGGACTGCCCATCATTCTGAGTGCTTCCCAAAATCTCCAGTTCCTGTTCATTCGACACTGCTACAAATTGCGAAGGATCCCTCCAAGAGTTGGACACAATTCTTCTTTTCTACGGATGAAGCTAGTTGACTGCAGCCCTTGTCTTGTGGCTTTTAAAAGGAAGAAATAATGGAAAAAGAGGAGCATGTCTATGGTCATATTGAAATCATTGTTGAGTCCTCAGCCAATGATGGATCCCAAACCATGACCAACGCTCCAGACAAGTTTTTTTATTTTCAGTTTTCAGCTTATCAAGAAAATTCTGGTGACCAAATTTGATCGAACCAACAATAAAATAAATATATTATTTTTTCTCAATCACATTTTGATCGGATCCAAACTAAAATTTTCCATTTATCAAAATAAAAAAAAAAATATTTGTTCATACGAATTTTTATTAAAAAATATATATATTAATTTGACACTTCAATTCACTATAAAATATAATCTCACTTATTGCAATTTTGTCCTTGCAGAGGTAGATATGTCGGAACACTACCAACCAGAATCAAGCTTCTCCCAGGAAGAATCCTTTGTTGGACTTTCAATTGCATCAAAATGGCTCATTATTATTGGGCTCTTGGGGCTGACAATTGCTGGATTCTATCATTGGGCTATGTAATATGGATATTTGACCCAATTATCAACACTCAAATTTGAGCCCATAGAGTTGTTATGGCATTTTTCTAGTATTGCCATCTTGCTCCATATAAATATTCTCGAAGGAATTACTTTTTTTTAATTGAAAGTGATGAACTATTATATCTTGAATAAATTTATTACAATAATTATTAATATTAAATATTTGTATCTAACAACAATCATAACTGTAACAATCATTTATTAAATTATCAATATCAAATAATTATATTTAATCAATAACTACTATTAAAATAAAACGACTCGTACTATTAAAATAGAATAATATCCTAAAATGTTGGTAGAGTTCGAATTTATAACCTTAAAATCAAATGAATTACTCTTTGTACATCCTTTTTTATTATGTAGATGGGACGAAAACTTTGAAAATCCCCCAACAGTGCTCGATGTTCATTTCTTAAATAAAAAATTGGGGGTAATTGCACTCTTAGTTTTCTAAATTAGTCATTAAATTACTTTTAGAACCCCATATTACGAACTCATCAATTTTGAACCCCCAATAAGGTTTATATGTTGAAATGAGCTATAACTTAGCCATAAAACTCAAGACAGAGTGAAAATAAACAATGATTGAATAAAACTGAATACATTGTTTAAGAAATAACAAAAACAGAACATTGCACTGCAAGATAAAATAGATCATCCATGATAAATTAATGACTTATTTAATTTTCTATTTTAAATTCTATTATTTCTTATATTTTTATTTAGTATATATGTTAAATATCTTTTTATAAATAATATAATTTTACAAACACGACGTCTATATATTAACTAAAATGAATATATCTATATATAATAAAACTTGAAAAAAAAATCAATTAAATCTCATGGTTGCTTGAAAATGCAAATAATTAAATGACTTTGTCTTTGGAGCCGAAAGCAAAAAAGGGTTATTTACAATACATAATTTACATAGAAAGAAGAGAAGAACATTCCAAGAACACAAAGAAGTTAATATTCTACTTAATTAGCTGGTTTTGGTAATTGGTAAATGGTAGGTATAGAGTGAAAGCAAATTAAAGCAGCCTTAATCTTTACAAAATGTAAGTGAAGTGCATGTTAGTTTTTCCCATTACCAAAGCAAAAAACAGAAAGATCCCACTTTGATTCAATTAATAATAATAATGGTTGGGGAAGAGGACACAAACACAAAAGGGATTCCAAAATCAAATCATCAAGAAAAGAATAGCTTTCATTACTTATATATTTTCTATTTAAATATATATGAATTATTGAGTAAGTTGATTAATTAATTAATTAATCTATCATTTAGGACATCTCCCCTCCACTTGTACAATCATTAATCACTATCCCTTCTTGATTTTAAGATTAGTATTTGCAAAGTTACATCTTTATTATTATATATAATATATATATATATATATATATATATATATATATATATAATTGAAAATTATTGACCATGCAATTAATGAAAAGGGTCTTTAATAATTGGGATTTTAGGTTGCTTTTTGGAATGATACATATGGATTTAGCTAACTATTTGTGCATTTATTTTTGGTGATTTCAAATACACATATTTGAAATTTATTATTTGAATTTATAAGGAATTTGATTCAATTGAGGATTTAAAATCTATTGATTTATTTTATGAGTTGAACAGATTAAATAGATTTTAACTATGAATTTTAATTCCACAAAATTCATATTCATCGATCAGAATACACCCTTTATATATATATATATATATATATATATATATATATATATATATATATATATATATATATATATATATATATATATATATATATATATATATATGTATGTATCACTGATATTTTTTATAATAATTGAATGAAATCATCCTAAAGTACATACTTTTATTTCTTTTCTCTTCATAATTGAGGTGCATGAGGGCAAGTTTGAGTATTTATTACTGATAATTATATCTAACTTTGAAAGTATTGGCAAATTATATCCAAAGCCAGGATTATTATTCTTAATGTCTATTTCTCTCCCACAATAACACATTTGGTGAGTGATAGAATTTTTTTATAATATTAAAATGGTCATGGTTATTTTCATCATTAAATTTTCACTCGGAATAATAAAAAAGAAAATGATATAACTTGCAGTTCGATTTATGCTCCATTGCGCAGGATTGTTCTCTCTAACTTCGAATGAGCTTTTGTTTTGAAAAGACGCCTCGATTGGGAGATGCAGACTTGGAGCTTATAAGTCACTCAAACTTCTCATTCCATAGACAGAACCAAGTATGATGTTGGTACAAATTGCATCAAAGGGAGAAGATAATAACCAATCACACTTGCACTGGGTCCCAAGATCTTCTCACTTCTTTCTTTGCTACTTATAAGCCTCCCTCAAGTTGTAGTTTAATGTCGTTGCATTAATTGCACACATCCTGTACTTTATAAAATTATAGGTACACCCCTGATGAGGTGTTAGTTTAATATACTATAGGAGGTATTTATGTAAACTTTTATTATTGAATAAAGAATTCACTTGTAATTAAAATTAAAATTTCAAAAAATATATTTGAAATTTTATAAAAGATAAAAATATTTTTGTATTTACATCTAATCTTGAGGGTGGCATTAATGCTTCTTTGGAAATAAAAAAACTCATCCACTAACAATTATGTTACTGATTCTTTCTAATGTTCATCTTTCATGAAGACTTTTTACTTTTGATTGCAATCAATTAATACACTTTATTTACATATATATATATATATATATATATAAGATAAAATATTAGCCAAAAATATTATATCCAACACTAAGCATAAAGTGTGGATCATCACATATATATAATTAAGTATTTACAATTTTAAGAGCAGCTGCATGTCTTTTGAGAAAAGAAAGTTAATAATTATATATTTGAAAAAAGAAAAGAACTAAATAAAAAAATTATTAATGATAAGCACTTTTCTTAGCCTTGATCAATTTCTTGCATGCAGAATTCTCTACTTTTTCGAAGTGAAAAAGAAGTAAAGGGATAAAGAGAAGCGTTCAAATTAAATTGAAGAAAAAGAATCAAGGAAGTGTTTGGCTTCACCTGAAAATTCAATGATCGATACAAGGAATCTGATGTGATTTGAGAATTTATATTTATTACTCATAATGTTTGTTTTCGTCTAATACATTGATCCCTTCATTAATCAAAATTTATAAAAAAAAATTAATATTAATAGAAAAAATAAATGAAAATTCATATTTAAACCCAATTGATTTACCACTGACTTAGGATGGTCAAAACAATTTTTTCTGACCAAGCTACTCTTATAAAGATGAAGATACATATCATCACATGAATTAGGCATATAAATATGTATAGAGGTAGTTTGATCAAAATAAAATTTATTTGACCAGCATTAAATTAGTAATAAATCAATTAGGGGTAAATATGAATTTTCATTCTAACCTTTTGCAAATATCAGCAAATTCGGTAAATTTGACTAATTGAGAGATCTATTTGTTGGACAAAAATAAACATCAAGAGTATTAAATGTAATTGTTCAAACTACAAAAAATTTATATAATTACACCAAATTTTAGAAGATATTAATATAATTATCCCTAAAAATAATACTATATATTTTGGAAGATTAATCATTATGTTTTTAGACGGTTCAAATGTGAACAAGTGGAAAACCATCAGCATTTTGAGGACAAAGTTATCACTAAATAGAAGACTAAATTATTAGGATCCAGACAAAACAAATAAACATACATTGGTCCAATAATCAAACACATATATGTTTTGGCTGCAGATGCATCAGCATGCAATGACATACATTCAAGAACCTGTACAGAAATAGCGAACACTGTTCAGAAGACTTGTGCATCATTAAATTGGATAGAAATTGAGAGTACCAATGAGCTATTTTTGGAGTATGCATGATCTCTTTGAAATGGAACTTATTTATAGGTAAATTGTAATTCAACCTTACTTACCATGTATGAGTGAACTGCACATAAAACCCTCTTATTTTTAAGGGTAAATTATAGGGATAATTACACTCCCCTCCCTTTTTCTGAAATTTGGTGTAATTATCGTAGATTTCATGTGATTTGAAAAATTATACCTAACACTCCTAAAGTTTGTTCCGCCTAACAAATAAGTTCATTCATTGATCAAAATTCACCGAATTAACTAATATTAACAAAAAAAATTTGGAAAAAAAACCCATATTTTTTCTTGATTGACTTATTATTGATTTATTGCAGGTCAGATAAATTTTTTTACTATCAAATTATCCTCAAACGTCTTCATGTGTCAATGCATGTGAGGAGATATATCTTCACCGTATAAAAGGGTAGTTTAGTCGAAAAAAATTGCTTGACCTGCAGTAAGTCAGTAATAAGTCAATCGATGGTAAATATCAATTTTCATTCAGTTTTTTTGTTAATATCAGCAAATTTAGTAAATTTTGACTAAAGAAGGGACTTATTTGTTAGATTGAAGCAAACTCAAGGGTTATAAATGTAATTTTTCAAGTCATAGGGAGGTTACATGTAATTATACCAAACATCAGGGGATGGGGTGTAATTATCTCTAAATTATTTTACCACACACTTGAAGTTATGTCTAATTAATTACATAAATACCCTCTATCCTTTACAAAAGTACAAATACACTCTCTGAGGTGGGTTACTACAAAAAGAAAATTATCTTGTGATAGTAATAAAATTCATAGTTCTAATAGTAATTATTATTTTATAAAATTTGTTCTTTTTGCAAGAATTAGTAACAAAAAATTATGCATAAAATTGTCACATAAAGAAAATTAGTGACACATATAGTAACGACCTAGTAACAATAAAATAATTGTTGTCGTTATAAATATATACTAATTATCTATAGGACAACGGTGTGCACAATTCTTATCACGAATTATAATATAATGACAAGATCACTATTATTGTCACGTAACATTTATTTTCAGTGACAATTTGAAAATTATCATTTTATATTTTATTATTAATACTAATTTTGCTATAGTGGGTGTACATATAATTTCTTCAGTGGGTCCTTATATAAGTTTTTGTCTTTCAGGAGGTGCCAACATAAATTGTAATTACAACTTTAAATAGTATATTTATAATTTTTCAAATGGCATGGAGTAATTTTGAGTTAAACGTAACCTCAATAGTACCAATGTAAATTATCTTCTTCTTAATTAAGAAGTTACTTTATTGGGCTTTCAGGTTTTGTGTAATGAGGAACTTTTCGGATTGAATTTTCGATGATTCTAACTTATTGCATCTTTTATTTCACTTAATATATACAAGTCAGTGTATAAAATAAATAACGTAATCTATACACTAAAAGAGGGCAATTTTGATGGAGATCGGGCTCTCAACTAGATGGTATTCTGTGTGTTGATGTTTTATTCATATTATTGATGTCTTTTATCCATTATTACTCAATCGAAGTAAACACCATATAGATTTTATTAATTTATCAAATTTCACAAATAATTTTTCGAGCCCATTCAACCTTTTACCCCACAAATAATTCATAAATTCTTTTTTGTCAAACCTTTTAATTCATTTATTAGAATTTTTTTCATAATCAAATTATCTTCATTTCTCACTAAAGAGAAAAATTATTTAATATTAATATATTAATACCCTCCGCGTACAAACCATACATGTGAAGTCTTTTTTTTTTTTTTTTTTTTGTATAAATGGGGGGCATTGAAAGATTTAAACTTTATGCAAGTGAGACCAGAGCATCTAATACGACTAAAAACCGTGACAAACATTTTGATTATATATAATATTATATCAAATATTGATTAATCGTGGACAAAATTTGTCTGGTCGTAGTAAATACTATTAATTTAATTACTGTGATTTTGAAGCAACAATAATTTATAATGTAGGAAACAATCAATAATTGTTTAATAAAAAATATAGTTAGAATTAATAATGGGATTGGGTCATTCTTTTTCTTCCTCTTTCATGTGCAAAGCAGCCTCCTCAAGGTCTCGTGCTTAGATTCCCAATCGAGACATACTTGTAAGAGAGTTTGAGTGAAAAATAATAGTGAGAATTGCATGCCTATGTCACGAGGGCAGCATCATCTACATCTGCAACATATATCCAAATCATACTCTCCACATCGCCTGCTGTCACGCGACATCACGTGATCACCCCCCCACCCTTTTTCTTAATTAAGGTAATTAAATAAAAATAAGAAAAGGACTCATATTTTTATATACTTTATCTTATTTTTAATTAATGGGCTATTATTTGTCCCCAAAAGTCAAAATGGGCATCTCATTTAATTTCCTGAGAAATTATAATAAATGAATCCTTATTTATACCAAAATCTCAGTAAATAATTTGAATTTCATCCTTAAATATTAATTTTCTGTAAATTCAGATTCAATTTTTATTCCAAATTTATTTATTAAATTAATGTCGTGTGTACAAATGTAATGTCATTTTTCTACGAAAAGATTACATACGCATATTGTGTATATTAATATAATAAAAAATGCAACAAAAGTTACAATAGCATATTCGTTTCGTATAAATTAGAACGTAATAGAAAATAAATTAATGTTAAAATTGCACTAATTGGTTCAAATCAATTAATTAAAAATTTGACAGATTATCTAACTCAATATCTGACAATTAGTAATAAATATTTGAAATTTTAATGGTATGATAATAAAAGATTAGTAATGCAATGGTGCATGGCACAGATCAAGATTTGGAGTTTACAGTGAGAGATCAATTAATTTTTTTTACAGACATGATTTATAGATCTAGATCCAATCTCATTTTGTACTTTCACCTCTTATTCCTCTTGTCATTTTTGGGTATTATTATAAACTACATAGTATAAATAAATAGCTATTTGTAGTCAAGTATTGTTAGAAATTAAATAATTTGAATTTTTTTTCAATTTTTTTGTTTTTTTTTGTTTTTTTTTTGTTTTTGAATTTGATGCTCATGGGGTAACTAGGAGAGTGTTGGAATTTACGTGTTAGTGAATAATGAGATAGTAGAAAAAATATAATTTTTCACTATGATTAATTATCATAGTTAAAAGTAAAGAATTATGGCGGATATATAATCATCGTTCCGCAACTTCGAATAGCAATTGTGATAAGTATTTTGGTTATAGGTAAACTTATAGTGAATGTTGATTAACT
Organism: Sesamum angolense; assembly: GCA_034509725.1. Taxonomy (NCBI): domain Eukaryota; kingdom Viridiplantae; phylum Streptophyta; class Magnoliopsida; order Lamiales; family Pedaliaceae; genus Sesamum; species Sesamum angolense. The sequence goes on along the minus strand of JACGWL010000005.1, from coordinate 8,081,180 downwards.
GTGGTAAAATTTTAAAATTTTCACATTGATTTTACCTGATTCTTGCGGCAAATAATATAGATTTGTTATCATTTTTAAGCCATACTAATTTATAGTGTAGGAATAAAAATATATATATTATAGTGAGATAAGGGTATTTTTATCAATAATATTTGACTTTTGGGGTATTTGATTGAATGTTTAAAACAAAAATTTTGAGGTATTTAATATTGGGATTATATTTTAGCTGGTTATAAATATTTAACTCTAGGAAATATCAATGATGGTTTATTTATTCTGTCCAAAAAGAAAATTTTATGTCTTATTAAAGAACTTTTTATTCTAGAACTCATTGTTATTATTATTATTCTTTTTGTACATTATGATATTTTAGTGATAATTAGATTAAAAAATTAACAAAGAGGAATAATTAAAAATCAAATTATGTCTGTTGTTCCCTGCAAGAAATTAAATAGGGTTTTAATTAAAAAATACAAAAAATTATGTTCTAAAAATAAATAGCGACGAAAAAACCTTCCGCCCACATGTAGCTAAAGACCCATATTATTTAAAAAATCAAAATCATATTTCTAATTATGATCTTAATTTTTTTAATCCAATTAAACCTTAGAATAATTAAACATAGTATTATATTAATTGTTTCATAAAATCTTATAATAGTCGAGGTATAATTAAAAAATAATCTTTGGAAGGTACAATAGTGATGCAGAAGTTTAAGTACGTACCTGAATAGTGATTAATAGCATTTTTCAATCATTATTATTTAATGTTTAATAATTATATATATACAGTAAAAAATATTTTTCTTAATACAGTACTGTTGCATGATTCTAAATGCTTTAAAACTTAAATAGTTTGAGTTATTGGCTATTGTTTCCGTTGGATATATTATTAACTTATGATATAATTTCTTTGATGTTATTATTATTAGGAAAATATACTTATTTTTCTCAACATATAAAGTACTTATAAAATTAACATTTTTATGGATAGATACAAAAAGAGTTTGGACTTTATTTCAAATTTATTATATTTTATATTCTATGAAATATATACATGCTACGTACATAAGAAAAAAATTATTTGAATAAAATATAAGAGACGTGCTCTCGTTATTTTTTACTTTCAATTGCTTCGGTTCCATCATATTTGAAGCAAAAAATTCAAGAAAAAATCTTATTCAAATTTAGTTTGGCAGAATTAATTCAATCACAGAGCAAGTGTACACTTGCTATGTGATTGATCACTTTTTTTAAATTATACACCAATCACATGATAAGTGTACTGCACTTAAGCCAGAAAATAGGAACCAGTGTAGGCGTAAATAAAAGATACAATGGCGCTTTATCAAACCTACATATATTTAATTTGGAATTAAAAGAGGCAGTAAGTGGGTGAAAAAGATGAGACTGCCAAAAAGAATATAAAGAGCCCTAAATTGTTCTGCAACGATAAATCCGAGAGAAAAATGACGAGTGTGAAAGTTTACAGCCTACAAAGTTACACATATATAAAGTGGTGAAAGTGTCCATACTTAGAAAAAATAATAATAATAAAAGATTGAAGTGCAGAGTCACCAGCATCAAGCAACAGCAACTGCAACTGTGCCTTCTCCATCCACCTTTTCTCCTTTCATTTTCTTGAAGAAAGAGACCCCCATCTCCACCACCATTAACAACAAATCCCACAAAACCAAATCCTCTCTCTCTCTCTCTCTGTATATACATATAAAATATTTGTATATGTATCTATGCATACAAACATAGTGGCCTAGCTGGTTCTTGGATCCGGAGATTCTGGCACTTTTGGAGTATATTATATTCGTCTATATGTTTAAAAACCCATTAGCCCACAAGACATGGTTTCGTTTTCCTCCCAATATCGCCTCTCCCTAGGCTCAAACCCCTGTTTTCTTTGCCCACCAGCATTGGAGTTTGTATCATAGTTCTTTTTTTTCTAATGCCTGTTTTCCATGGCCCCCTCTTCTTCTTCTTCTTTGTTTCTACATTGATTTCTCCCTCTGTCTTCGCCCTCAGTCCGCAGGGGGAAGCCCTTCTCGTCTGGGCTTGAAGGGCTCGCTCGAGGTTTTAAACAATTGGGATCCGACTGACGAGACTCCGTGTCGATGGTTTGGCGTCTCATGCAACTTCAAGAATGAGGTTGTGGAGCTGAATTTGAAGTACGTTGATTTGCTTGGGAATGTGCCTTCGAATTTCAGCTCTTTGGAGTCTCTCACAAGCTTCTTGTCGGGGACTATCTCACCGGGCCTATCCCACGACAGATTGGCGATCTTCAGGAGTTGAGGCTCCTGGATTTGAGTGACAATGGATTGAGTGGTGAAATTCCTGGTGAGATTTGCCGCTTGGTGAAGCTGGAGCAACTTTATCTTAATACGAACCGGCTGGAAGGTGAAATTCCTGGTGAAGTTGGAAACTTGACAGGCCTGGTGGAGCTGACAATCTACGATAATCAGCTCAGTGGTGGGATTCCAGGCAGTATAGGCAATATGAAGAAGCTGGAAGTGATCAGAGCTGGTGGGAACAAGAATCTTGAAGGGCCCATCCCTCAAGAAATTGGAAACTGCACGAATTTGGTTTTGTTAGGCCTGGCAGAGACCAGCATTTCCGGGTTTCTTCCAGCTTCTCTTGGGAACTTGAAGAAACTCCAGACCCTCGCCGTTTATACCGCGCTCCTTTCCGGCCAAATCCCACCGGAACTTGGCGATTGCACGTCCCTGCAGAACATTTATCTCTACGAGAACTCACTCACCGGCTTCGATTAGGCAGCCTTCAAAACTTGCAGAACCTCCTGCTCTGGCAGAACAATTTGGTGGGCGTTATTCCTCCTGAGCTTGGCAACTGCCGTCAATTAATGGTCGTAGATGTGTCCATGAACTCGTTGACGGGCGTCATCCCGGAGTCTTTTGGGAACTTGAGCCTGTTGCAAGAGCTGCAGGTGAGTGTGAACCAAATTTCAGGCAAGATTCCAACTCAGCTTGGCAATTGCACGGGTTTGACCCATATCGAGCTCGACAACAATCAACTCACCGGCAGCATTCCTACAGAATTCGGGAACTTGTTTAACTTAACTTTGTTGTTTTTGTGGCAAAATCGGCTGGAGGGTAATATCCCACCTTCTTTGTCTAATTGTCACATGTTGGAAGCCATCGACTTGTCGCAAAACGCATTGACAGGGCCGATTCCTAGTGGTATTTTCGAGTTGCAGAATCTGAACAAGCTTTTGCTGCTGGGGAACAATCTCTCAGGGGCCATACCGCCTGAAATTGGAAACTGTTCTTCGCTGATTCGATTTCGAGCTAGTAATAACAAGCTCACCGGGAGTTTGCCGCCGGATATCGGGAGGTTGAAGAATCTGAATTTCTTTGATCTTGGATCAAACCGGTTATCTGGAATCATTCCGGCTGAGATTTCTGGATGCAAAAATCTCACTTTTCTTGACCTGCATTCAAATTCGATAACAGGGAATGTGCCGGGGAGTTTGAATCAGCTTGCTGCCCTCCAGTTTCTTGATATTTCTGAGAATATGATTGAAGGTACATTGAGTCCGAATTTTGGTTCATTGAGTTCACTAACAAAATTGATTCTTGGACATAACAGGCTCTCGGGTCCAATCCCAAGTGAACTTGGTTCGTGTTCTAGGCTTCAATTGCTTGATTTAAGCAGCAACGAGCTTGAGGGTCCAATTCCGGCGAGCTTGGGGAAGATTCCGGCTCTGGAAATAGCTCTTAATTTGAGCTGGAACAGACTTTCCGGTGGGATTCCGGAGGAGTTCACGGCATTGGACAGGCTAGGGGTGCTGGATGTTTCTTACAACCAGCTCTCCGGCGACCTTCATTATCTGGCCGACCTTCAAAATTTGGTGGTTCTCAATGTTTCCCACAACAACTTCTCGGGTCATGTCCCGGAGACTTCATTCTTCGCCAAGCTGCCGCTCAGCGTCCTAGCAGGCAACCCTCAGCTGTGTCTTTCGAGCAACAAGTGCTCGGCCGATGATGGCGGAGCCACTAGGCGTGGGAAGGCGGCAAGGGTGGCAATGGTGATATTGCTCTGCACGGCATGTGTGCTACTCTTGACAGCGCTCTACATTATCCTTGGAGGACGTGTTCGGGCCTACCTGGCCCGTGATGGTGATTTAGACAACAAGGACGACATGGAGTTGGGGGGGCCGTGGGAGGTCACGGTGTACCAAAAGCTCGACTTGTCTATTAATGATGTGGCTAAGTGTTTGACAGCTGTCAATGTGATCGGTCATGGCCGATCAGGCATTGTGTATCGGGCTATAATCCCTTCAGGGCAAACCATCGCCGTAAAAAGGTTCCGTTCGTCGGAGAAGTACTCGGCCGCCACATTTTCGTCAGAGATTACGACATTAGCCCGCATTCGACATAGGAACATTGTTAGGCTATTGGGGTGGGCCGCCAATAGGAAGACCAAATTGTTGTTGTATGACTATTTGCCTAATGGCACATTAGGCGCGTTGTTACATGACGGGCAGGGGGAGAGAGTCGAGTGGGAGATTCGATTCAAGATAGCATTAGGAGTTGCCGAAGGCTTAGCTTACTTGCACCACGACTGTGTGCCGCCCATCCTCCACCGCGACATTAAGACGCATAACATACTCTTAGGGGACCGATACGAGCCATGTTTAGCTGATTTTGGGCTAGCAAGGTTTATTGAGGATGAAAATGCTGGCTCTTTTTCAGCATATCCTCAGTTGGCTGGATCATATGGATACTTTGCTCCAGGTAATTTCCTTTTTAATTGTTGCCCATATCCTTTTATCTTGCTTTTTTGGACCTTCTTTTCTTGATTTTACTCAATTTTAGTTATTTCTATTTACTCTCCACCTAGAAAATTTTGTTGGGTTTGAATAAGTTATATCAACTTGGCTAGAAATCATGAACATTATCAATAAAAGAGGGTGCCACAAATCCATGGCGTTGTGTGCAGGATCATTTTAGTGTTAGTTGGAAACATCAAGTGATGTTACTTGTACTTGGATTTGTATCTTATGTTGTAATATTAGGGAGTTATGCATGTGAGCTCATGTGATTGCTTCAACTTTTTGTCCAAACAAGTTTGTCTTCACATATTTGGCTTCTACACTTGCAATCAGCCATTTTCTTCTAACACTTAGTTTTTTGGGCTATGCAGAGTATGCTTCCATGCTAAAGATTACCGAGAAGAGCGATGTCTACAGCTACGGTGTCGTCTTGCTAGAAATCATAACCGGAAAACAACCAATAGACCCCTCATTCCCAGACGAACAACACGTTATTCAGTGGGTACGAGAACACTTAAAGAGCAAAAGGGACCCAGGCGACATAATTGATCAAAAACTCCAAGGCCACCCAGACACACAGATCCAAGAAATGCTCCAAGCCCTCGGAATAGCCCTTCTCTGCACCAGCAACCGTCCAGACGATCGTCCCACCATGAAAGACGTGGTGGCCCTATTGAAGGAGATTAAGCACGAGCAAGCTGGGGGTGAGCAAGGCCACAAGCCCACGACTAACTTATCAAAGGGTTCCGATCTTTCATCGTATTCTTCCTCATCGGTGACCCCGGCTCAGTTGTTGCTTCTCCAAGGCTCATCCAATTGCTCCTTCGCCTACTCGTCTTCTTCCACAAGTTACCATAATAGGCATCAATAAATCGATCGCAACAATACGTTTATTTGTTAGGAGTAGGAAAGCAATTTAGTTGGCGTTGTAAAGAGCTAGGAGCACTAGTATTCTATATTTTGATCAAAAGTTCATAAAAATTCGGACAAAAGAGTCTCTAGCAACCTAAGAAACTCCATTTGTTTTATTTTCCTTTTGAAATAGTAATTCTTGCACATGACCACATGCAACATTATTTGATGTGAAAATTTTTATAACGTAGCGTAAATTGGTCGATTTTTCGAACAAGATGATGATGGCCATGTGTTTATCAAGTGTACAATAATGTGAGAGATGTAACTTTGCTTTATGGACAAGTCTTTGTCAATCACTTCAAGAGAATAATAGGAGCATGCACAAGGATGTCTTGATAGGGCATCCACCTCGTTCTTGTACCTATTCAAAAAATTAAAACCATTTTCGAGGATGATTTTCTCTCTCATAAGGGCTAAAGCAATTTCACAGGTGTCTGGTTAGGATCATGTGGGCACCCATGGATTTCATAATATAATTCTCGTATTGAAATTTTATGAAATCGTGGATTGTTGTTGGTAAATTGTCGGATTATTTTATAGTTTTTCTTTTTATTTAGAGCTAAATGTAAGTTTATTGGTAAGTGGTGAATTTTATAACACGCAAGTTGTACTTAAATTCTCATATTAAAATTTACGATGTTGTTCTTGAAAATTTTCCCTCCACTCTAATATTAAAATTTTACATCGTTATAGTAATTCTCATTTTTAGGTATTCTCATATTGAAATTCATAGTAGTTTCTTGATAGTAAATTATCAGATCAACAAGAACTCTGAATTTTCATGCTTTTATAATTTTCTTATCATGTAAGAAAAAATTGTTTATATACCACCCAAGCCATCCCCCCCAAGAGAGAGAGAGTTTACTGCCACGAAGGTGAAAGGATGAGAAGAAGCTTCTTGTCGAGCTTGATGCAACTCCAGAAGGACCCCCACCATGTGTGAAAGGGATGCAATCAAACAACACAATACATTACAGAATTGACAGGCATGCCTTTTTTTCACAACCAAAACCATGTCCCATCATTACATATGCCATTTCTTGCACCTTTCATTTTACGTCTCATCAAAGGCTGCATACACATTTAATGGGCTCATCATAAGGTAATAACCTGAATTTCTCAACTACTTTTACAAGAAGTGAAAATTTTCTTGACACAAATATTTATGAAACATGATTGTCTCATATCTATTATTATAATTATTTGACTGTCAGTGTTTTGCACATTGAATATGTAACATCTTTGTTGTGTCAAAATCGAATTCAGGGTGTAGAACGAAAATATTTCTTTTGATAATTAAAAATATGTCTATGCGTTCAGGAATTCACCATTTGAGTTTTGGAATTAAGATCACGTCCTTAATCTCAAATGATATCCCCTATGGTTTAGGTATAGGATCAATTTAGTAAATGTATCATAGGTTAGATTATTTATATATATATTGTATTTGTAACCCAAAAGATATAATTTTCTCTAAAATAAAAATACAGCAGTCACACCGCTCTCGAGGATGTAGGTACATTGTTGAACCTCGTTAAAATCTTGTGTTTCTTTTCTTCTTATGTTCAATAATATTAATTTCTCAACATTCTATGATATTGAAAAATGACTTAATTACCCCTCGACTCGAGATTAACATTCTTCTACTCTAGACGTAGGAGTTTCAACAACAAAACACCTCATCCACACACATACACACACACGGAAAAGGTCAAAAGAAAAAAGAAAAAAAGGGTGTTGTATTTCACAATTTTAAGGAAGACGAAAGATTACCTTTTGCCCTTTTCAGCTTTTTTACTCACATGCAGGAAAAGACCAAAAAGCTCACACAGCACATAACCGTTAGTCCTTTCTGCAAAGTGAATGGACCCCCACATGGGCATGGTTAGATCTGCTGAGCTGATCCAACTGCTGCTATCATCTCATCTGCTGAAATAAATGCTGATGCAGTAGTTGTGATTTTTGGGAGAGGCGAAAAAAGTGCATCAGAAAGATTCCCAGCTTAGATAACAAGGACACTGATGCCCTCAGTTCCAAGGGTCCACCACATCAGCCTATGCACCGCCCACACATGGTCTTCAAGATGACTTTGCCACAATTACATATCAAAAGTTCAAGAAACTTCAAAATTTATATGCCTTCGTTATTGCTCAAGATCGATTTTTATCAAGATACATGTGCAGACTGTAATAAAGAACAGTTCGGTAACTATTTATATTGCACCAAATTGAATTTTCTATTGCAATTTATGTTGCATTATCTATTCCATTTTATATATATACGCCACGTGTATAAAAATATGTTATAATATATCTATATACACGTGTCGTTTATATATAAAATAAAATAGAAGATACAAAGAAAGCCCCATCATCAGGTATGGGGCAATAGAGCTCGATTCATGACCAATGATACTTAAATATAGTACTGGATCAAGCTCCATATTCCAACATATACTCTGACTTTACTCTTCTTTCTTTTGAAATTATCAGCACCATCCCTCCAATGTTTTTTATGTTAGAAAATGCAAATATGCGCTTCGGAAAGATCCCTTCTCCCTCTTTTGAAATTAAACTCGATCCCGCCTCCACCGTTTTAGGTTAGAAAATGCAAATATGCACCTTTAGACACAATAAGATTTGTCCAAATAACTACACTACTAACCATTGTCAAAGTTCATCCTAAATTACTCCCGTCGGTCCAACTCTTGAAATTACGAACTTCAATTTTATAGTTGGTTATCTATAATTATTTTATATTTAAATACCAGCAAGAAACAGAGAAGTGGAGATTGGAGATCATTGTTACTGAACTTTATTTATGTTACAGGTGTGGTTCTTAACGTCGCACAAGCTCCAGTGTAAGGTACTTATTTTACACGAAAACATGCATGGAGAGGACAGGAAGACACTAAGCTATAGTACCTTCAACCATACAAGTCGTCGTCATCACCGGCACCACCAGCGGCAGAAGAAAATGGGTCTGAGGCCCCAGCAGCTTCAGTGTTTGCTCGATCAGGGAACCGGAATTCAGACCCAAAACCGCGAGATTGCTGCAGCGTCTGTGCAAAGAGCTGGTACTTCCTGATGTCGGCATCACTCACACTCCTCCGAGCATATTTCATCGACTCCTCAAAGTGCGCTGCCTTGATCTCAGGTACGTCATCGACATCGTCTTCTTCCATAGCCTCGGGATTTTCTCTCTTCTTCTTTTCTCTCTCGATATCCTGCCATGTGAAAGCATAGAAACTGAAAATGAGAATGAAGTTCTAAAAAGTCATATCAATTTTCAAAACTGTTAAGAAGTAAAAAATTCATGCTACAATGGGCCTTTGAGCATTGGCTGCATGGACACTTGGCACAGTGATTGATGGCAAGAAAATTATGTTATGTCGTTACCTTTTCAATATTTTCTCGAATAGCATACTTGCAAGCACGCTGGCATATTTCAGTAATATCAGCACCGCTGAACCCATGAGTGTGCCTCGCAAGTGCTGCTAGGTCGACTTCCTTAGCTACAGGGGACTTCCGCAAACATGCTTTAAAGATCTGAAGACGAGAAGCTTCATCTGGAAGTGGGATGTAGATCAACTGGTCTAGACGTCCTGGCCTGAGCAATGCAGGATCAATTATGTCTGGCCGGTTCGTCGCACCGATAATAAAAACCGTCTTCTTTGCCGTCATTCCGTCCATTTCCGTCAGCAATTGATTAAGAACTCTGTCTGCAGCACCACCAGCATCTCCAACCGAACTTCCTCGCTGAGTTGACACAGAATGGTACAAAAATTGTAAAAACAAAGATGATAAAGCAAAGTATCAAATTTTTTGGACGCGGTGATGACTACATGAGTAGCAATTGAATCAAGCTCGTCGAAGAAAAGCACACATGGAGCGGATTGCCGTGCCTTGTCGAATATCTCTCGAACATTTGCCTCGCTCTCTCCGAACCACATCGTTAACAATTCAGGTCCTTTGACGCTTATGAAATTGGCTTGGCACTCATTAGCAATGGCTTTCGCGAGCAGAGTTTTGCCGCAACCTGGAGGTCCGTAGAAGAGAACCCCTTTAGAGGGTGACATGCCGAACTTCTCAAACTTCTCGGGATGCTCCACAGGGTACTGCACAGTCTGTACAAGCCCAAAATGTTCAAATTTCATCACAGTGGTAAATGGATAAATTTTATATTAGCTAAGGAATTATAATATAATTGGGTGATGCGATGACACAGAGCTCATATGTGTCAGCAGCAAGAATGATTCACATAAGAACAAAGAGATCTAGCAGTAAACGGATAATTGAAATTCTGTCATGAGATGTCAAAGATGGTAGAGTATACCTCTTGAAGCTCTCGTTTCACATTGTCCAACCCACCAATATCGTCCCAGGAGACATTAGGAACCTCAACAACCTGCAAAGGGGATTGGTGTTCATGAATTTCAAGTAGAATTACTAATAAAAGCAATGATAATGATGAAGAGTTGTGAAAGGAATAGCTTAATGAATTTTGTTAAACACTTGTACCGTTTCACGTAAGGCTGATGGGTTCGAGGCACCCAGTGCCGTTAGGAAATGTTCGTTAGTCACAGCCATAGAATTCAATACTTCAGCATCAATTGTCTCATCCTCCAAGTCAATTACATCCATTTTCTCCCTGATGCACTGAAGCGCAGCTTCCGTGCAAAGCGCAGCAAGATCAGCACCAACATACCCGTGAGTGTCTTTGGCAACTCGTTCAAGATCAACCTGAAGAATTAATGAATAAAAATGAAAAACATAGATGGCATTGCTAAGGCACAATTTCGTAATACAGAGCAGTACAAAAACCCACGTCTTCAGCAAGTTTCATGTTTTTGGTGTGAATACGGAGAACTTCCAGCCTTCCAATTTCATCCGGCACCCCTATGTCAATTTCTCGATCAAATCTCCCAAATCGTCTCAGAGCAGGATCGATGCTGTTTGGTCTATTTGTGGCCCCCATAACGATGACATGAGAACGGGACTTGAGACCATCCATTAAAGTAAGAAGCTGAGAAATGATACGCCTTTCTACTTCACCATGTGTTTTCTCCCTCTTTGGAGCAATAGAATCTAACTCGTCAATGAAGATGATGGACGGAGCATTCTTCTCAGCCTCCTCAAATGCCTTCCTCAAATTACTCTCACTCTCACCAGCTAACTTTGACATTATTTCCGGTCCATTAATCAGAAAGAAAAAAGCACCAGTCTCATTAGCTACAGCTCTTGCAATTAATGTTTTCCCCGATCCTGGAGGCCCATAGAGTAAGATCCCTTTAGGCGGCTTCACACCAATCGATTTGAAAAGCTGAGGATGTCTCAAAGGAAGCTCTACTAACTCACGTATCTGAGCCATTTGCTTTCTTACACCACCAACATCATCATACCCGACTTCGTTCAATCTCTCCTCATCCTCACGCTTAATTGGTTCACCCTCACAGAATATCTCTGTATCAGGTGCAACAACACAGTACTCACCAGGATCGATCTCAACGACCTTGAATTCAACACTTCGCATGCCACCTCTAACCTGAAAAAAGTCGCCCTTTCTCACAGGACGATATGCGTCCAAGAAATAGGCTAACCATTGGAATAAGAAACATACAGTCTTATAACAATATAACAACACCAAAATAAAAGAGATACACCGACTAGACAAAGATAGCCTTACGCTTTAAGTAGGCATCAAAGAGATTGCCGGTGAGGCCCTCAACCGAGTCGTCAATGGGAAGAATGTGAACACGTTTTCCATACTTCACATCAGGACACTGGTGCACAGATACCATGTCAGTAAGACGTACTCTCAGGTTCGATCGCACGACTTTGTTCATTCGTATTTTCTGCTCTTCACATTGCTCATCAGCGAGAACAATGCAGACCGTGTCCTTGCGTTTTTTCCCCTATACCACCATATACACTTCAAATAAGACCTACAAATTAAAGAAAAGCCAATTGTATCATATAGAATATAAACAAAATTCACCCGGATCAAGATGGTATCCCCTCGAAAGAGCTGAAGTTCTTCCATTTTCGCAGGATGCATCGAGACCACCGAATTGTCGTCATTAATCGCCTCATCGACAATAAGGCGATTGGGGGACTTTTTCCGTTCTAAAATCGCGGTAGAGTAGTCTCTTTTGCTACTTTTCCTGGATTTCAAGAACCCAAAATTCTTCATCCAAAACCATAACTTTATTTAAATAAATAAACAACCCAAACAAGAATAAGTAATCAAGATGCCCAAATTCAAGAACACAACAACACTAAGCATATAATTTAGTAAAGATCATCAACAAATATAGAGAAAAATACATTTTCCAAAAACAAGCAATCCATACTTCCCATTAAAGTGTACCAAAATCTAACAAACTATTTCAACAAAAACCAAACACTTCCACAAAACAATCACAGTCCCAAAAAAAGAAAAAGAAACCCACATATTTCCAAACAACAACAATCCAAAGCTCACAAACCAACTTCCCGAAACAAATAATAACATCCAAGAAAACCAACCCGTAAGATAAAAATAAAACAAAAAACAAAGGCGTCAGCACATAAACACTTGATCAAAAACCAAACAAGAAGGGTGCACCTCCAACTTCATCAAAATCAGCTTACATGAAAAAACCACAACATATGTGAAAAGTAAACTCACGAGTCGGTGGTTTGGGCAGAAGAGCTTGGATCAGCCATGGTGTCTCAAATAGAAAACTACGAGGTTTTAAATTCCTTTGCAAATTGCAATAATTCTTGCCACGGGTTTTTCCTAGCGGTGGATTTATGTTCAGTGAAAGAGAGAGGAGATAAGAATTTTGCTGACTGTTGTTTTGTACGACGAGGAGAAAGGATAGTGAACCGACTGCCACTGGCAATAGAAAATTGTTTGTCGGGATACGATGTTTCTGTATCTTTTTCTTTAGAACGTAGACGTATGCACGAATGCGCATGAATCCGAATGCGACAACACGGGACACCATAAAATTTTGGGTACAATACGATGGTTTTTATCGAAATATAATTATAAATATTTTTTATTATTTAAAAATTATCAATACTTTTAATTTTAATAATCAACTAATAATCAATTTAATTTATTAATTTCATTAAATTTTTATCTATTTTATTTTTATTATAATTTTATTTATTTTTTAAATTTTTTTGATTTTTTAATAAACTAAATGGATAGTTTTTTTTATAAAATTCATCCATCCCGTCTGAAAATTTTTACAAATTTTTTAATTTTTTTAAAAAAGTGAAAAAAATATAGTAAGTGCAAAGTTGACAATTTCATACCTCCATCCAAAAATTATATAATTTCATCAAATATTAAAACGTATTTATAATTTTTTAAATAATGATAAAATAACAGTGTTTATACCAAATTTGAACTAAATGTATAACAAGTGTAATACTCTTTGTTATATGATTGATGAATAGTTAGAAAAAAGTTATCAATATATTTATATTTATTGTATGATTGATTTAATTCGATCAAATTTAATTTTAGATAAAAAAAATTCGTGATACTAATAATAAATTAGTCGGTATCGCACTTGTTTATAGTTAAGTAATTTTATGAATAACCTTTTATTCATATGTATTTAGAGTCAATTCATTGTATCAAATTTGGTTCTTTATTTATTTTATTTTATCATTATATACGTCGAGTGTGTTACGATCACCAGTAGGATGATTTTGTTTAACCTATTTAATACATGATAAATCGCATAAGCAACTGTTCAAAGCCATATGAATAACGCTTTAAGTGCACGCTAGTTACGATTTCAGATCAACCTCGTGAATAACACTTTAACTGCACGTTTGCAGCGATTTCATCTCTCTAGTCTCTGTGTCTCTCTCCCACACACATCAAAGCACGCACTATCTCAATCTCACAACGTATTAATATAAGCAACAACGAACTACGGTAATATTTGATGTCACAGTTCGGACACTGGAGCTACACTCAAGCCCCGAGTCCCGGAACAAGAATACTAACTGTTTGATGAAATGGCGCAGTGTCTGAGACTCAGGCCTCCTCTGCTTCACCATTTCAAGACATTTGCAGTTCGATCCAAGAAACCCACCAAGATTTTCAAGCTCGGTGTTCGTAGTTGTTCTCTGGCCCCGGAAAATGCTCATAAGGTTCCCGCTTGCAGTGCTTGTTCTGAATTTTGTTAATCTTGTTTTGGAATGGTGTGCATTCTTGTTTTGATGTCATGTTTCAGTGGGGGATGTTGTTTGTTCCTTCTCGTTTGTATTTGCATTTTGTGCTTGTTATGATTACAGTAACAATTTTAATTGAATTGCTGGAATTGTAAACTTGCTTCCAGTTTAGTTTGTTGGATGAATTCAGATACACATGTATGATGTGTCCCATTTTTCCGGAGATTTTTGAGTTCATAATTGTGTCATGAAATGATTCTTTCACACGTTTCTTGTTTGGTATAAGAAAGGTACTTCATTCTTTTGGAGTTCTTTTCAAGTTCTATACAATGTTTGAGGAAGTAACAAAATTCAGGACAATGTCATTGGATAAAAGTGCAAGTCCATAAAAGAGTATGCTTTATTCCATTCTTTTAGTGATTTGATGGAATCATAGAGTTGATCATATCTTTCATGTTGCAGTTAGTGGCAGAAGTCAAAGAAGCTCGAGAAAGAACATAATGGTCTCCCAGTGGGCAAGTATGGAAGAGATGATGAAGAGATGATCCTTTGTTTCTGAAGGACAGAAAGTTTTCCATTGAAGATACTGTCGCCAAATTGACTAAGGCCATCGTAATTACAATTTGTACTCTGATGATTCTGTTTCTCAAAGTCCCACTTCCACTGCTTGTGCATGTTTACTTTTAGATTTGAGTTCGTTGCAATGCATGAAAAAGAAAATAAAAATAAATTGAATTCTAACTGTAAAACAAGCATCTAAGAGAGCCCCTGGCTTAGTCATTCTTCCATTATGCACATCATTAAATCTTATTTTTTGAAAATTACATCAAGAGGAGCATAAATAGATAACTACATTTAGGTTTGTAGTGAGTACGTTTTTTAGACTTATATATACCTGGAATTTTCATTTTACCTAAACAGAGATGGCGTCATGAATTTCGTGTATCTGAATTGTCAGAAGAATCAGTCAAAATTGCAGCGGAAACTGGAAAAGCTTATGTGCACAACTATCCTGATGTATATGGCAGACCAGTGCTGATTGTGGAAGCAGCCAAGCATTTTCCAGGGGTATCTCTAAGACTTGAACTGCCTATGATCTCTATTATACAGTCAATGCATGGCCTCTGTTATTTTTTGTAGATTAAGAATGAAACAGAGCCCCTTAATAAGTCTACTGAAAATTATCAAAATTATGCCCCTTCTATTACTGAAGAGTGCCTCCTTTTAGTTACAGAATGGGGTGCTGCAGGTACACTCTTAATGAGCTTTATTTAAGTTGATTACCTGCATGAAAGAGCCTTTAACTTACTGCAAAAACTTCGAATTTTTATGATAAGCATAAGATCTGTCAGTCCTTACTGAAATGCAGTTGGTTGATCCAATACCAGAGTCCACAACAAACTTATCAGCCAATAAACTGCCGTAGAACTACGGCTGTATCATTTGCTGTGTAACTTTCAGAATATAGGGAAGATTAATTTTTCGTTCCGTGCAGCTTCGCCAACACTCCCATTTATCTAGGAGACTATTAAGTTTCTGAAATGTGGCAATATATCATGTAATCTGCTGCTTGGTTTTTGCCACCATTGATAGGACAAAGAGGAAAAGGGGCTGCGCTTATGCATTCTTCTCCAACTACGTATTCATGTTTCATTTATCTGAGACCTAATTCTCTCTCCTGATGGTCCTTTTGTAATGGACTGCAGACACAATATCATCTGATAATTTTTATAAGAATTTCATTTACAATGAGGTGCTCTTTGATACTCCTTTTGCAATTTGTCAACTAATATAAGTAACATAATGAGGTGATGAAAAGATGTCAGCAGTTGCACTAGTCCTATGTTTTGAAATTTTATCTCTAGCAGTAACCTTTGCTTCAGACTTAAGCTTGCTTGTTGATGATATGTGCCAATGTTCATCCATTCAGAAGCAGGAACCACGTGAAGATGAGAAGCTATGCGTGTTTATGATTGAGAAGGCACTGAGCAAGCTTCCAGCAGGAAAGCAGGAAATACTTGGTATAATTGATCTCCGAGGATTTCAGACACAAAATGCTGATCTAAAGTTCTTAATATTTGTGGTAAGTTCCTAGAACTGTCTTTTTGCTATATCAAACAGCCCCTTTGTCAATGTTTTAGGTCTGAACCACTTCGTACATGCTCTGACTTCTATCAGGGAAAAAATTCCTTCTGGGCTATAAATGACTTACAGGAAATGATAAAATATGAACAAGAATTCGCTATCACTTATGTGAATCTTCTTTCTTCATGAATTTTTCAACTAACTAATCTGTATCATGCAATTTCTAACTAATTTCCAACTTCTCTAATAGAATGTTTTGCGAGCTTTTTAACTGTGATCCATCAATGGTATTATTCCTGCTCTTTAGACTTTAATTCTGAAACTTGCTGCTTTCTTTCCATCAAATTTTTTTACATTAAGAAATGCTGCCAAATATTAGTGAAAGTGTGGTCGCTAAAAGCTCTGACCACTTATTTTATCTTCCCATTGTTTGTTTTCTTCATAAACCCTATTCTTGGTTGAATTTTATACATTATGCTATTCAATCTCCATTTTGGAAGTTATAATACCATGGCTGAGGTGGCTTCCCAGAATCACAATTGGTGTTTTTTCCAAATTACTTTTTGTCCATTTGCAGTTTGACGCATTCTACTACTACTACCCAAGGCGATTAGGTCAAGTCCTTTTCGTGGACGCTCCCTTCGTATTCAAGCCAGTTTGGCAGCTGGTCAAGCCCTTGTTGAAATCATATGCCTCTCTGGTAAGCATTTACGACAGTACTCAAGATTTATCGGGTTCTCCAAGCACTTTTTCGTTTTACATGTAATGATTAGGAAAAGTATTTGAGAGAAGCATAACATTAGAAATGATTAGGAAAATATTTGAAAAAAGTGGAGTATTTCTTTTGCTTCGTGAAATATTCTCGTTTATGCCCTTAGAAAAAGAAACGAAACATAATCAGATTTCATATGAATCAATTTCTCTGACAGTAGTTATTCTGTGTTAACTCTCAGTTTCCCATCATTATTCTTTAACATTAAGCAGCAAGGACTACGAAAAGATGATGCACACGATACTGCAGTTGCTTATAGCATTTACAAACTTTCTTACTTTTCGCTTTGAATATGCATGTCAGTCGTACTTCTTTTTGCATATGATTTGTAGGTGAGATTTTGCTCAGCGAAAACTGTAAGAGAGGAGTATTTTACAGCAGATATTCTTCCACCTATCTTCAGAAACTGAAGACTAGAGGCATTACAAACATTTCATGGAAATTCATCAGTGTCATTAGTGAAGTATTTCTTGTTTCTCGAATGAACTTTGTTGTATTAATGTTGATGTTTACTTTGAATGAGATCTCAATCTTGTAGAATTAGTGGGACAATTATTTTTCACTCGTTATATACTTAGGGAGTGTTTGTAGAAACTTAACGTTTTTTCCCAAAGTAATTAATTGAAAAAGGAAAGGAAAAAAAAACGTAGAAAAGTGACCAGATCGAACACAAAATTTACGATTTTTCATCTTATTCAGATACTTAAGAAATTTCTCTTAACAAACACGCTAAGATATATAAGTCAAATGAAATGCATACATTCAAAACTATCGCCAAATATACAATCTTTTAAATTACAACACAATGTGTTTCGTGCGACAATAATTAGAATTAAGTAATCAGTATCGTCATTTCTACGACATTATTATGATACTAATTAAGTCAAGGATACTGTTTGTTGATGGGTACTAAAACAAGTATTCTAGTAAGCATATAGTCATACCTAACCTAAGCATAATCAAAGTCATTAGTTGACCCTTAAAACATATAGCCACAAAACAAAGAAATCAAGTCAAAGATAATGTTTTTTTATTGATGAATACTAAAATTAATTCATATATATATATCTTTTTGAAAGTGTAAACTTGGCTCAAAAGTCTATGCATCTTAAAAGATTTCAAGTGTCAAATTCAGAGTGAGTGTTAATACTAGACAATTATAGTTTGAATACAATCATATATAGGAGGATGTGGATTGTGATTAGTAGTGTGAACATTGGGCAATAAGAATTTTGAGGAATCATTTTGTAATGAATGTGAGATGGGGAAATGACCACATTTCCCCCCCACCCCACCTAATCCCTCCATGTCTTTGTGTAGCCTTAATTACATCAATCCTCCTACCTCGATATCCCACCCTCTCCATCGACAGGTATATATATAACGACGTCCAAGAAATCAATGCGCGATGAGAATGCCTACATTCTCTCCAATCCAATCCAGGCCAACCTCATACCATGTCTGCTCCATTGATGTGAATCATACTCACACAATACCTCAACACACTATCCATCCATCGCTCTCCACTATTTGGTTTTTTTATCAAATCAAAGTTTTGGTTCGTATACGATCGATGTTTGATTATTATTTTTTTTTTTAAAAAATTCAATAATTCGATGAATTTCAATTTTTTGCTCCAACAAATCGAAACTAATCAAACACCTTTTTTAAAAATAAAAATATATATAAATTATATCATAAATATGATAAATTCAATTTTAAAAGTAATTACCTTAACTTTACAATTACTAAGTTTATTCAATTTCAAATTTAACTTTTTTTCTAAAATTCGATTAGTTCAAACTTTTGGTTCGATCCAATTTGATTAATCGAAATGAATTGTACCTCTAAATCCCATTCTTTAAACATCAGAAGGGTCTTATTTTCAATACTACTCTATCAATGATCCACATTAATTTACAAAATGTTACCATCGGTATCATTTACAAAATATTCTATAAACATGACATATATATATTAAATAAAGTAAAAAAAATGCAATAAAACCCAATATGCTTCATTAATGTTGTACTATCATGAGAGAACTTATACATTTACATATAGGAAAATATTTGTTCGAATTAAGTTCGGTTAAATCTGAATCAATTACACGGCAAGTGCTATACATTTGCCATGTAATTGATATAGAATTTACAGAAAGTGATCAATCATAGAGCTATGTGAAACACTTACTTTATGATTAGATTGATTTGACCGAATCAAGTTCGGATAAGAATTTTACTTATATATATATATATATATATATATATCGAACAAAAATCATCATAAGATAACGCTCTCAACTCCCAAGTGAAGCTGCAATTTTTTATCTACCAATTAGAATCTTAACTAATGGAGGCTGAAGCTGGCGGTCGCAGCTCCACCTTGAGGAAACTTCTCCTACTTCTCAACTGCTTTCTGCTCATCGTAGGCAACTGCGGTGGCCCGCTCATCATGCGCCTCTACTTCATCAAGGGCGGCAAACGAATCTGGCTCTCCAGCCTCCTCCAAACCGCCGGCTTCCCACTCATCCTCATCCCCCTCACCATCGCCTACGCATGCCGCCCCCCGCAGCACCACCTCCACCAAGCTCATATTCATGAACCGTCGGGTTTTCCTCGCCTCCATAATCATCGGCATCATCGCCGGCGGCGCCAACTACTTCTACTCCTACGGCCTCGCACAGCTGCCGGTCTCGACCTCGTCTCTCATAGTCGCGACGCAGCTGGCCTTCACGGCGGCGTTCGCGTTCCTCCTCGTGAAGCAGAGGTTCACCGCCTACTCGGTGAACGCCGTCGTCCTGTTGACGGTTGGCGCAGTGGTGCTGGGGATCAACTCGAGCGGCGACCGGCCGGCGGGGGTGACGGGGAAAGAGTACGCGTTGGGGTTTGCTCTGACGGTGGCGGGGTCGGCGCTGGGGGTTTCATGCTGCCACTCGTGGAGTTGACGTACGCGAAGGCGAAGCAGGCAGTTACGTACACCCTGGTGCTGGAAATTCAGATGATGATGTGCTTTTTCGCGACTGCTTTCTGCAGTGTTGGGATGCTCATCAACAACGACTTTCAGGTCAATTAATATTTACTTTATTTGAATTAATAATTAGCCATTGAAGCACTCTTAATTCAGCATATAATTAAAATTTTTGTTTAATAAAAATAAATAATTACTAAATTTTGATAAAATGGGATAATTTTAAATTTACGTAAATTAAAAAATTAACTTTAAACCGATGGTTGAAAAACAGCATGTAAATTGTACTTAATTCATGTGTTCTGTTTTGCAGGCAATCCCAAAAGAGGCAAAGCAATATGAACTTGGAGAAACCAAGTACTATTTGGTGCTCTTTTGGACAACCATTGTCCTGCAATGCTTCTTCTTGGGCTGCATTGGAGTAGTTTTCTATGCTTCATCTCTATTTTCCGGCATAGTAATCACAGTTTCGATCCCCATCACGACGTTGTTGGCTGTTATTTTCTATCATGAAAAGTTCCACCCGGAAAAGGGGGTTTCCCTCTTCCTCTCTCTTTGGGGATTTACTTCGTACTATTTTGGTGAGATGAAACAGAAAAAGATTAAAAATAACAGTGTTGATTTTCATGGCGAACAAACAGTACAGATGAGTGGCCTCGCTGTTGTTGATCCTTGATTGGTAGGAATAGTTTAGCCTAAATACAATATTGGATTAGATTCCACACTCTCACAGATTGTTCACCAACTTATAGGTGGTTAAAAGTTGTTGTAGTTAAATGTTATGTTAGCTTACCTTATTTGTAGTAGATTTCTTAGAAGTTTTGATACTATGCATTAATGTTTTCCTAGTATTTGTAATTATCAGTTTATATATGTGTGCAATAGTATTGGTTTGTTAGAAAAATACATGTACATAATGCATTGTGGCTAGCGACGGTCGAGGTGACACAAATGCAGAGCTGGCCAATTTTTCGCTACAAGAGAAGCGGTAGATCTAGCTCATCGGAAAGGATTCAATAGTGTAATTGTAAAAGGAGACTGTGTCGATGTGCTTGATTACCAAGATAATTTTCGCTACAAGAGATGTGGTCGCTTTGTCATTTTTTTCTATTTATTATAATATTTTTGCATATTTGTATTTTTACATGGAGATCTGTTGCATTTAATCTTTTATTTTTTAGATGTGTTCAGTAAAAAAAATTTTTATTATTTTTTTAATTCACGTATATAAAAAATATTTATTTGAAATGACAATGAATATTAGACGTTATAACAATATTTCTAGCATTTCTACAATTTCGCCCATAAATCATTTGAAAATTATCACAAATAATGCTGTATAATTATGAAAGGTAAGTGAGAGTACATAGTTACTATAATCTAGCTATGTAAAGAACATACCAATATGATTTTGCTTTTGTTTGATAGATAAGAATTACATGCTCACATCCATTTTTAAAGAATCAAGTATTAAGATAGAGGCACTTTATAAACAACTTGAGCATAGGTAATTGTCACTCATCCAAATCTATCCCTCAAAATTTGGTTATTAAAGAGGAGGGACATCCACTTCATAAACACCTCTAGGAACCCTCTTCCAATCATTGTGCGACAAGAAACTTGTAACATTTCGCTTCCACCTAATCCATGCATATCCTCGTGCAGCGTGGAGCCCCTTGATTCACCACCCTACACCGAACATCGAGCACTCGCACACAAGTCCCTTTTTTGGATATCGATAATGTCCTGCTCTAATACCAGTTGTCTTAGAAGTCCACATCCAATGCCAAATTAATGTGAAATGGGGAAGTAATCGTGTATATCACGGATTTTATGTTAATTCATATTTATGGGGAAAAAAGTTAAAAATTCACAATGCAAAATTGTTAAAGTATTTAAATTTAATATAATAATTTTCTAATAAATCGTAGATGAATACTAAAATTAATTAGTATTATAGTAAACATATTCATTGCTGATGTAAACATAGTTTGATATGATTTAATTTGTAGATAATTTTATGCGCACCCTGTTATTACCAGTTCTTGCTGAAGATAATGTTTATAAAATATCATTATTAAAATTACGAAATTTATTATTATGATAAAATAAAAAATCTTGTCACTAAGTATTATTAGTAATGACATAAAAAACAATCACTTAATTTTTTATTCTTTTTATGTTGATAATCTCTATTTCTTTAGATGACTTTAAATAAATGGTTTGCGACATATAATATATTTATTTTATAATTCCTTATAGCTATCCCAAAAATCATAATTGGTTCTTTACTATTTATCTAATAAATTACTTAGTTACATTCATGGAAACAATGATGGAAATATTTATTGATACACTCCGGAAAATTAAGTTAATTAACTAATTACAACATCTAGAAGGTCAACGAGTCAAGTCGATCGAGTTCTTATTATTTAGTTCGGATTTGATTTATCTGTTATACAATGAATTTTTTTTAATATATTTGGTGAATCGAATTTTAAAAAATATCAAATGTGGGCAGACTTCCATATAATTAAAAATAAATACTTCTAATTACTTTGAGAATATATATATATATATATATATATATATATATATATATATATATATATATGCCAAATGATTGCCTTTCTTGCGCCTTTAAACCTGGCAACCTGTAGGGAACGACTGGCATAATTAATATTTAAATTTATAATAATGAAAAATTTTACATTTTTTTGTTATTATTCAAAATTAAGTTGTATTGGAAGTGTCTACATAAGTCAATGTAACTTACAATTATTTTTTAATACTTACCTATTGATGTTACCTAATTATTATTCTCAAGGAAAGAATGGTGATTCAAGATTTTTAATTCTCTCTTCTATATTACAAGGACTATTTAGAAAAATGCAATTTACTTTTTGGGGTATGGAAAAAGAGCAAAAAACTTTATGTGAAAAACAAAATTGAAATATCCCCTGTTTTATGAAAAATGAAGCAAAAGAAATATGTCTAAACTATTGCTATGGGGTAATTTGCTTCATTTTTCAATACACATGGGGTAATTTCTTTTTTTTTTTTTTCCTCACATGAGTGTTTTTGCTCATTTTCTCTGTCACGAGGTAAATTACATTTAACCCGACTATTTATAGATTTGTTAGGATGAAGAACTCATATGATAATCCCCTGGGAGACCTTCTTTGAGATATGCATCGTATACTTTATCAGTTCCAACTTTTTGTCAAGGGTGTTTTCGACATATAAATTTTCTCTTATCATATAGTATTATAATAAACTCGCACACTTTCTTGGACCTCTTCGTTGTCTTTCACTCTCCGTAGACTCTTATTTCTCGTAGATTTTTACTTCTTCAGAGACTTTTCATTCCTCGTGGGTTTTCAATTCTCATAGGCTTTATTCTACGTAAGCTTCTTGTAGACTTTTACTCATCGTAGACTTTCACTCCCTGTAGGCTTTCGCTCCTCGTTGGTTTTTTACTCCTCGTAAGCTCTTTACCCCTCGTAGGCTTTCATAGTCTTTTTTTTCGGTCGAATTATTCTCCTTCATCTGTGCGTATTTATTTATCTATTACAACACCTATCGATGTCTCAATTAATTAATTCTTATAAAACAATGTCGATTCTTTTGTGTACCCTATTCAAAAAGGTATTAGGGAAAAGAAAAAAAACACTTTCGAATTAATTGCAAACTTTGACATTGCCAAAATAATATTACCAATATCAAGATATGTAAATTCAATATCCATTGTATAAGAAAATTATTAAAATTTAACAAGAGGGTGTCTGGCTAAACTTATTTAAATTAAGATCGTAAAATTTCATGCAGCTTATAAGATATTTTTAAAATTTATAAAGCTTTTCGCTAAAATTAGATCCTTAAAATATTTGAATATGATAAAATTTATAAGATATTAGCATGTCACTTAGGTGTTGACTAAAATTTTAAAAATAAATTAGAAATTGTATTTTGCTTTAGAAGAAGCTTATAAGTTTATTTTGTAAAGTATTTTTCAGATATAGTATAACATCTTTCGAAGTTTTAAAACATATATTTATACAAACAAAAAAAAAAAAAATGCCCTCTACATTCACAAACGGCGGTTAATGATATCGCCACACTAATTTTTTATGAAATAAAAATGCCCTTCAACTGATAACTAACTAATTCAAATTTTTAAATATTATAATAATTGATAAATTATTTTTTAATTTATTCCTTTTTTTTCTTAATGTAATGTGTTTATTATATATTTTTTTCTTATTTATAAAATATTTTAAAGCGTAAAAGGTTATTTATTATATGCACGTTTAAATGGCGTGCCACGATAACTAGTATTTTAAAAAGTTTATTAATTCATCCAAAACACCTTCCAAGTCATTGAATAAGACATAATTCTTTATAATAATTAGATAGGTTATATATAGCAATTAATATTTAGTTTTTGTTGACCTAATGTATTTTAAATTCATCTTCCTGCATAACTTTTAAAAAATATATAATTTTTATTTGTTTACTTAATAAGTAAAGAAAGTATATCACATATACTTTCATAAAGAAAAGTAATGAGAAAATGTGATTTCTAAAGAAGCAAATCGATTGAGAAACGTAGACGGAACTAAAAAAGAAATGAGAATAATAAAACACTTATATCAACGGTAATTTATTTATTTATTTTTTAATTTTTAAAGTAATTCTTCTAAAATCGAACTTTAATTTTAGCTTCACACACACAAAAATAAAAAAAATTAAAAAAAATTAGAGGTGGTGTATATACAATAAAGAGTTCAAGTGTCGGCAATAGACATTGTCCTATCAAGAAGATTTAGGCACCAATACGGGATGAGGGCACGCCATTCTCCTCCACCTAATCTACATACACGGCCTTAAGTGGCCTGTCTTTTTTTTTTTTTTTTCTACGATGCATGGATATAGATACGGCTATATAAAAAATTATAAAAAAAAGTTATGATACAATATAATTATATATAATATATTTTTATTTTTTAATAAAATTAAAATATGTAATATAAAAAATATTAAGGTAAAATATAAAATAAACAGTTTTACATCTGCATTAATTGAATGTGGCTTAAAAAATATACATAATCAGATTATTTTTTAGAAAAAAAAAAACTCAATGACATATTTCTAATAATTTAAAGTAGTTAAATTATTGTGAACATTTCTCGAATTTTAAGTAATTTTATCAGAATATTTTTAGTTTAAGATGAGTGAATTAATTCTTTTTCCTTTTTATTAAGTCTAAAATTCATTTTTCCTTAAAGACCACCCAAATTTTTTTGAAATTATAAAAAGAATTCGAAATGTGTTGAACACTCCTTTAAAACGTTGTCCCTTTTTTTCTTTTTCTCTCTCTCTTTTTTTTTTTTAATTTTCGAACACGCTGATGGCGTGTCTGTGTCTGATACTATATCGAATAATTTTTTAAAGTACTAGGATCATAAAATAAGCCACAAGTACTAGGATCATAAAATAAAAAAAGAGTTCGAGGAGTAAGTGAAACTAGAAGCAGACAAATGGTGATTTAGCATTTTCAAAATCTCTATAACATTTTTTTTCCACAAAGCAATTTTATAAGGGTAAAATAGACATTTTAAACTTAAAAACCAAAGGTTAGAAGGTATTTGAAGATTTTAATACTTTAAAAAATAATTAATGTAAAATAAATACTTTAAACATAATAACTATATTTAACCCAAAAATAAGTACGATTAGAGAATGACATTCAATCCAGAGCGGACGATGATGTGTGCTGGGAGAGCCCCCCAGCTACTCAAACCCTCCCACCATCTAACTCTTCTTAAGTTGACTCTACCTCAAACACTCATCCACGCTCCTATTTCATTACCACTCTGTCACTGTCAGTGGTCCTCCTCATGTATGATCATTGTGCCATTTTTATTTTATTTAACCAATTATTTTATACACATAATAACTATATATTAAATACAATTTAATTTGAAATTAAAAAAAAAAAAAAAAAACTCAATCTACCTCGATTTTGTACTAATATGAGAAAACTGGTACAATTATTGTATAAATTATAATAGTTCAATATAAAATTAGCCCCTAGCGAATGGGCAATTATATATTATATATATATATAGATTGAGTTAAATTTATTTTAATCTCTGTGATATGAGAAAGTATCAAAAAAATTCCTATAAAAATTTAAATATATATCAAAAATCATCTTTATGTTATAAATAATGATTCACACAATCCATGATCAGCTTGATTTCAAGATATTTTTTAAATATTTTTTACACGACATGTAATAAATATTTTATTTTTCGCGGAGTACCTCTTTAACATTGTTAATGTCACTTGGTCATTGAAATTTTCCCAATATAGATAGATAGACTATAAAACAAAAGATAAAGCTCCCAACTCCCAAGTGAAGCTGCTGCCATTTGTTCATTTACCAAGAATCTTAATTAATGGAGGCTGAAGCTGAAGCTGGTGGCCGTACCTCCACTTGGACGAAACTTCTCCTACTTCTCAACTGCATCCTACTCATCCTAGGCAACTGTGGTGGCCCGCTCATCATGCGTCTCTACTTCATCAAGGGCGGCAAACGAATCTGGCTCTCCAGCTTCCTCCAAACCGCCGGCTTCCCCTCATTCTCATCCCCCTCGCCATCGCCTACGCATGCCGCCGCAGCTCCTCCAACACCAAGCTCGTCTTCATGAACCGTCGGGTTTTCCTCGCCTCCATAATCATCGGCGTCATCACCGGCGGCTGCAACTACTTCTACTCCTACGGCCTCGCGCAGCTGCCGGTCTCCACCGCGACTCTTATTGTCTCGACGCAGCTGGTTTTCAACGCGGCGTTCTCCTTCCTCCTCGTGAAGCAGAGGTTCACCGCGTACTCGGTGAACGCCGTCGTCCTGCTGACGGTTGGCGCCGCGGTGCTGGGATCAACTCGAGGGGCGACCGGCCGGCGGGGGTGACGGGGAAGGAGTACGCATTGGGGTTTGCTCTGGCGCTGGGGGCGGCGGCGCTGGGGGGTTTAATGCTGCCGTTGGTGGAGCTGACGTACGCGAAGGCGAAGCAGGCGGTTACGTACACACTGGTGCTGGAAATTCAGATGATGATGTGTGTTTTCGCGGCTGCTTTCTGCAGTGTCGGCATGCTCATCAACGGCGACTTTCAGGTCTGTAAGCACACTCCATGTATTTATATAATTTATTTTTTAATTAAACCAAAATATAAATTAAAAATTGAAAGATGAAATAATTTCAAATTTGCATGAATTAATATATGGTAAAAAATAAATATATTTGTGGGTATTTTAGTATACGAATATATATATTGACAACTTATATATGGTAGGCTGGTAGCTATATATTATAGGTTAATTTCTCTTGTTTAATTAATGGAACGACGAGTGAACAAAATAGACTCGATGTATGTGTAATTTAAATAAAATTTATTAAATATAGGTGATGAAAATATAATAATTTTAAATGTGCATGAGATGAAAATAATTGATTAAAGAGATAGCCATATTGTTAAATAAATAAATATATTAGAGGGTATTTTAGTCAATGAATGTTATGAAGATCAAAGTTACTATTTTAGAGGTTGAGCTTTAATAAATAGTGTGGTATATATATTAATAGAATAGACATTAATTTAATCATAATAATAGAAATATTGGCTGGATGTTGAACATTTTTTATTTTCATGAATTTTGATAATTTGATTTTGGTAAAAAAAGCAATATTAGCTATGCTTTTTTTATAGTATATGATTCGTTACATTCAATACATTCAAACTTAAAAATAAATTTAATATATCAATAATTTAAATGAATAAATACATTCACACAAAACAAACTACTATAAAAATTGGTATACTCATACATTCGTTGAATTCAAACTCATAATTTATAGTTGTGAGTTAATAATTAATAATATAAATAGATAGTCACTCGTAGAAAAAATCATGATGATAAAAAATATTTGATTCCGTATTAATAATTTTTTAATCTTCATAAATTTTGGTGATTAGGTTATGAAAACAATAATTTTGGTTTAAAAATAAGATTATTGCACATTTTGCCCAAACTATTGCATAAAAAAAAAAAACAATCTGGAGATACTAATTTTGTCTAGGAGGTGTAAACTATATATAATTAATATTGAAGTGAATTTCTGTAATTAAATAATATCACTTGGTTTATGTTGATGACTAATTAATCCATTTTAATGTAATAGTAAACGACCATGCATGTATAAGGGTAGTGAATTTGAAAAGTGTTGTTTAAAATAATATATATATATATATATATTGCAATTAAGAATTAGGGATGATTAGACTCTCTTTTCTTGAGATGTGATATAATTACATGTATAGACCCCTTGTTGTTTGGAAAATCGCATTTAGTATCCATGAAGTTTGCATTCATGTATAAATAGTCTATTTATTAATCAAAATTAACTGAATTTGTTGATATTGAAAAAAGAACTGAATGAAAATTGATATTTATCCTAGCTTATTGCAGGGCAAAAAATATATATTTTTTATTAAACTACCCTTATAACGGTGAAGATATAAACCCGCATTGACGTAGGTAGATGTATAAGAGTAATTTGGTCATAAAAATATTTATGTAATCAGCAATATATCAGTAATAAGTCAATTGGGGGTAAATATGAGATTTTATTTAATTTTTAGTTAATATCAGCAAATTCAATAAATTTTGACAAACGAATGAATTTATTTGTTAGACGAAAATAAACCTTAGAAGATTTTAACAAACTCCTTCAGATTAATTACAAATTTTTCATTATTAATATTTTATAAGCTCCCAACATCTTATTTTTAAAGCTTATACACTATATTTAAAAAAAAAAAATTATCAAACACTTTATAGTATTTTATAAAATATATTAAAGAACTTATACAGTCACCCAAAACACCCTATTAGTTATTTACTCAAATTATTTACCAACAAATAATGTGTTTTGATTTGCAGGCAATCCCAAGAGATGCAAAGCAATATGAACTTGGAGAAACCAAGTACTATTTGGTGCTCTTTTGGATAACCATTGTCCAACAATGCTTCTTCTTGGGCTGCATTGGAGTAGTGTTCTATGCTTCATCCCTACTTTCCGGCATAGTAATCACGGTTTCGCTCCCCATCACAACGTTGTTGGCCGTTGTTTTTTATCATGAAAAGTTCCAACCAGAAAAAGGGGTTGCCCTCTTCCTCTGCCTTTGGGGATTCACTTCGTATTTTTTTGGCGAGATGAAGCAGAAAAAGGTGAAAAATAACAATGTTGATCTTCAGTGGAGAAACAGTAGAAACGATTGACTTGAGTGTTGCTAATCCTTAATTTTTAGGAGTAGTCGTTCAGTCTAAATGTATTGTTGGAACATACTCCATACTCTCAGAGATTGTTCACCAACTTGTAAATGGTAAAAAGTTGTTGTACTTATATGTTTGGTTAGCTTACTTTATTCGTACTTGATTTCTTATAAGTTTTGATTCTATATACTAATGCTTACGTAATATTTTTAATTATCAATTTATTGGTATATTATATGGATGGACTGAGTGCAATACTTTTTGGTCTACTGGAGGAGTACATGTGCATATTAATGTATATTAATGTGGGATGGAAATCTTTTAGCAACATTCACTCAATTGAATTCTCTCGCCCCCCTACTTACATCAATATTTACACACGGATTCATTTTAATAAAATTATACTCTGACACCACTTATTATGAGCCCGTATCCATCGTCAAAGAATTTGTACTAAGAAGGAGGGATTTCCACTTCATCAACACCCCAAAATATGAAAAACTTGTAAAAAATAACACGTGTGGGAAAACGGAAACTTAAATTCATAATAATTAATATAAATAAATAATAAAAACATATAATGTGCTATCTAGCCCTCGGAAAAATATAAGAAGAAAAAGAATTTATGTATTAGATTGGGCTGAAATACAAATTGGAGTGAGCCCAATAGTTCTTGAGCGAACCCAACAATAGCTCTTGAGGGAGCCCACATTTTCCCGCTACTTTTTCACTTTTTTACATTATTTGCCACCCTTTTTCGCCATTTTCGCCGCAAAGATTTTCTCTGTCACTTAGTTGTGGGTGTGTGTTTGTGCATGTGGGTGTGGGTGTGAAGTGCAGGGGAAGGTGATGAATTCGAGAGAGATAACTTTGCTTTCCGCGGCAGCAGTATTGGGTGCGGTGACCTCCGCTATCTCCGTCAGCTTGTTCTTCAACTTCAGAAGCCCCAAGAAGCGCTGCTCGGAAAACGGCGTCGAGGAGAAGAAATCTGCTCTTCAGAGCCCATTTGATCCCGCAAAGCGAAAAGGGTCGGTATTATTTGGTTCCTTTTTTGAGTTTTTTTTTTTTTTTTTGTTTTTATTGGAGATGGTGGCAAATATGGTCAATTCCTACTGTGTGTCTCTTCACTCGAAATGTATTGGAATGATCAGAAGAGAAGAGGGTTTTAGGGATGAAACTTTCAATAATCTTGAGAGTTTGAAATGCAAGTTACAAAGTCTATATCAGCATTATGTTTTAGTTTTTTTTTTTTCCTCGGTGAATACTGTAGATTGCTTGTTAATTTGAGGTTGCAGAACGATTTGGGTTTGACGAAGTGTTCGAACTTGGAATAAGTTCTTGCAGTACTTTGAAATTTTCATTGTTTGGGAAGAAAAACACATAAGGGAATTATACTATTTTCGTTTCGATGAGAAATGTTGTAGTGTTTTGAAACTGTGAATTTGGAGCTAAGGATTTCAAGTATAAATCCTTACCTAAGAAAAACTTTGATTGAGAATTTTGAATTTGACGGCCAAGCTCTCGAGTCACGCATCAATAATGTATAGTTCTAGGCAGGAAATCAAGCATGGATTTAAAAGTTTGTAGCAGGGTTTTCAAGATTATAAAAAGATCCGGAAAACTTCTAATTTTCATTCCCTTGGTATGTTGATTTGGGTTGCAGATATCTGTCCTGGGATGACTATTTTATGGCAATTGCATTTCTTTCAGCTGAGAGGTCCAAGGATCCCAACAGACAGGTTTCATTAAATTATTATACTATTAAAACAAGAGAGAGAAAGAGAGAGACCATTAAGATGAGTTTAGTTTTCCTTCTGTTTATCATACTAAATTTAATTTTTTTAATTTTTATGGTTTGTTGTAACATCTTATTTACTTCTCAGAGAGAGAGAGAGAGAGAGACAACATTTAGATGAGTTTAGTTTCCCTTCTGCGTATCATACTAAATTTAATTTTTTAATTATTATGGTTTGTTGTAACTTCTTATTTACTTCTCCTTTTCTATAGGTTGGTGCTTGCTTGGTGAGCGAAAAGGGAATAATACTTGGTAAGATTGCTTGATTGAATGAGTTTTTTCTACGAAAACTTTCATCATTAATTTTGAGAATGATCATTATTGTTAGACTGTTATATCTTTCTACTTGGCTTATCATTTGTTGATGTCAGTTCGAGGTCCTGAGCATCTGCCAACCTGGCAATTACTAAGTAAAAAATGTCCTTCTCTTGCAGTTTATTCAGCGATTGATCCCGATAGCATGTAGATTTTCCCATTTGAATGTTCAACAGGACCCTGCATGCATGACTAGCTATTGCGGGAACGATTACAATTGCTAATACTCTAATTTTCTGTTGGTTAACTTTTAGGGCAGTAATGTTTAGATTTTTTGTCTTCTGAGCAATTTGAGACTGGTCCTTAGTGCAGATTAGCAGGATGCATTTGGGAAACCACAATTTCTTTTAGTCAATGATAGAATCAGAGATCATTAGACTCCAGAATTTATTTAGTCAATTACAACATAGACTATTTCACTCGCTGACTGATCACTTATAGTGAAAGCACGTGGTCTTGACTTGCTACCTATTGGCTTTTTCCGAAAAGAAATCTGAATTTTTTCTCTTGAATGTGTTTGAACCTTCAAGCTTGTGGTCTATGTTGTTATGCATGCAATTGTTGATAAGGATTTGAAGTACTGGATTACTTTCTGTTTATCATAATAATCAAGCATGTGACTGTTTTTAGACCCTAAAATCCTTCTTAGCAAGCAACCTCATAGTCATGATGTTTATAGAAAAGCTCAAGCTACTGTTGGCATTTTGTTTCATTGAAGGCATTGGCTACAATGGGTTCCACCACGTGGTTGCTCACATGACAAGCTTCCATGGTCTAAGGTTTGAAGTCCTCTCTACCTCAAGATGAAATATAGATTCAATGTTTAAAATTTGAGTATCTCTTACTTCCTACCTGATATATCAGAAATCCAAGAATGGAGATCCCTGGAAACAAAATACCCGTGAGTACTATAATTTAGTAATGAGTACATGTCTCTTACCATTGTTTTTATGCATTTACTTGTTTTCAACCTCCTTTTGAAGTCTTTGCATTCTCCTTAATACCAAAGTTGCCACGGATCAACTTTTTGTGGTTTCTTGCAGTTATGTATGCCATGCTGAAGTCAATGCTATCTTGAACACAAATCATGCATCTGCTGCAGGGCAAGTTAGTTCTAGTCTCATCTGATGTGTCAGTTTCCTTTATTTCTTTCAGTATTCAGGTTTGGCATTTCTGATTGTATGAATTTACGTGAATTACCACTGCAGAGGCTTTATGTTACAATGTTTCCTTGCAACGAATGTGCAAAGATAATTATTCAGGTGAGTAGAAGCTTCTTTATTGTAATTGGTAACTCGAGTCATGCACCTACTACAACTACTTGCTAAATATTTGAAAGAGGTTGTAATGCTGCCCGTTGAATGTTATATAGTACATGGAGGGAGAAGGTGACTAAGGCGTTCACTGAATCTGGTGTCTGTAATTATATGGAATCCCAGATGTTAGTTTCATCATTTTTTTATAGTGAAAGAGTCACTTTCAGGTAAGAAGGACTTGCAACTGAAGAAGCAAGGACACTGCTGAATTAACAATTTCAAATAATTTATAATCTAATATCTGTGGCCGTTGGCACTTGTAACTGCATTTTTCTAAACTACATCCCAAGTGGGCATTTCTTGGTTATCATGAATATATGTCTCATGAGACGCAGACGTTTGTATTACTCAATTCAATCACAGATATAAAAATTAATCCCGTAATATTTGAGGGACATTCTTTCCTCGAAATTGCTGTTATTAACATCTAAATTTTTCACTATTCCTCCTGTTTGTTGTGTCATCCACCCTCTCACCCATACATCTAATGCTTTACCTTTCAGCTTGCTGGCATAAATCTGATTTTCTTAGGAACTGAAAGTCTTAATTTTGCAGTCAGGTGTCGCAGAGGTTATCTACTATGTGGAGAAGAGATTGGAAAATCCAGATGCTGCCTATGTTGCTTCACACAAACTTCTATCTATGGCAGGTGTAAAAGTAAGCTAACATACTTTCTCCGCAAGGCTTTCTGCTATCTTCTTGATCTTAAAGATTATCATCAAGAACCTTCAAGGAAAAGCTTTCTCTGTCAGATGCATGCTTCTCTCTCTTCCACAAAGGAAAATCCAGTAAAAGTTTCAAAGGCAAAAAGAAAAAAAAAGAAGAGAAGTTTTAGTATTTTATTAGATCTAAACCTTTTAACTAGTATTTCTATCTATGACTAGCTTATATTGACGTCAAAATTTCTTGCTTCTAAGGTAAGGAGACATCAGCCGCACATGGGAACAGATCGTGATCAAATTCGATGATCTTTAGTAGCTTTCAAGACAGCCGCATCACCAGTATGTTAACCTTCATCTATTCTATCACTGCACCAATGCTGCACGTTTCACCACCACTCAATTCCCTCCTCCTTGCATCTGCACCAGACGAATGAAACTGCTTCCAATATCCTTTTACTATGTGTTTTGCTTGATCCCACGAAAGTAGCAGTTCCCAAGTCGAAAACCTGTGTTGTTTGCTTGCCTTGATAATAAAAGCGGAAGTCTTATAGGGTGGATGCGGAACTTCAATTGTATTGGTAATTGAAACCAGTGCACTTACCCTTTGTCTTTTAATGTTACGCATCGGCATATTTGCTGTGGTATGTACTTGTGGAGATTATAGCAATTTGTATGATCATCTCCTGTCCTTCAAGAAACATGGAGAATTCGGCTGCAATTGCAAAGTCTCCTGCTGTATTTTCCCAATGTTGTCAACTTTTGAGTGCCTTGGCAGCATGTATGATGAACAAGAATTGCACTCCCATCCTTGAATTTAGATAAAATTGAAATATTACAATACACTTTATGTAGCTGTATATTACTTTGGAATTTCTGGCTAATTTTATATTGAAAGTATTTCAACTTCTTATATTTGGTGAACATTGATGGATTTAAAATACTTCTGACATGAAGTTAATTCAAATGACTTTTCCAAATTCTTCCTTCAAAACAAATGTATCAAATCAAATGTGGTGTTATAAATTTCTCCTTAAAATTGAATGTCTATGAGAATTTGTAATAATATGACAGTAAATGGTGTCAGTGTAATGTTATCGAAATGATTTTTTTTTCCCTTTTTATATATGCACTTAATTTTTGAAAAGGTGTTTTTTATATAATAGATGGTTGATGAATACCAGTCCAATATGGGGCAAACTTTTATGACATATTATACTATGATCTAACAGTTCGGACCCATCACCATTTTAGGATACCATAGCCATTTACGTAAGCCTTATTTGTGAGTCTTCGTAAAATAGATAATTGTTGCCTTGTAAGCTATCTAAACATAATATATCGCTTATCCGGAAAATTGAATAAACAAAAAAGATAACAGTTTCCTAAAAATATTAAGATATGAACAGAAATGAATTTCAATTCTTGGGAATTGTTTGTGTATGATGTCTATTTGCATATTTATTTTTTTTTTGGAAAAAAAATATAATGTAAATTGATTATTTACATTTTTTAATTAATTGATAATTACATTTATAGCTCTTGACTTATAGTTTATTTACACAAATCACTTGTTTTTTTAAAAGTAATTATACATACACTCACCAGAAATATTTATCATCATTTCAGCAAACTACCTATCATTATGTTTGTTTTTATTTTGTGATAACTACACTCCCCTATCCTGGGGTTTGGTGTAATTATACATAAACTCCTTGTAGTTTGAAAAATTTCATCTAGCACCCATGAGGTTTGTTTCCCTCTAACAAATAAGTCTCTTCATGTCAAAATTTAACGAAATTGTGATGTTTTAATAAAAAATTGAAAAAAGAATCTATATTTACCATTGATTTATTTATTATTGACTTGTTGCATGTCAAATAAATATTTTTATGACCAAGTTATTCTCATACATCTTCATGCGTTAGTGCACGTGAGGAGATATATCTTCACTGTTATAAGGGTAGTTTAGTTCGAAAAAAATTATTTGACTTACAATAAGTCAATTACTAATCATCGATGATAAATATCATTTTCATTCAATTTTTTTCTGTTACTATCAACAAATCCAGTAAAATTTGACTAATGGAGGGATTTATTTATTAGAATGAAACAACATCAAGGTGGTAGATATAATTTTTCAAATCACAGAGATTTACGTGTAATTACAAAACTTCAATGAAAGAGAGATGTAATTATCTCTTTTATTCTCGGTCCCATCTCGGAGATGGCCGAACATGCCAATGTTTTGGTTCATTACAGAACACATTATCTTGGTAGTTTTAGCTCATTTGGTCCGTATTCAAATGTAATCCAAACACTCATAAATATATATACAATATATATATATATATGTATATATATATATATATAATAATTCAATCCACCTACAAACATGTGAGATATGGCGAGTGCGCAATACACACAATAGCTCTCTTCAAACTATGTCCCCAACATGTATTGCACCAATATGGAAAGGTAGCGCGGATGAAGTTCACCTTGAGGAAGCCATGAGAGGCGGGCAAACCTAGTGAGATGGAGGAGCAATAGAGGCCATTGTCCTCTACAGACAGAATGCCAACAGTAAACAACTAAACAAAGTTGTAGGTAAAACGTCATAGCATGAAAGAATTTCATAGTACGATCACCCCTGGCCATCCAATTGACCTTGCTCTTCTGTTTATATTTGACTACCTCATCCCTTAACAAAACATTCAACTCCATCCGTAGTTGATCACATCTCTGTTTGGACCCCTTAATGCGGCAACCTTGCCTCATCTTCTCCAATTCCTGCTCAATCCATTGTATATATTGTTTAGCACCAACGAAAGATCTAGAGCTCCAAAACATCAACTTGACTTGACAATTTTTACATTCCGTAGTACCACTTCTAGATCTGAGTCATCAAACAACCAACCTTCTCGTATCAACTTCTCACACTCATTTGGATGAACCCAACACACTTCAAAGCGAAAGTTTTGTGTTGAAATTCGACACCGTTTGTGCTTTGAGTGGATAATGTGACTAAAATTGGAACGTTGATCTAGATATAGTGAACTGAGGTGGAATATTGTTACTGTGGAAATATTAGTGCTAGAATTGAAGAAGGAATAGGGCAAGGTTAGGGTTATAAGTTAGACAAATCCCCTTTTAAAAACTTTAAGAAACACCACCTCAACGCATTTCGATCATATTTGGGGACTCTGGTAGGAGAGATCCTCAAATTGCACTAAAATTAAATCTAATATCACTAAATTGCCACTCTGTATTTGTGGGTCCAAAATGCCACCCATTAATCTGCTGGACCAAAGTTGCAATTTAGCATGTTCATGCTTCTCACCAATTAAATTAAAGTCTGCTTTAGGGCATAAAAGTTCCATGCCCTATGTGACAAAGGGCTACCATTCTAGTGTGAGACCATGGTGCGGGTTACTCTTGCTCCAAGCCTTATGCGAATTATTGCCCCTCATACTCTTCCATTAGAACTAGAACAATACCTATTTTCAATATTTTTTCCAATTCAAAGACCCCTCTATTTAAACCAAAGAGAGGAACTATGAGTTTAGCCTGAGAGGGCAACACATAGAAAGGAAACAAAGTGGCTACCGGTATTTTCAGTCCTCCTTCAGATTTTCTATAAAAAATTGAAGAAAAAAAAATAATATGCAAGTTGTTTTTCTTATTATGAAAAGATAACGATTGCGTGACTTGCATGTACTTTTTTCCATTAATTTTCTAACAAAACTTGGCAGGAGGACTAAAAATGTGATTGTTTTCATTAATTTCGTGAGCAATTGGATTGAAAAATGTGTTGTACCTAGGCTATTAGATGGGAAACATAATTTTTCAAAAAAAAAAAAAAAAAAAAGAGGCAATTTGTCATAATGTTTTGGATTTGTTTTTGAAATAATATAAAATGGTTTAAATAAGTGGTGTATGTTTGATGTTGGGATTTGGGAGACAAATGTTACTGTTGATTGTCAAATCATTTTTTTTTATATTTATAAATATGTATATATATAATATTATATGTTTAATGTTGCATTTTTTGTTGACAAAAAATATTGTTCATTGTCAAATCATATCTTTTATAATTATATTTATATATATAAGTGTGTGTATATATATTATACATAGAAAATTCAAAAAAAAAAAAACACCCAGATAAGGTGTAAAAATAGAAAAACAAACATTGGGTGTGTTTTGTTTTGTCTCCGGAAATGCCCAAAACAAAACAAGACACAAAAAACAAACAAAGCCTATGTTTTCAATAATCAACAAGAAAAACAAAATAAATATTTTAAAAAATAAAAATTCAAGATGTAATTAATACAAATTTCTAATAATTTAAGTGGGAAAAAAGATAGGAAAATATTAAAACAAAAAAGAAAAAGAAAAAAATATCGAGAAAGGAAAAGGCTAACTCAACCATAGTTAAGTTAACAAAAAGAGCCGTAGCGGCCCCAGAGTCTTTCATTCATCCATTCTTCTCTCTCCTTCCATTTTCCTCTCTCTCTCTCTCTCTCCCCTCCGATCCCTCTAGCCACCGCCACAGCTCGTCTTCGTCCCTACGATCGATCGGACGACGCCGTGAAACACTCCCTTCTCCGTCTCTGTCGTCTGTGTATATACATACTCTTCCTTCATATTTACATTTGTTCGAGATTGTAACTCCCCCAGATCGAAGCTTCGTGCAGATCCGTGTCCTGTCGCTTCCTCTCTTGGTTTGCTCGCGCTCTTTTGTTCTCAATCTTTGTGTTCTTTACAGCTTGCTAATGTTTGTTCGTTTGAGTCGGTGTGAAGATCTAATTTGATTGCAAATTGGAAGCCAAAACCGAAAACTAGGGTTTCGATATTTGCCAACCGAGGTTTCGGAATGGGCGGTTAACTGGAAACGCACATGGACATATATTTGCTGTTGAGAAGATATGTCCGCATGGATTCAATTTTTGTTTCCCCCTTCTCGGGTACTGCGTGCTGCCGAGCATGCAAGAATGTTATCTAGGTTTAATAATCTTTTGGACTCCATTCGGATTTGTGGAAAGAGCGAGTAGTTCGTTCACTGGCAATGTGAAAACTATTACAGAGGCATGGGTAGTACTTAATATGTGTGCGTGTTGGGCAGAGTTGAATTAAGCATAGTAGGATTAGATGTCCTCCCAGAGATTACTGGAGTCTGTTCAGTCTCCTTGAGTTAGCGAAAGAGTAGCTTAATGCAATAGTTTCGGGGTGTATGGTAATGTGGTGGGAGAGAAGGGGAGGAGTTGAGACCTGTATCGTTTACCTATGTGATGGGTGAACAGGATATTGGTCTCACGTGGTATTGGGTTGAGGAAGGATTTTGTCCAACTCCTTCGGAGTTGAATGGATATGAAATTCATATCTAGGATTGAATTATCCTCACCTACCATTCTCTATCAGTAACTTCCTATGAAGTGTTGGAACTCCAACCCCTCCCTGAACCTCCCGACCTAATACACACCCAAAGAGGTGGGAGTTCGGATGGGTTCATGACCTTTGGAGTCATTAAAGACCTCATCATAGCAAGCAATCAGTTCTCTATGCACTCGAGCTGTCTTATATGATATAATTGACCAAGTGGTGCTGTTTGTCTACTGTAGTTGTTCTTATTACCTTGTTCTCTTCTTAGAAGAACAATGTTGGTTGGAGATGGAACTTTTTATGTTAGTATATCTTTTAAAAAATATCCAAATTTGTGATGTGTAAAAAATCATTTAAAACTATGATGAAATGATATGAACAAAGAAAAAGAAATTGTCAAAATGTATCTGATGTTGGGACATGGTCTTCAGCATTTACTGATAATATGTTGCTCTAGATTTTTTAGATGAAATTGTTATGGGATAATGCACCAGTTTATTTTATTCACTTTTTTATAAGTTGTAATAATGAATAAGATTTGAGAGTTTGTAAAGTGTTGGGACGTTAAGTCTTATTTTGCTTTTGTTGTAGCCTAATCTATTTGATTGATCCTTTCTTATTTATTGGATGTGGAGTTTTCTGTCATTGTAATTTTCTTCTTCTCTTCCTTCAATTAGAATCTTTTTCCTGACCGAGGTTTTGTCTTGACTTGACCTTTAGGCCACCTGATGCTGTTTGGATGACATTGGCACTTGTGTCGGACGATGAATTCAAGTATGTTGGCTGGAGAGCGAAGGTATGTGATGATCCTCAATAATAAGACCCCCTTTTATAAGTTCAGGAACCTGTCATTCTTCTTGCTTTACCAGATAAATGTTGGGTTAATATCCCCTGATTACTGCTGGTTGATCTGTGCATTCTCCTCCTATTAATATAACATGCTGAAGCAATCCGTACACCCAAGAGGAAAAAGAGCATTCATAATAGAAAACCTAATAGTAATACTTATTACAAATGGGGCAGTACTTGAAGAAAGAAGTTTGAAAAGACCGCACGTATTGCTATGGTACGAATATCATCAACTTGTGATAATCCATCATTTGGTACTTTTGGCTAGCGGCAAGCCAAATCAATTTTATGTTTGTTATGAACTATTTAGTAGAGTTGTGATCTTCATCCCCCTTTCACCCCTGATGGGATGGGTTTTTTTTTTTTTTTTTTTTGGGGGGGGGGAGGGGGAGGGGCGTATTCATAAGGGTTTTGTCTGTTAGGAGTTGCAGTTCTCTCCTTAAATGACTTATTTATACTGATAAATGAAACACAAAGCAAAAGAAAAAAAAAAAAAAAGGATGGAAAATTTCAACAAATTGCGGCTGCATTTATGTTTTGTATCTTGATGTTCCCATTTCTCTTTGAAAACTGATGCCGTAGTTGGGGTATCAAGATTTTTCTTTCTCCATTGTGATTCAGATGTGAGGCTGTATGTAGAAAAATCTACTAAAGAGCAAACGTTATTTTCTCTCGTGTGTAAGAAGGCTGTAAGTATGTATTTATGCCTCCTTTTCCGTGTAAGATACTTGGGAGGTAATCCTTTTCTCAATATGAGGCTTGATTGATTTGACACCTTTATTGAAGTCGAATCAAATAATCATTGTGGAGAGGCATGTACAGAAGCAACTCTTTTTGATACCGGGACTGTCTAGTTAGATATTTTGCATTTAGATAGAGTGATCTGCGTTAATCTTCTGTAGAAAGAATTGACTATTCGGTAAATAAAATTTTGTATATAATATCTTATCTTTCCTAAATGTACGTGCTCCTATTTAAATTAGGATATCCTTGAGTTTGTTAATTCATTTTGTGGGTACCTTGCTACTCTCTTTCTCTTTCTTGTGTGTTTTGCTGTCTCTATCATTGTGGCTTTATTCTCTTGAATGAGATAGATGGATTGGATTCCATTTTGTGTTATATTCCATTTTGTAACTCCTTTACTTATGTTCTTTTACATATGTGCAATATGCATCCCTTTCAGTAGGGCTCTATGTTACTTTATGCACTTATTTTTTATGTGTATTTCAATCCTAAGGTCCAAGTGTGCTAGTCTTTTGTTGTTTATGTTTTTACCATTATAAATTTCATGTTGTCAAGGATTTTTATGGTTGTACTGCACTTTTATCCTTATTCTTTTTCCGTGTGAAATGATTGTATTGAGTTTTGATTCCATGTTGTACATTGTGTATTATTTTCTACCTTTCTGGGTTAATCTTCTGTAGGTAGCTAGCATTTTTAATTTTTTGTTGTTTCTTTTTGCAAGATCTTTGTGGAGATTAACTTTGTGTGTATTGCCTTGCTAGTTTATAAGATATCGGAGATCATGTTGGTGCCCCTTTATGTACTTTTCAGTAGCAGGTTGCTGATTTTAGTGGTATGACCCAGTGGTTTATGTTTACTTTATTTTCTTAGATGGGCTTCTGCAAGAAGGGGTGGCATGACTTTTTAGGAAAAGTTGCTGTTCCCAAACCTCTGAATTTGCCGAGCCAAAGGTACTTGTATCCCTTCTTTCTCTTTTTTCCCCTGGCTTCTCCTGTCTTTCTAAGCTTTGTATTTTTGGGTGTTGCTTTCTGAAAAAAGTGTCATTTTATTTGAAGGTTGGAGAATCATGGTCTGGATCCCAATGTTGAAATTGTTCCCAAGTAAGTGCAGATTGGTTCTTTATTGACTGATGCAGCATGAATGTTACTTAGTTCTCAAATTCATGCTGGTGCAATTTTATTCAACAGAAGCTCCTCGGTTGTCAGGAGCATTCTTCATACTTTCAGTATGTTTTTTGTTTAAATTGATCTCAACTTTGTTCCTAAATAGGGGTACTCATAGTTGGGGAAGCCGCTCATCTTCCTCTAGTTCAAATCCGTGGATCTCTTCTTCGTTGTCACCAAATGCTGAAGGTGGTAACGTTTCGCCTACTCATCTCAGTGGCCGCCCTTCATCAGGTGGAAGTGGTACTCGACCATCAACTGCAGGTAGTGATAGAACGTATGAACCTGCTGCGAGTGCTTGGGGTTCAAATTCTAGACCTTCATCAGCTTCTGGGTCATTGTCCT
Source organism: Sesamum angolense (assembly GCA_034509725.1). Taxonomy (NCBI): domain Eukaryota; kingdom Viridiplantae; phylum Streptophyta; class Magnoliopsida; order Lamiales; family Pedaliaceae; genus Sesamum; species Sesamum angolense. The sequence goes on along the minus strand of JACGWL010000005.1, from coordinate 8,039,548 downwards.
CAAATCAGACACCATCAGCATCTTTGCGCCCTAGGAGTGCAGAAAACAGACCTAGTAGTTCCCAGCTTTCAAGGTTTGCGGAGCCTGTGTCCAAAAGTTCAGTAGCATGGGGTCCAAGCAATACTGCTGAAAGATTGGTAGGATTTGGTGTCTGTGTCTTTAGTTTTCATCACTTTATACACTTGCATTGTATGCGAATAAACTCACTTACCGAGTTATTCTCCTTGGGGATATTGGATTTATTGTGGTTATCCATGTTCATGGTATGTGTATCACCAATTGTAGTTTGTACAATTGCATGTTTATAATCAAAGCATCTGAATACCCTGTTATATCTATCCAAATTGTACTGATGCATGGTTTGTTTATGGGCTGAATGTGTGTAAACTTGCAGGGTGTAAAATCCTCCAAGGAAGATGGGTTCTCACTGAGTTCTGGAGATTTTCCAACTCTTGGTTCTGAGAAAGACAATTCAGTGAAGAATATTGAATCAGAAGGTGGTCATATGCACATGAATAACTATGCATCTGTCATGATTACATCCAGTATTGCATTCAAATTTGTCTCCATAGTTGTCATTTCTGTGCATTTGTAGTGCCAAGGTCTTGCATTTCTGGCCCTAAATGACCTATGTTAATCATTTGCTTATGATGATATGCTAAGTTTAGAGGCTGTTGAGTCTGCTGTTTGAGTGAGTTGGGAAATTCCTTTGCATTGGTTTAGCTTTTATGATGTGAAAGCCTGTGGCTGTAGCCTAGATTATTTCATCTGTGAATTCTCAATATACTTGAAAATGTGAATCCCATTGATCATGCATGGCAAATGGGCAGGTCAGGTAGGACCAAAGTGGGTTTAGTATGGCATGGGTTGGTAAAAAAATGGTCCAAGAACATGGGCCCAGGACGGGGTGAACAGGTCCAATGCAAAAAAGAATAAAAGTAAAAGAAAATTATGGTATTAATTTTACAGCTTATTCCATTTCTTATCTATATCTTAATCATTTTTTTGCCTTAACATGATTGGAGATGTGAAGATGTCTTAGAATTTTGTGAAGTAAAAGAAAATTATAGAATTAACTCTTTTTTAATAAAAAATATTAACTTTATAATTTTTCTGGTTTGACCCAATTTGGACCCATTTCAGAATTAAGTTTCATTGACGTCCAGTAGAGCCCAACTCCATTCTCCAAATCTAAAACATCTTAGGCCCAACCCAACCTAGCCCAGCTTTCCATCACTGCTCTTGATTATGTGAGTGGTATTTGCGGTTTGCATAAGTCCTGTTGTTTTGGTTGTCGCTAGTCTTGCTCATGCATGTAAACAAATTTTGGGGTTGATGCTTGAGAGATAGTTGTAGGCATATGATGTACTGACCATTGGCTGACTTTCGTGACAGATCATGGTCGTCCTAGCTCAGCTTCTGGTAGATTTGCTCAGACAAAAGAGGATACAAAATCCCAGGCTGGTCTGCGCACAGCTGTCTTCTGAATCTCTGCCACTAATTCAGTTTCTGAAGAAATATGCTTAACAATGTGCTTCTTTGAGTGCAGATGCAAAGCGTGGAACTGTGAATACATGGAGGGCAGATGGTTCCCGCAGTGCAGAGGATGATATGCACCCTAGCATGGAGAAATGGCAAGGGGATCCCCATCAATATTTTAACTCCAACACTGCTCCTCAGCATTTTGACGCATTTCGTGGCCCTCCTATGAATGGTCCAGCTGGTGTGTGGTATGGGGGCCGTCCCCGTGGTCCTGCATTTGGAGCTCCTGTTGCTCCTGGTGGCTTTCCGATGGAACCATTTCCTTATTATTGTCCTCAGATTCCACCTCCGCCTTTAGCAGGTCAACAGCCAGTTCCACCACCAGGGGGTGGTCCTAGAGGACCCCATCCCAAAAATGGAGATTTATACAGGCCACAGATGCCAGATGCCTATGCACGTCCAGGTATGCCATTTAGGCCTGGCTTCTACCCTGGCCCCCCTGGCCCAATGGCTTTTGAAGGTTATTATGGCCCACCAATGGGGTATTGCAACAGTGAACGGGAAATCCCATATATGGGCATGCCAGGGCCCCATGTTTATAATGGTTATCCAGCCCCTGCTCCTGATATTGGTAATTCCCATGGGAGAGCTGCTGGACGTGGTCCTTCTGGGAAAGCATTGCCAGAACAAGTGGAAGCTGATTATTTGGAGGATGCTAAAGGACCAAAAAGAGTTCCTCTAAAGAACCATAATGAACGTGACCAGAGAGAGGAAGGAGATAATCGTGAACACAACATGCAATCTAATGTTGCATATCCTGGAAGAAGCCGTCTTCCTATGATGCCCTCCAGAAAGAATGAGTGGGGGGCTGAAGAGGACACAGAAGAAGCTACATTTGCCAGGAGGAGTGCACCAAATGAGAACTCTTCCCGCAGTTGTGAACCTAGGGTTCATTCAGCAGATGGTATGAAAGTGAAGTCATATGAAGGCATGGGTAATGCGAAAGCAGTTAATAATAATTGGACAAATAAATCTGAAAGTATATCATCATTTCCTCCTGAAATGCCTCAACTGCTCCGAACTAGTGAAAGAGATTCATCAATACCAACCACAACAAAAAATTCAGCTCTCATGCATAAAATTGATGGTTTAAATGCAAAAATCCGTGCTTCTGATGGACGGAATGATGCTCCGAATACTTGTATCAGTGAAGAAGAAAGAGATGGGTCTCAAATAGTGGATAGGAAGATTAATAATTATAATGGTGATGATGAGAATACTGCTGGATCTTTTGAAAGCACTCCCATCTCTGGAAATCATGTCTCGGTCCAGCATGAAGTGATTGTTCCTGTTGGTGATAAGCCAATGCAGCCAACAACCATTGCATCTAGGTCTGCTAAGAAAAATATGGTTATGCTATGTTTGAGATCTATGCACCCTTCCTTTCCCCCTCTCTGCAATTACATCTGTGCCCATTGCTAAATTACTTTTTGATCTTCCAGGAGATCATATTATGGTGGGCAGGGTAGAGTGGATCATCTTAGCAAAGGAAAGTTCAACAACCAGGATGTTGATGGATGGCGTAGGAAGCCCCTGACGGTTGAATCCTCAAGTGTAGCTGCAGTCTCATATGTGTCTGCACCTAATGTCCCCGCACATTGCCCTAATATTGTTGTGGATGCTTCTGAAAATTCTGAGGTCGATCCTGCAGGGAAGGTTGAAGGTGATTCAGTTGAAACATATGATTCAACTGATATTCAGGCACAGGTTTGTACTATAATTTTGTTGCTTTTGTTCCTCACTTGTTGAGTAAATCTTTTAGTTTTCATGTGGCCTTATGTTCATGTACTCGACAGCGTGCCAAGATGAGAGAGTTGGCAAAGCAACGTGCCCTGCAACTTCAGAAGGAAGAGGAAGAAAGAACAAGGGAGCAAAAGGCCAAGGCATTGGCTAAGTTGGAAGAATTGAACAGGCGAACAATAGCCGGTGAAGCTGCAAGCGAGAAGGCTGAGAGAACCCAGTCCATTGCTGACATCCGAGAACAAGAAGAAACACATGCACTTGGTGAAATGGTGACTGTTGCTCCCAAGTTCCAGCAACCTGGCCATGATCTCATAACCATTCCTGATGTTATTGCTGTAGACAGGGACAGTAATGTAAATCAGGCTGGGGAGTCTGTTGAATTGTGCAGAAACTCGCCTGGGGATAAACAACAAATTGGTTCAGTGGAATCTAATGTGCCTTCTCTCCCTGTGCATGAAGATGCTCATAATGGCAGTGCTAAAAAGGTAGCATCTCAATTGAATGATGGAGGCATCTCGAGGAACAAGCGAGCAGGCTATAAGCAGAAGCAGAATAGTTCTCTGCCAAAGAGCTTTAATGAAAAATCTGAATCGAATGTTGCATCTGAGGTGCAGAAAGATGATACCCATGCGGCTACTGTTGTTACATTGTCTGAGGGTCCTTCAACTGAAATCAAGCTAAGTGAGTCAAATCTGCCCAATTGCTCCACTACTGTGGTTGAACCCTCTGTCCTTCAAAAAAAGAAAAGTAATAAGAGTAGTAAAAATAAGCCTAAAATGGACGAGACGCCAGCAGTTCCTGCTTTACAGCCAGTGATGCCAAATGTTAATTCTGGAAAGGAGTCAATTGACAGTGGTGAGTCTAAGAATTCTGTGTCGAATTCGAATAGCTCTGTATCAGCAGTGATTGAGCCTGATAGAGGGGTGCAGGCTCAGGAGGTATGCTCACCCAATGAAGAATCCCAAAGCAGGGTATCAAACCAGTGGAAACCTCCTTCCCGTAGAGTGCCAAGAAGTCAACAAGCTAATAGATTCGTCGAGAAGCCTCATGGCACTGATGCTGTTGTGTGGGCTCCTGTGCGCACGCAGAACAAGGCTAAGGGTTCTGTTGAAGCAAGTCAGAAATCTATCCAGGAATCAGCCAATCCAACAAAGGGTGATAACTTGGCACAGAATAGTTCAAAAGGCAAGAGGGCTGAAATGGAGAGATATGTTCCGAAGCCTGTCGCAAAGGAGCTGGCTCAGCAAGGAAATGTACCTCCTTTGTCATCTTCAATTACCTTGTCCAGATCAACTGAGGGACCTGGAAGGGAACAATCTGGGTCAGACACTTCTGCAGGTCCACTGCCTGTGAACTCTGCAACTGGACATCTTGGATCTAGTGCTGAGATTGAGAGTGATGGCAGCCATAACAAGCATAAGAAAGATCATGGGATGTGGAGACAAAGGGGTTCAACAGATGCATCTCATACAAAAGGTGCACATCTTGGGCCATCTCCAGTGTCTGAGCCAAGCAAAGATGTTCAACAATCTGAGGAACATGTTCAATTAGTAAAGAGTGAAAAAGATTTAGGAAATGCTGAAACCAAGAATTCAAGCATCGCCAACACTAGTGACGGCTACAATATGTCCAATAATACGACCACGGCTACAGTGAGCAAATATCCCTCCATGAAGGATCAGGGAGCCACAGGCAGAGGAAAGAGACATCTCCCTAGGGCCCCAAGGAGCACTGGAAATAATCCTGATCCTGAGAGTACTTTTAGTGGTGACATTGAAGGCAATCATATTCACTCTGCAGTGCGTGACTTCAACCAGACAGATAGACCCCTAGTCTCAAAAGAGAATCGAAGTTTTGGGGAGCGGACGTCATCTCATTGGCAACCCAAGTATCACCCAACTTCTGCAAATAATCAGCATGGAAACAGAACTACTGGGAGTGAATTTGTTACCACAGAAACCAACAGGCTCACAAAGAAGGATCATCCTCAGCATAAGGTGCAAGTTTCCGCTCAACATGACAAGGATAGTGGCATCATTAGTCATCATGTGTCAACTCAATCCGTCAAAAGTAATTTGGCAGAGGATTCAGTTGTGGGCCATCAGCAAGAGTTTGACAGAGAAAAAAAGCCTGCTCCAGCAAGAGGACGGCCCTATTCCCCGAACCAAGATCCACTTGGCTCTGGTGAATCACCACCAACTGCTAACAGAGATGATCAGCTCGAGCGCAGTATTCCATCAGGATATAGGAGGAACGGAAGGCAAAACAATCGCTTTTTTAGAGGCCATGAATCCCGTGGAGATTGGTCATCGGGGCATGATAATAGGCCAAACAACATACCTCCATTTCGGGATAATAGACAGAGACAGAACCTGCACTATGAGTACCAGCCAGTCGGTCCCTTTAAGGGAAACAAATCTGTGAAGGTCGAGGAACCAGCCGATGGAGGTGACAGCATGGAGCAGAGGCACAGGGAAAGGGGCCAGAGCCATTCAAGACGTGGAGGAAATTTTTACAGGCGACAGAGTGATGGGGTCCATGCAGACCCTGGTCGGGATTGATCGAGAAGTGAGATTCAAGTACCATATTCCCTTTCATCTGCTGAAGCCAATCTTCCATTTTCATCGTCTTTGCTTGATTAGGTATATATCCAGGTATTTCTCCCGCTTAGATATGATCCATATCTCAAGTTTCAGCTAGAAAAGTAGTTTATCTGTTGACTGGTGACACGTGCATTGAGCAGAGGATTAGGGAGCCAGGTTAGGGCACACCATTGAGGGATGTGTTGTGTTAGATCAAAGATATCAGACGCGATAACCAATTCTATTATTGTAATTCATTTTGATAAACTGTTATGCGGTTGCGATCTTTTAACTTTAGCAAATGCTACAGTTTGTGTATCAGTTGGATGTGTGCCCTGTATAGCAGGCAAAGATGGAAGTAGAATGTGCAGATCGCAGCTTCTATTCCATATTTTACCGGAACCTTTGTGCATGGTCTGTTTTCTTGTCCATTGATTTGCGGATTTGCTAGGCGCCTAGGCCTGTTCCAAGCGCTTTTTTCTTTACTGGTTTCCTCATCAAAATGATTTGGTTTGGTGGTGTTGCTTAAGTTGCCCTCTTTATATTTTGATCGGATCAAATCAATTACGTATTAGTGTGTATTACACTTGTGACGTGATGTATTGAAGCGTTACTAATTTTACGATGAGCATATTAGGTTTGTTATAGAATTGGTTAGGTTGAATTGGGATTAGAGCTTTGGGTGTAGGTAGTTATGGATGAGTCGATTCATGTTTTGATGCATTGAGGACATAGTTAAGTTTGAGTATCTTTATATTTCAGCAGGTCCCCAGTTAGTTAGAATAGAGGACGGTGTGTGGGTTTGGTTGGGTTAATAATTTGTGAAATTACAAATCTTTAATTATTCTTAGTGTTGCAGATATTATTAAAACAGAGAAGCCAAGTGACGGAGTTTCGTTTCATGTGATATGGTGAAATTAGAGATGGTATAAGCAGAGAAAAGTTTAATAATAACGTTAATCACCATACCCTCGTTATGATGGTGATGGTTCCACATTCTGATGTTCAAACCTTGAATATTTCAATTTCACCCCATGTTTAAACCAATTCTTACATACTCGAACAAATACATATATATATGATTATTATTAAAGAAAGGAGAATAGTGGCGGTGGAAGAGATGGTTACACGTGGATCCCAAATTTCATTTAGAAATATAAACTAATAGATAGTAATAACAATAGTCAATAAATGTTTAGGTATGCTGTAGGGTTACGAGGACACGCACAATATCATAAACATATGAGATATGATATGTTTAACAAACAATAAATAATTTTTAGTTTAACATTTTGCGGTATTGGAAGGTACATACACATACATACATACATACATACATATAAAATATATAGAATACTACAACTCAAATATTCCAGAGGAAAAATCAACCTTTTATCTATCCATACTAAAATATATAAGAAAATATATTTTTTTCTTACAAATAACGATTATGGCATCGTAACACAATATGCTGCTAAGTTGGTTTTCTTTTATTTTTTTTAAATATAATGTGTTGATTTATATATACTAGTAATGGGGCACATCTTATTTGTGTGCAATTTTTATAAGTATTATTAAAATAAAATATTTATAAACTTTATTATTAGATAAAGTGTATATAAAATAATGCATTAATATTAAGTTTGAAAAAAAAGTAATAAGAAAAAGATGAATAAAAATTTAAAAGAAATAATAACTACCAAAAGAAAATGGAGGAGTAGGAAGTTAGATGGAATTAAAATAAATAAATAAAAAAAACAGATCGAGAGACACCAAATAAGTGATTTCCCTTAATATAAATGTATAGATATATATTATTTATAATATATGTTCAAACATGAAATATTACTTATTACACGTACGTAAGGATCCCATGATGTAATGGCTAATCTATATTATTATTAAAAAAAATTATCGTACCAATTTTTTAATACTCAAATTTACTCTTCATTTCAATTTTTGCTCTGTAAAAAGTTATGATCAAATTAATAAATTTTAATATTTTTTAATAATTTCATAATTATATTTTTTCTTCTCTTAACAATCCATTATTTCACATTTCTTTCCTTCTTTACTTTTTCATAATTATTATAATCATAATTTATCTTTTTATAATTTTCTTTTTTATCATTTCATATTAAAATTCTTTTTGTATGCTCCCAGAAATATTATGTAACGATATCTTGTATACATTAAAAAAATTGGACGATAGAGGTGAGGGAGAGCCACTAATATATGCATAAACTCTTTTATTATATTATTATTTTTTTCTGTTTCCAAGAATGAGAAACTAACATAATATTATTCTAATAATTCTCTTCAAAAGCCCTAATTTCACAATTTTTGTTCCCTTCTCTTTTTCCCAATCCTCTCCCTTTCTGCTGCTAATTCTATCTCTCCACTCTGAAACCAGAAATCCTCGTATTCATCATCAATTGCTGCAACACCTCATGGTAAGCGACAGACACGAGCTCTCTCTCTCTCTCTCTGTCTCGGTGTGTGTAGGTATATTTATGCTGTCTGCGCATGTTTTTGGTGTAATTTGGGCTTTCGGATGTCTGGTGGTGATCTTGCTAATTTTGAGAATTATTGTTTGCCCCGAGTCCGAAAATATTGTGCTGAGTGATTTACAGGAGGGAGCTTTTGGAACTTGCTTTTGTTGCATTGGAATTGTAGTCTAGGAAGAAGAGAGAAGGAGGAATTGTTGTTTTATGAATTTATGCTTTTAATTTTATGATGTCTTGATTGGATAAATTCTTCTCATCTGGCAACAACAGGTTCAAGTTTTTCTTTTCTGGGAGCAAATGTGAATTCAGTGGGAAATGTTAGTATGCATTTGGTGTAGATGATGGCATTCGCAACAAACCACTTGAAGGTAATGATGACTGTCTGTCTCTTTATTTCATTGATAAATTGCTAAAGATGTGAGCGCAAAATTTTCAAGAGTATGCAAATTATGAACTTCGGTGATTTCATATGTAAATGATTGTGGATGCAATATAAGGTTGAGACTATCCTATTTATAGAAGTAGAAAGCTCACTTTAGGTTTAGATTGAGGTGCTAGATGGTCTTAATCTTGACTTCATCATGACCAACTTTGACCTTCCAAGATTCGACATATCTACTCATTACGATGCTAACAAGATTTAAATTAATTTTCCTGCTATAGTTAGTAGCTTAAATGTAAGATTATACGGTAATCATCATAACTCCACCCTATACTTTTCATGGGTAAGCAGCATTGATTTTCTTCCACCCACTCTATAAATGTAGATCTCTGAAACCATTTACTGAACACTCACATTTCAACGACATTCTGTGCATTTCTCGGCTGCTTCTTCATTTAGATTTTCATTTACATCAGTTGCTTTATTTTCTTCTTCATTTACTTCAGTTGCTTTATTTTCTTCGTTGTTCTATCAACTATACCTAAATATCCACAAGTCATCTCAGACAATTCTCTTCGGTGGCTGCTTCTTTAACTGACTCTTGAGCATGCCACTGGTAACTCTACTTGTTTTTCTCTGATCTTTCTGAATCCACCCTTCTCAGACAGAAGTGCCAGTCCTTGATGAACATTCCATGAAATCTCATTCAGTTCTCTGCGGCTTCAATTTTCAAAGAATACCGACCATTCTGAATTAGCTCCCTAGTTCTGTGATCCTCGGTCTCTTACTTGCATCCGATGATTTACTCTAACAGAGCTGCATAACTTGTGATAGAAGATCATAAAGTTTTGGTCTGTGATATTTTAGAGGTTCTTCGTATTTTCACTTGCACTTTCATCCTGTTTCTAATAGATATATGAAAGATATTTAAATGACCTGATGATATCTTGTGTAGAGAGTTTATGTCAAACATCTTATGGAGGATCCTAGTTCTTGATCAAAATCAGAACATACACAATAAACTCTGTCCCCCAGCTTCTTTTCATTTTTTCTTATTCTCTGAATCACCTATTCCTTTCTGGTTTGTTGCCTAATTTAAATATGAAATAAATTTTCTTGGTGACTTCATTCAGGGTTCTTGTAGCACTTTCCCTTCTGTGCCTTCATTGTGGAACACACGGAGCAGGTTAAAACATTCTATACCAACATCCCATACAGGTGGAAGAAAAGATGCATTTATCTCTTTGAAATGCAGATCTTGTTCAAGGTGAGAGATTGTGCTTGTATAAATTTTAAATTCATTTGTACTGTATGTATCCTGTGTAAGTTCATAGGTGCATTTAATCTATGTGGACGAGCATCTCCATTTCTAGAGAATCCAATAAGTTTAAGTTAAGTGCCTTTTAGGAGAATCTGCATTAATTGGCTGCTGTTTCTGGTGAAATTGGATGGGATTTCTTCCATGTTGCTGACCTCTGTGGATATCATTGGGAGAAGAAGAACATGTGTTGCACATTTATCCTTCTTGATGGACGGGATAATTATTTTTAATTAATTTGAAGAATATTTGACAGGTATAGCAGAGTATGTATAGAGAGTGATATTTAAACAATCGATACCAGCTTCATAGCATTACCAACTTTCTAGAGGTTATGATGGTTGAAGTACATCCATTTATAAGCATTTTATCATGAAGTTTGACTTCAAGTGTTCTGTTATTTAATTCTGGCACAAGTCATCATTTTCCTGGCTCAATGTTTATGTTGAAAAAAAAAATGACTTGGGCTTCTCTGAGCATCTAGTGGGTTTTTTGAGTGGATAGACTAAATATTACTAATGGTCCACCCATTAAACTATATGTCAAGCTTTTCTTCTGAAAATTCTAATAATATGCATTTTACACAATGCTATCTTGGAAGTTATATTATTTGTTAGTGATGTTTACTTTTTATGAAATTGTATGTTCATCTTCGATTTCAATGTTTGATACTTTACTATGCTGTTTCTTGACTGAAACTGTTTGAATATCTTGTTCCAGTATAGGAGGTGCACTTTTCCTTGAACAGAAATCAAAGTTACTTAAAATATCAGCTTTCAAAGGCAGCAGTCTAAATGATGATTCTGGTGGCAGAGCTAATGGCTCAAAATCCCCGAAGAATGCGGTTAAAGTTTATTATTTGCAAAATAAGAGGGAAGAGTCCTCAGTGGAATCTTCAAAGGTACAGAATGTTGTTCCTGCTCCTTACACAGCAGAAGATGAGACTACAACCAGGTCTCTAGCTATACAGAATTTATTTAAAAACTGGTTGACGTTATTGCGTACACCAACACAAACCCACACAATGGAGGAAGTTCTTGAAGAACCTTCTTCTGCGGAAACATCAGAAATACCAAACACTTTACAAAAGCAAGAAAGAGGTGAAGTTCTGAAGGCAGTTTGGTGTCACATTCAGGGTTTGGATGGAGCAATAAAGATACCATTGTTGCTGTTGTAAGTCTAATGATTCATCTCTCTCTCTCTTTGATTGTGGCTGAGTAGGTGTACCCATTTGTAGACATGTGTTTGCATGGACACTGCTTTTGTTTTGAGGAAAACCGCAGACAATATTTGGAAGTGAAGGTAAAAAAAATGGTTGGCAGTGCTTCTGATTTTGATATTTTTATGTGTTGGTATGATTTCCATTAAATCCACCAAAATGATCGGAAAGTTACCGTCGTTTTTCTATTGCATGAAATTGTTAGTATTTTGGATGCGCATTATGTGATATCCCTGGTCGAGTCGTTTGTTCACATTTTTTCTTCCAGTGCTTTTCATGTGCTACTGTGTTGTGGATTTTGTCATTTAATGTTCTAGGCCCTAATTGGACTTCATTTTTTGGTTGTGTTCACAAACTAAACAAGTTTGTATGAGTTTTTGCTTAATAATCGAGATGAGCTACAAAGGATCTTTACTTATGGTTTACTCTATACTAGCTTCCTCTTCCAAACTAGGTGTTAATTCTTAGCTGTAAAGCATTTGCCAAAGGTATAAAAACATTTGGTGACATAGGTAATTGTATTTCTGTCTTCAACCTGTCATTTTGCTCATATAGACGTGCATTAACATTGTCTCTCTACATTTCTCCACCAACACCTAGCGAAGATCTGTTGATGACTTGCTCCATGTTGTGTTTGCAGCATCCCTCTGTACCTTGCTGAACCTCGTATATGGGTCAAAAGTATCTAAAGAACTGACTCCCCTTTGGATTCTTGGACCATTGGTGATTGCTCTTTACATAAAGATTTTTCGAGCAATATGTGTGCTCTATGCATTCAGCTTCAAGCAGACCGTCAAAGTAGCAAAGAGTCTGCCTGCCTACTACTTGCTGTTGAATGATTACATTTTCCATGGGAAGCTAAAAGAAGCGATGAACAAGCACATATTGGAATCTGTAGAAGGTATAAAAAACATGGACTACAGTGACGTGGCGAAGGATCTGCAACGGTGGATGGTCGAGAGATACCTGGACTTCATCGAATTAATATGGCCGTTTTACTGCCGCACACTAAGGTTTCTGAAGAGGGCAAATCTAATATAGAGCCGTGCCATCTCTACTGACGAAGGAGCAGGAAAACGTAGAAATCATTTCATTCTTTTTTACTCCCGATATCTCTTTTCTTGGTTTTAGGCTCTGTTTGGTGAATATTCATTCGGGCACTGATGCTGAACCCCTTTTTGGACTGGGGTTCTTCCCTCGAGCAGTTAGAGAGGATTGCAAACTGAAAAGACATGTTATAGTCAACCATCTCCATTGAGTTCCAGGTTCTCTTATATCTTAAGTAGTCCAATTCTTGTTTCAGTAGGAGCAACGCAGTTACATTCCGTCTGATTGTACTGTTTTAAATATGAACATACTTGCATTTGTATTTCTATTTTTCTTGGGAAAATTGATTCTGTTTTCTACCAGTTGTTGTATATGCTGTTTGACTGTGTTCCCTAAAAATTTGCGGGAAATCAAATTTAGGAATTACGGCCCCTAAAAAATATTAAATATGTGTGTTTAAAATCAGTATCAGTTCTTATATTTAAAAAAATAAATTGATTTTCCCTTAAAATTGAAATTTTATTTTGTGATATTCCCAAATCTCAAGAAATATTTATGTAATTATTCCCATTTATAACAACTTGGTTATTAGCATAAGGATCTTGATTGATTGGTCATAATCTTTAGGGTTAATTATATTTAATACGGCTCTGAAAGAAATTACACATTTTTTTTTTAAAAAAAAGTGAAAATTACATTTACAACCCCATAAAATTTCACAATTTGCACCTAATCCCCTTCTGTCAGGGTCCTGACAAAAACTGCTGGTATTATCAATATATATATATATATATATATATATTATATAATATATATATATTATTTATCACTTTATGAGTATAAAAGTATACATGGGAGTGTTAAATGATAGCCAAAATTAAAAAAACTTTGTATTTTTTATTGACATCAATATTTTTTATTCAAACCCTAATAAAAAAGAGTTAGGTGTAAACAAAAAATTTCTAGAGAGGGTATAAGTGTAATTTTCAAATTTTTTTGAGAGATATAATTTTGCACTCTCAAAAAGGATATAAGTATAATTTATCCCTAATTTTTACTATATAATTGGTATTCTGAATGTTTCGATTCCTGAAAGGTTGTTAGCCAGCACAAAATATGATCAAACTTCTCACCACCCTCACCTACACACCTTTGTCAATATCATTAATGTGGAGGAGAAAACAATAATAAAAATCATTAATTTGGAGGCAAAAGTAGTTGAAAAAAAATAATTTTTATTCACTATATTTAAATAAATGTTCCGTGGATGATTTAATTAATTTATTAATTTCATGTAGAAAAAATATTTGTTCTGCTTATTTTCTGGAAAAAAAGAAAGTGTAGACCTTATCTTCTCAAAAGACTGTGATTGCACATCATTTTCAGGTAAGATAAGTGAACACTTGTTTTTTATTTTACAATTTAGGAATATGTAAATTTAATTTATTTTCTCACACAAATATATGAGCTTAATTCGTTACATTTCACTAATTTGAATTTCAATTTATTCCTATAAATGCTCAATTGAAAAGATTAAAGGATGTTGCAATAACTTTTATTTTTGTGGTGGGAATACGTTGTAAATAAAATCGTAAGTTCAGGTTTAGTGAAAATTAAGAGTTCTTGAAAATAAATGTCAAAAAAAACTGAAGTTGGAGTATTTGTGAGCAACTTTATATCTACAATTTTTCAATAGATTGCAGAAGCTAATAGGAAGTCGCGTTTAACTTTTGGTTTAGATCAATCTAATTTGATCAATTCATAATAATAGGTTTTTCAATGTATTTAGTAAAAAACTGATAAACACTTAAAATAAGCCATTCCAGGTATCCCTTGAATTCAAGTACAATTTAACAAAAACGGACAGTTACATTTACGTCTCATGATTTATTGTCTGTTTATACAAATCATCTTTATTTTTGTATAATTTCATAAACCATATCTGACAATAAAAAGACTGTGTAGTTTGTGTAATGATATTGATATTTTGCGGAGATGCATGTGTATTTTTCAAAAAGCAAAATGATTTGTATAAATGATGTTGACATTTTTTATGGATGTATGTGTTGGTATAAAAAAAATACGAATAGTCTATGTGAACAAACCATAGGTCAGGACTTCAGAAGCAATAAATGTAATTATTCCCAACAAAAAATGTCTTTTTATGCTGCAAAGATGTAAATAAATACAATTGAGTATTTAAAAACATTAAATTTAAATATTTTCTCATTCCATCCTAAAAATTAAGAAAAATAAATTCAATTTCAAGAAATTAAAAACAATAAAAACTGATTTTCTTTTTTAAATTTTATAGATAAAAATAAAACATAAAACCAAAAGGCACAAGGGAAAAAGGTAGGCCAAAATGCACATGAAGCACTCGCACACTGTGGACGGTTATTTCCACACAGTCCCTCCCTCGTATCCTCCGCCCCTCTGCCCTTCCCCCCCATCATATAATTCTTGTTTCTTCCATCCAATTTCTCCCTTCATACATACCCTTCTCCCTTCGATCTCTCTGCTCTCCGGGCTACCTCCCATTGGAACCCTTTTCTGCAAGTACCCAACATCCATTTACTTGTTATCTTCTTAACGCGAAATGGCTTGTTCCGCGGCCGCCAAAATCATCCACAATCCTCTGTTACTCAGCTCTTCCAGATCTGCCGAGAAGTCTGATTCTGGCTGTAAAATCTTGGGGCCCTCCTCCTTTCTTGGGTCCACATCTATGAGCAAGAAGCTGGTTTCTGTTAACAAGGGCGTTTCGCGTGTCAGCCGCCGATCTGCCAATGTGGTTGCTGTCTCCTCCGATGTTGTCAAGGAGAAGAAGCTGAAATCCAGCTCTGCTGCTTCCAGTCTGGTATCTGTTGATTTTTTTTCTTTGTTTTCCCAATTTCATTTCGCTGTGAATTTTGCTGAGTGTTTGTGCTCTTTATTAGGTTGAGTACTTGTGATGGCTTTTGTTGTCTTATTGATTTTCTTTATGTTTTTGTTATTGCATTTGCTTGTGGTCTTTTAGTTAAACTTTGGGAGGGAGAGAATTTTGTTGGGATCTTTCTTTTTTCCGCCTGTTGTGTCTGGAATTTGTTCTTGTCTTCAGACGATTGTGATTGAATTGCTGCATTTGTCTTATATGAAGAAAAATTAGATTGGGCTTAAACGTTTTAGGCTATAAAATGATAAATTGAGTGTTTTTTGCATGCAGTTGATAACGAAAGAAGAGGGCTTGGTATTGTATGAGGACATGGTTCTGGGAAGATTTTTTGAGGATATGTGTGCCCAAATGTACTACAGAGGCAAAATGTTTGGATTCGTTCATCTGTATAATGGCCAAGAAGCTGTATCCACGGGCTTCATCAAGTTCTTGAAGAAAGAAGATTGTGTGGTTAGTACTTACCGTGACCATGTACATGCACTGAGCAAAGGTGTCCCGGCTCGTGAGGTCATGAGTGAGCTCTTTGGCAAGACCACCGGTTGCTGCAGGGGCCAGGGTGGCTCTATGCACATGTTCTCCAAGGAGTGGCTTCGCTTTCATTGGTGAAGGCATTCCTGTCGCGACAGGGGCTGCCTTCACTAGTAAATATAAGAGAGAAGTTTTGAAGGAGAACTGTGATGAGGTGACACTAGCGTTTTTTGGAGATGGGACTTGCAACAACGGTCAATTCTTTGAATGCTTGAACATGGCTGCTTTATGGAAGCTTCCTATTGTGTTTGTTGTCGAGAACAATTTGTGGGCAATTGGGATGTCCCATTTAAGGGCCACCTCTGATCCTCAAATTTGGAAGAAAGGTCCGGCATTTGGGATGCCTGGGGTTCATGTTGATGGTATGGATGTGTTGAAGGTGAGGGAGGTTGCAAATGAGGCCATTGCCAGGGCTAGAAGAGGTGAAGGACCAACTTTGGTTGAATGTGAGACCTACAGGTTCAGAGGACACTCTTTGGCTGACCCTGATGAGCTACGTGACCCTGGTGAGCATTTCTGAATCACATTTACCTTTCTCATCCTCAATGGTTCATCAAAGTTACGTGCGGTTTAGTATTGGGTTGTCCTTGACATTTATGCTTTCTGATCCGGCCTATAGGGAATTCTTTGTTTCATATATGGTGTATGAAAATTATTTCCTGTTACATGCAAGTAAATGAACAACAAGCCAAAAGATAAAAAAATGTAGTTGTTCAATAAATGTTAGCAGTGAATTTAGGCCTCTTGAGATAGCATGGGATGTGAATCTTTGTGTTCTATTACGTTGTGGCATATAGATGCGCCATGGCCATTACAGGTATCTGCAGGGTATATCTAATCTGTAGAGAACCTAACAGATGCTTGACAAATTATGTGCACCTGCAATGGAATTAGGTCTGTTCTGCTCATTCTTGAGATTGTGCTGTTTGTGTAATTTGATGACAACTAGAAGAAATGATTAATGACCCGACCAGAAACTCTACTTGTTATCTTTGCACAATTTTGATTCGATGTAAGAATTATTGAGAGGCATCATAAACTTGGGACGACTTACATCATCAAGTATTTTCACTTTCCACTCTAATCGGGCACAGAAGTTCAGAATACCGTGTTATAACTAATAAATATTTGTTACTTTGGCAGCTGAGAAGGCCCATTATGCCACAAGAGATCCCATCACTGCGCTGAAGAAATATATACTGGAAAACAACTTAGCAAGTGAAGCAGAGTTGAAGGCCATAGAGAAGAAGATTGATGAGGTAGTTGAAGACGCCGTTGAGTTTGCTGACGAAAGCCCAGTTCCAGCCCGCAGTCAGTTGCTAGAGAATGTATTTGCTGATCCCAGGGGATTTGGAATCGGGCCTGATGGAAAGTACAGATGTGAGGATCCTAAATTTACCGAAGGCACTGCTCAGGTCTAACCTCATTTTGGAAGTGAAAACCGCCCGCACAAAGATAGTTCTTTCTTCTTTCTTCTTCTTTTTTAAATTTATGGTTGCCGGTTGCCTGCAGTAGATAGTTCGGTTAAGCTGCATTTAGTCAACATGGACAAGCTCTAGTGTTTGTCATGCGCGGTTTTGTTGTCCATCCATTTCAATGTTTTTAAATGTTGTCTCCTGTTTCTTTATGGTTATCATAGTCAACTGTATGCTGAATCCTGTTTGATATATATCAGTTCTTGTGTTCAATTTCCTTTCAAAATCTCTACTTCCATTCCATCCATGCATATGTTTATCTTCACTCAAACTACATATATATGATGAATGTGTCCTCATTTGGATGGGAAGTTCACAGAGAAACACAATTCGGTAATGATTTATATCAGTATTATAGTTCATGTTTCTTTTTATATATACATGGCTGTGTATACAAGAACAAGAAAACACATCAAACAAAATATGTTCGACCAAGTCTTTCTAAACTAAACATGTTCGATTTTTGCAAGAATTAACAACACTTGAAAATATTTGTAATAGTAACAATGA
Source organism: Sesamum angolense (assembly GCA_034509725.1). Classification (NCBI taxonomy): domain Eukaryota; kingdom Viridiplantae; phylum Streptophyta; class Magnoliopsida; order Lamiales; family Pedaliaceae; genus Sesamum; species Sesamum angolense. Next base: position 8,021,763 of record JACGWL010000005.1, on the reverse strand, counting down.
TACATTATATATAAATATGATGTTTGCCCCTAAAAAACATCATTGTTCATTGAAAGTTTTGTCGTGTGGACGCTCGAAATCAAAGAAAGGGATGAAAAATAAGTTATTGCAACTCGAGAAGAAATGGACTTTAGTTGTAGTAATAATACCAAAACGCAATGAATATGTGATTTCTGCCCAAGATTGCAGCTTCCAAACAGTCGAATGGTGAGGGTTGTGAAAAAGAACAAGACAGAAAGAACAAAACTGTTGCCCTCTCCCCCCGTACCTCAGATTCTCCGAAATTCCACCGTTTTGGCAAATATTCCTCAAAATCAAATTGGCTTTTCTTGATACCATGATTATTCTGTCTTTGCTTTTTCAGTAGTAGCAGCACCAGTTGATGCTGCTTCTTGTTTGTGTTTATGAGTTGAGCTTCTATTTTTATGGTGAGAATAAGTTGTAAAGAAGTAAATTTAGAAGGACAGAAATCAAGTATATTAGCTTTTAAGTCCCTTGTTTCCTATTCATGTTTGTGGTTTATAGTTCAACAACCCCAACACAAAACAACTGATTTTAAAAACAATTTCTAGCATTTCTTTCATAATTAGGATTATTATCTTGGAATTACTTCTTTTAAGTTGTTTGAATTACGCCATGACCTGTACATATAAAGTATAATACAAGATGTAGTATTATTTTACTACAAATTCTTGTCTCCTTAATGTTTGGAATATCAAGAGAACTTGTCAAATTCTTGCAAACCAAAACACATACTGATGTAAACAAGCGTCTCAAATCGGTTGCAGACGAGGAGCTTGAGTGCCTTATAAGCCCTAAGACCTCAACTCCCTAGCGAGGCACCTTTTCAAAGACAAACTCATATGGCTCGTACGAAGCCAAAGCGGACAATACCTCGCGCAACGGGACATCGATCAAGTCACATGTGATTTTCCCACTTAACATACATATAAGAGCATACACCCTATTACACCATAAAATTCCATATCCCACTATAAATATCAAATAATAATATTTTAAAGACAAATACTATTCACTAATTTGACATAGGATACCTTTAAAAATTTCTCTCACTAAGCGGAAAATCGAGACAGAGTAGCGTTATTGTGCTGAGGTAATTTTCCCGTTTAATCCTTATTGAAAACCACATCCACATCATTGGCGCCGTCTGTGGGAACGAGGCCATGTGTCTCTACCCAAGCCCCTCGTCTAGGGGGCTATGATGTAGACAAGTATCCCACATCGATTGCAGAAAAGGAGTTTGAGTGGCTTATAAGCCCCAAGACCTTCTCTCCCTAGCGAGGCGCCTGTCAAGGACAAACCCGTGAGGCTCGTACGTAGCCAAAGCGGACAATATCTCGCGCAACGGGGCACCGATCAAATCGCATGTCGCATGACATATATTAGAATCTACAGAAAGTTCCTTAAAAATAATAACAAAATGTAACTTCCTTTTTTAAAAAAATAAAATAAAATTTGGATCATATAATGTAAGTGCCATAATTACATACATAATCTTAAATAAATGGCAAAATTAAATTTTTAGTCTCATAAGACAGGAGAGTTCACGCTTTTGGTCATTTGTTTTACATTATTAATTTTTAAAATGGTTTCAAAATTGAAAAAATTTGACACATTTAGTCTTATGCTTTAGGGAATTTTCAAAATTAGTCTCAAAATTGAGAAAACTCTTTAGTCGTCTACTTCATGGGATTTACAGGACATATGTCGAGTTTACCTAATTTTGTCTATTTAGGAAATTATGTAAAGCAGAGGACCGAATGCATTGAACTTTGTGTCATATGGAATTAAAAGTATAATTTTACCTAAACAAATCAATTATATATTATAAAATATTTGTAAGAGTTAGGAGCTCCATAACTATCTTATAAAATTCAAGAGTTCATTATAAGATCTTTTAATTAATAAAGCCATATGGAATTATTTTTGTGGAAAATTTGCAATTTTATTCGTAATTATGGGAAAGTGGCAATTCCTGCAATTTAAATAAAATTGACACATTAAAGAAAAATTTTGAAATTACATTCAGGCTGAAATTTGAGGCTCACGTGAGGGTACGTGTTAAATTCCGAACATACTTACATATTTCAACGAATTTTATTCTTATAATTGTCAAATTCAATTCCAACAACACTAAAACTACCACTCCTTATAATCATCCTCATAGAACCAAAATGACAAATTACCCTATTTTGTACTATATATCATTCTCAGTCTTTTGACATAATTCATTTTGTGGTTTCTTTATATATATATATATATATATATATATATGAAACCCCAACCAAATACTGGAATTATAAATCATCATGTTCACAAGAAAAACATATATATATATATATATATATATATATATATATAGTTTTGTACATAGAAAATGTATGCTGCCAATTAAAATCTAAGAAAGGTCAGAATTATGACAAAATGTGTGCAAATTCCAACCTCTTAGAAACAGCAAATCAATGGCACACTTAGAATTAAATGTACCCTTAATAATACTCAATTTGTGCAAAATATGGCCGTGCTGCTCATTCACATATATGTCGCAGCCGGATGGAAGTTTTTTTGCACATCTAACAAAAATCAAGGATTAAAATCCCCGCATTCTTTGAATATATAACTCAAACAACCTCGTTTTCTTGAATCCATGGTTTAAACAAACAAACAAACAAACAACAACAACATAATATATACGTACTGTAGAACATAGGAAGAAAAGACATCATGAATTAGAACTTCTTTCGTACACAAATGTGTATACATTTATAAAACAAGTTACAGACAACAAAAAATGTACTAAAAATGTACAGTATATATATCTTCTAGCATGTTGCAAAACTGAATCGAGTTTCATGCAATATATATATATGTAGAGGTGAAAGAAAACTGAAAAGGAAGCATTCTAAATGGGGAAAGCAAATGAAATGAGGCTGAGAAAAATGAACTGAAATGAGGGCTAATTTCTTGCTAGGGTTTGGGTTTTGGTCTTATTTATATATAGAAGAAAGAGAGTGCAACTTGTCGGAATATACTTTAGTTGATGCTAAGGTTTGTGGGGAGACGGGCAAACGGGCAGCCAAGTTGGGGTGCTACTACTGCCCCTACATTTAATATTATTTAAGAAGACAGTATATATATATATATATATATATATATATGACTGTATGTAATATGTATTCCGTTCGTGTAATTATACATGATAGATAATCGTTCGTATAATTATACATAACAAAATTATCTATCTGGCATATAATTACATGTTTGATTTATAATATTGAAGTTCAATCTTATTAGTACTTATCAGTAATTTTTTTTAAAATTATTTTTAGTGTTAAGTTGTTATAAAAGAGAAGAAAAGTAGATGATGGAAAAAGTGGGAGGACATTTAAATGGGATACACTATCCGATGTATTAGCATTAAAAAAATTGAATCACAACTAGTATTAAACTCCAATATTATAAATCAAACGTGTAATTATACATGATAGAAATAACCACGCTAACCAAACCATGCATCACATATAGTATGGTTTCTTGTAGTTGTTGGGAAGCTGATTTTGTTTTTATTAATTGTTATTTTAATAATTGAGCATCATCATCATCTCACCTGTATGGCAATTGATGCATCTCCATCGTCCGTTGAAATATCTTTCATCACAAACTCATTCAAGAATTGGACAAATCAACTAAGAAATCACTACGATTGAAAAATCATAAGGAATGAATATTATGTACCGCGATCAAACAAAATTGATATAAAAGTTTAACTTTTAACTATGATTAATCAATACTTGTTGTATAATTATTATATTTTACTTTTAATGATAATAATTAATCATAATAATAATTATATTTTTTCTTGTGCCCATAACTCTTGCCGCATAATCCAGGGATAGAATTTGTTGTTTTATATTTTTAAATTAATATTTTCTAGAAACCATCCTCGATTGCGATTTCTTTTCTTTGAGAAAGAAGTATGACTTTTTGTTACGTTATAATAAATTTATGTTTGCTTCTGAAAGAAAAGCCTAGAGACATTTTAAGGTTATATATGTAATAATTTGTTACGTTGTTGAAGATGCAAGAGATAAGGCTTTGTTTGTTTTGATGTCCCAAAGCTACAGATATCATCGTATCTATGTCCATGTATCATATGATTAAGAGCCCGAAAATAACAACTCAAGACACAATATTTCGGAATGCAAATTATTCCATGATTCTTTTCGTTTTTTAATTGCGATCCAAAGGTTAAAAGTTTGTTCCAGTTCTAGGTTGTGGATATGTAATTTCCTCTTAAATTATGGGAGCAAACTAATCTTGAAATATAATATCAAGAATTTGAGAAGTTGATGCCAAGAAAAAAATAGAACCTTGTGGTTGCTTTTTTCATCGTGGTAGAGAGTTTTGACCTTGCTTTTAACTTGGGTTATTGTGGATTTGTTGTATGTATGCAATGTGTTTTTCATCGTGTCCTAAAGACTCCATTTATAAGTATAAGTTAGGGCTTTGTTTGCAACTCGCTCTCCTTGCATTTTGATGTCAATAAAATAAGCGAAATCCAACACAATAAAATAGGCCCAAAATATTTTAGAAATGATATATAGGCCAACGAAAGTAAAGACCCAAGGAAGCCCGCCAAATATATATAGGTCAGCAAAAAGTAAGGGATGAGGGACACGCGACAACATCGCCTTGACAGACAAATAATATCCATACAACTAGTTTTAAGTATAAAAGTCCGACATTTAAGATGGTTAAAGTAATTATTCAAGAGTTTACATTTACTATTCACTTCGATATACGATCTATTATATAAACGATCTGGCTTGAGCGTTAGAGTGCTCACATTGGGTCAAGTCCAATACGTGCTTCTTTGTGCAGGTCCCAAACTCGTTCCCCGTACCCTGAGCCCAGACGTCAAATGATAAACGAAACCATCGAAGATCGAACCCCATCAAACTTGAACATCATGGGCCTTTTTGGGTGAATTATTCTCTTAACAGGCCACGATCAAATATATATTGACCCAATAGTCAATCCAAAACAAAAATATGATTTGTATTTTATCTAGAATCAATTCACCAAAATGGATAAAAGATACTCTAAAAAAATTGGTACTAATTTATTCCGTTTAAAATTATATAAAACTCATATTTATTATGATCTTTAATTTAAAATTTAATCATTAGCGAATTTATTAAACATCTAATTGATAATTTATTAAAAGAATTAATGTCAAACACCAACAATATTATGATTACATACACTCAAAACTTTTTTGCGGAGTGCAAATTTAACCAGTTTGTGTTCGCTGTCGAAAGGAAAATCCAAATAGAATTTAAAAATTAAGAGATAATAAAAATATATATTAAGGGCGTATTTGTTTCAATCTCCAAATGCTATAGATATCATCATTATGATGGCCCAAGATATTTGGGTTGAGCCTAGTTAACAAAATATGTCGATAAATGTAGTCCAATTAATGGGCCAGGCCCAATTTAGCAAAAGCCTTATACAAATATAAGAGAATATGAGGTTAGGGTTTTCTTCTCCCAAACCCCGCAACTCTGTGGCGCTATCTTCATCTCTCCTCTCCACTCGCACGCTTGCCACCCAATCAGGTTTTGATCTATCTCTTCGTTTTGCTTTGTGTGTGTGTTTTTTGTGGAGTTTTGGTGGTCGAGTTCAGTTTTATGAATCTATTTAGAAAAGTTAGGGTTTTGGATCTGAAGTTATTGCGTTTATCGCTGCTATTTTTTGCTATAATTCGGTGTTTAGTTCTGGATTCATTTTTGCGAGATTGCTTTTGATGCAATCTGAATCTTTTGGTTTCGGTGTTTATTGGATGCAGGTTTTTTCTTTAGGAGAGTACCCGGAACTTTTGTGTCAATTTATTAGAGGCAATGGCGTCGAGATTTTGGACTCAGGTTTTGTTCAGCTATGAGTTGAAAATTAGTATCGTGTGTTTCTTAATTATGTTTCTATATTTGAGTTCTTGTTAGTTAGATTTTGATTTTTTGAATTCCGAGTTTCGTCTGAATTCTACTCGTGTCTATTTTCATTAACTTGGAGTTTTGGTCTAGACCTCAACTTTGGTCATGATTTTTGGTCTTCTCAGAGATGATGTCATTATGGTTTATTCTACTTTTTTGCTGATACAGATGATTATAACTTAGAAATATGATTCTATTCAAATGAAATTCAGGCGTGGAGAAGAGATTATTATATAGAATCCATGAGTCATATACATGAAATTTTAGTTTTGCTATATAGTTATGTTCTTTTTTCTTGGGGATCAATAGGGTGACAGTGAAACTGAAGAGGAAGAGAGTGACTATGATGAGGAGGAAGAGAGTGTGGCAGTGGAGACAACCACAGCCACAGCTGCAAGCAGATACTACTCTGGCAATGCTAGCGATAGCGATGATTCTGATGGCAGAAGCGTGTTGTCCGACGTGTCAAGGACAAGCGGTTTGATGAGATGTCTGCAACTGTTGATCAGATGAAAAATGCAATGAAAATCAATGATTGGGTCAGTTTGCAAGAAAGTTTTGAGAAGATCAATAAGCAATTGGGGAAGGTCATGAGGGTTACTGAATCTGATAAACCTCCGAATCTCTACATTAAGGCTCTTGTGATGTTGGAGGATTTCTTGAATCAGGCGTTGGCCAATAAGGAGGCAAAGAAGAAAATGAGTAGCAGTAATGCAAAGGCCTTGAATTCAATGAAACAGAAGTTGAAGAAGAATAATAAGCTTTATGAGGACATGATTAACCAGTGTAGGGAGAAGCCTGAACTGTTCGAGGAAAAGGTCGAGGATGAGCAAGAACCTGAGGATGAGGATGAAGATGAGGATGAGGATGATGATTTTGACGAGGACCCAGCAACTCTGGAATCCGAGGAGAGTGAGGACGAAGAAGAAGCTGGAAAGGAGGCTGGTGAGAGTGGACCTGGATGGGAGAAGATGTTGAGCAAGAAAGATAAGATGATGGATAAGCAGTTCAAGGACCCCAGCCAAATTACGTGGGACACTGTAAACAAGAAGTTTAAGGAGGTTATGGCTGCCAGGGGTAAGAAGGGGACAGGCAGAATTGAGTTGGTTGAGCAGCTCACTTTCTTAACAAGGGTCGCAAAGACCCCTGCCCAGAAGCTTGAGATCCTTTTCAGTGTTGTCTCTGCACAGTTTGATGTTAATCCAAGTCTTAGTGGACACATGCCAATCAATGTATGGAAACAGTGTGTGCAGAATTTGCTCACTATACTTGATATTTTGACACAGTACCCAAATATTGTGGTTGATGATATGGTGGAGCCTGATGAGAATGAGACCCAGAAAGGAGCTGACCACAGCGGTACAATTAGGATCTGGGGTAATTTGGTTGCCTTCCTTGAAAGGGTTGATGTGGAATATTTTAAGAGCCTTCAAGTTATTGATCCACACACCCGTGAGTATGTTGAGAGGCTTAAGGATGAGCCCATGTTTGTAGTCCTTGCCCAGAATGTCCAGGAATATTTGGAACGGGTTGGGGATTACAAGGGTGCTTCAAAGGTTGCTCTTAAACGGGTTGAACTCATATATTATAAGCCGCAGGAGGTATATGATGCCATGAGGAAACTGGCTGAGCAGGAAATTGGAGAAGCAGAAGAGTCTGGAGAGGAAAACAGAGCTGTGGAGGAGAGTAGGGGACCACCTGCGTTTGTTGCTACTCCTGAGCTGGTGCCTCGCAAGCCTACTTTTCCAGAGAACAGCAGGACCTTGATGGACATCCTTGTATCACTTATATACAAGTATGGTGATGAAAGGACTAAGGCCCGTGCAATGCTCTGTGATATATACCACCATGCTATCTTGGATGAATTTTCAACATCACGCGACTTGTTGCTTATGAGTCACTTGCAGGATAGCATCCAGCACATGGATATATCAACACAAATACTTTTCAACAGAGCTATGGCGCAGCTTGGCTTATGTGCATTCAGAGTTGGGCTTGTCATTGAAGGCCATAGTTGCCTTTCGGAACTGTATTCTGCTGGCAGGGTGAAGGAATTGCTGGCACAAGGTGTGTCTCAGAGCCGATATCATGAGAAGACTCCGGAACAGGTACTGCATTTTCTCATGCCTAATGCCCATTTCTTTATTTCAGTATATTTGTCCTCGATATCTTATTTGGAAGTAATGCAATATGGATGAGTTTCTGATCTGTTATTAGCTATATATACTTCTTGTTACCTTTTTGCCGTGTACCTGAACTGTTCATGAGTAAAGTTGATAGTTTTTTGTGCTGCTTTTAGAATTTTGAGTGATATGTTATGCATGTCCAAGACATGGATGAGTTTCTGATCTGTTATAAGCTATGTATGCTTGTTGTTCCTTTCTGCAGTCTACCCTAACTATTCATGAGTAAACTAGATTGAGTTACTGCTGCTTTTAGAACTTTGATGGATATGTTACGAAGAAGTTTCTTTTATCATACTGTTAGTGGTGAAAAATGTTGGCATCTAGGTTATTCTGTAACGTTTTCATCTTTTAACAAGATTGTGCTTAATAATTTTCCAAAACTTTGCAGGAGCGCCTGGAGAGAAGGCGTCAGATGCCTTATCACATGCATATAAATCTTGAGCTTCTTGAAGCTGTACATCTGACTTGTGCCATGTTGCTAGAGGTCCCTAACATGGCGGCTAATGCGCACGATGCCAAACGTAAGATCATAAGCAAAACTTTCCGAAGGTTACTTGACGTGAGCGAGCGGCAAACGTTCACTGGGCCTCCTGAAAATGTTAGGGACCATGTAATGGCTGCCACTAGGGCCCTGAGGAAGGGAGATTATGAGAAGGCCTTTGCCGTTATCAAATCTCTTGAGGTTTGGAAGCTGCTCCGCAACAAAGATAATGTTCTTGAGATGCTCAAGGCTAAAATCAAGGAAGAGGCCTTGAGGACCTACCTCTTTACATATTCTCCCTCTTATGATTCACTAAGCCTCGACCACCTCTCCAAGATGTTTGATCTATCAGATGCCCAGACTCACAGTATTGTCAGTAAGATGATGATCAATGAAGAACTCCATGCAAGTTGGGACCAACCAACCCAGTGCATCGTTTTCCACGATGTTGAGCACACCAGACTACAGGCTCTGGCTTTCCAGTTGACGGAGAAGCTCACAATCCTGGCAGAAACCAATGAGAGAGCAATAGAGTCGCGGATTGGTGGTGGTGGATTGGAGGGCCTACCTCTTAGGCGGAAAGACGGGCAAGATTATGCTGCAGCAGCTGCTTCTGGCGGTGGTGGTAGGTGGCAGGAATTCTCTTTTTCGCAGGGCAGGCAAGGCAGCAGCGGTGGAAGAATGGCATATAATGTCGGTGGAAGATCATCAGCATCAGGCCTTGTGGGTGGTTTCTCAAGGGATCGGCAGGCACGATCTGGCGGTTACCAGGGCTCACGAAATCAAGATGGGCCAGGTCGGATTTCAGGCACCAGGGGTACTCAGATGGATGCTTCAACCCGGATGGTTAACCTTAATAGAGGTATTCGTACTTAGAGAGAAAGTAAAACTAAGAGTTTTTGTATCTGAACTTGTAGTTTCATCATTTAAATCCAACATTTTGGTATTTCAATGAGCACTTTGACTGTACAACAGCAAAAGACTTGAGTTCACCCGCTGTTTTAATTTACAATTTCGGCACCAAGTGTTGTTTTGTTACTGCTGTGTTTGAAAACTCCCTTAACCACCACTGATTTTGTTTCTTATTATCTCTGCAGTAATTTGGCATAATTTTTTTTTTGGTTATACTTACAGAAATTCTGTATCATCCACTTGAATGATGTTAGAAAGTGGATTATGCTAAGTAAAGATGGTTTGCGTTGGATGCGCTTACACTTCTCCTGAATCATTAGACGTTATTATATGCAGCATCATTTCACATCGCTTGTGTTTGCTGAATCAATCACATAAAAATATATTATGTATTTCAGTCCGAATCGGACTAGAGTTTCTTATATTGCATCCATGTACGTACCTCGTATGCTTCATTGAAACAAAAAAACAAGGATGAATTAGGAATCATATTCTATATGCCTCAGCAGTTATGTTGGGCTACACCTTTCTTTGATATTTTTCTTATGAACGTAAATGTATATAAATAAATTCAAAAATGTATTACATGGAATGTTTCATACACCTAACATACATATGTTTTGTGGAATACCAAGATGAAAATCAAATCAAGATAAAAAAATACAAACTGCTATATTTCTGCTCTCGAAGTCAGAAGTTTCTCTCCGTTGCTTTGCATTAGATCTCCAAGGCGCTCTCATCAATTAAAATGTGCAAATATTTTACCTTTGCTTCTCTTTCTCAACTACATGAAATATAGACTAAATTGGCTTTTATCCGAGTATTATTTGGATCCTCCAAAACATTGCCATAATCAACAATCCTGCAACAGAATTTTGGAAGATGTCAGTCAGACTGTTGCTGAATTCTGTATTTAATTTTTGAAAAATCAAAATTTTATTAGATTTATTGTTACTTCTTAATCTACAATACAAGTATCAGTTAAATAGTGGAGAAGTACTAAGAATGTGACCATGAACACCTATACCTGCTAATGCAACCTCTGAAGACCATTTTCTCCTGTATGAAAATGCACCTGAATGGACTGCATTACAGACAACTTTCAGCTGTTAGAATTCAGGACACATGACAACGTTAAACAAGAGAAATACAACAAGTACTTAACATTAAATACATTGTATTACCAGAATCACAATTAGAAGTTGAGTTCCAGCTTCCACACATGCACAGATCACTGTTTCCACCGATGTCATAACCACATGTTCCACCAGTGGCTTCGCAGGCCCGACAGAAGTCCTCACTCCCTTGCAAAGAGTACTTCACTTGAATACCGTAAGCCCATTCGTCTGGCCCGCTTACTTTTATGGGAGCCAAGCTGTATGCACTGCTGTATCCCTGGCAGTCAAGCCTGGAGAGGTTCACACTCCTGATGGTCTCATATGGCATTGCACAACAATCAGGAGGGCCCGAACCGTATACCAGGCCTACTCGTCTCGGGTTGATTATCTCCCAGGCCGGGCACCCGTAGTACTCCTCACACCCTAGGCCCGAGACATTTCTACATGGCAAATGCTTCCCTGGGAAGCCTTGGAAGAGCGGTGATTGGGCCGAGCAACCTAATAGCATGAACACGTTGTCAGCGGTTGGGTTCAAGTACGAAGCCCGCCAGGGCTCGACCACGAATCCGTTGCCCCGGCCTCCTAGAATGATGGCCTCACAAGTGGACATATGAGGGTCATGCAAGACGAGGGAATTGTATGCATAATCTATGTCCAGAACGCGATATGACCCAGAGCTAATGTGGAGCATGAGTACGTCGTTAATGCAAAACAAGAGTTCCCGGAAACCGTGATGGCCGCAGCCCGGTTGGAGGGCGAAAGGGTAGTCAACCGTGAGGTTTCCGCAGAACGACCGACACATGTTGCCGTGGTGGCCATAGCCGTGTACTAGGGATGCTAATACATGCAATGTAATAAATAGAGTGGGCAAGAGGAGGCAAGCCATGGGTGGAAGTGAATGAGTTGGGAAATGAAATGGAGGTTTTTGAGATGAGGATTGGATGGAGTAATGATACTTTGCTTGGGATGTTGTAGAAATGTTTTAAGGTTAAGGGGATGTGCAAGATTTAAGGCTTTATTGGGATGTTGTGTGGAAGAATCTGAGTGAATTGTTTATGGGTTTTTGGTGGTCTTTATTATGAGGTTTCTCTTGCAAGATTCTGCTGACTTTTGAGCTCTGTATGTTTGCTTTAGTTTGCTTTTGAGGGCTGTCTGAAGATTTTGAACGAAAGTTGGATGCCACAGAATTGCTTTCTGGTGAAGCAGAAAATGTTCGTCTACTGGAAGTGGGCCAGTTTTTAAGGCTTATGCAAACAAGATACTCAGATTTCAATGGAAAGAAACCTGCAAATTTGTCATCTGAATCTACAGATTTTTGTAATAAAATTCAGGTTTTGGAAATTTTGGGTTTAATGTTTCAAAAGAAGCCCATTCATTGATGAGAAGTTTTAACGGGTCCATAGATAAACGTGGGAAGAGCACAATGCCCTGTTTACTTCAACAAGCAAACCCAAGACGGATCGCAATATGGGTGGAAACCCATACTCCAATCCTATTTAGTTTTGGATTGAGTTGGGTTAAATATTTTTTAATATGAGTTCAATATGATTTTGTTTGGATAAATTTAAATAAATTATGGGTCTTATATGGGTTCTGATGGGTCCTAAATATGTTCTTTATGTTTAATTTTTTATTAATTATCAAAAGTTATTTTAGTAATATAATAGATTTTGTGAAAGATATTAGTATAAAGTATAATTATGAATTCATTATTGGTCCTATATGAGTTGGTAATAGGTTTTAAGAGGGTTGATCATTGGTTCTATGAGGCTCGATAATTGGTTTTTAAGTGGGATGGTGATGAATCCGGTCTAACCCATGATTTAATTAATTAAATTTATTGTTGATCAAGTATTGAAGTTGACTACATATATCTACTACTTCCATATGTTCTATTTTTTTCACATTTTTTAGTAGAAATAAATTTACTTACACATACTAAGCATGTTTTAGTTTAACTTAATAAAATTAGGTTGCACCATAGATCTTATATGGGTTGGTGATAGATTTTAAAAGTGTCCAACCATTTTTTGTTGGTATAAACCCATTATTGATTTAACTATACTATATATCACTAACTACTTTTACATTTCTAACTTTTTCATATTTTTTATGAGAAATAAATTTTCAAATATATTTAGTAAATTATCAACTTTTCAAATATATGAAAAACAAGTTAAAGGAAAGTGAAGGATTAACAGAAAAGTCGAAACTTGCAATTCATGTGACCATATAAAATTCTTGCTCTTTTTTTTTTTAGAATAAATTGGCAGTATATAATTATATTATAAATTTTTCAATGAACATATCAAATATCAATATCTAATAATAGTTTATAATAAACTAACATATATTATTATTATTGCAACTGAAAATACACAAAAAATTCTCAAAATAGTTATGAAGAAACTAATTGCACGACTGTTCATCATATGTTTCAAAGAATATATATATTTTGGTATACATTATGAGCTTTTTATCTCATACTTAACAAATGAATCTTTAACATAACATGATTACTTTTTGTAAATAATACAAAATTTAATCATGTTATATTATAAATTATATTAAAAATATAGTCATCTTATCATAATCTAAAATTTTGAATTTTGTAAACATTAAATACCAAAAATATGGTATCATTGACCCTAAGTAAGACCAATAAAAAACAACATAGGAGAACATCACAACTTAACTTGTTTCAAACATGTGGTCAATCAATCAATCAATGCACCTTATAATATGTATTACTATCTTATATTTTGAATTGCCGAACAGTGCAGGAATTAGTTGTCCAAAGGCTCGAGTTAAAACAGTACAAAAAGAACCAAGGGCAATAAGGAATAAGATACGTATACCATTACTAAGTGAAAGATCGGAACTGCCGCCCCATCTTGTTCACAGGATCACAGTTCCATTTCTGACGTATTAATTTGCAAAACATAGCCGCAATACCATAAACTCAGCGACTCAAAATTCATATTTGGCAGGCGACCAGCGGCTGCTTATCCATATAAAAAACTTTTTCATTTCACCGTCAGCTTCACAGCCAATTCTCCATTCTCAATTCTTTCTTCTTCCTGTTGAATACTTCAGGAGACAGGCAGTGGAAGTTGAGAGTCGATCACAGCTGGTGGAAGGCAAGGAAAAATCTTGTTTGAGAAATTGTTGCACAACTCATGACTCCTCATTGCCTGTTGTATTATCCAGCAATAGCACTTACATTTTGCTTAAAGATTGTAACTTAAGAAGACTTCAAAAGGAAACGAAAATAAAAATATCATGAAATGACAAAATTACCATTGCCATGTTTCGTCGATGTATTCAGCTGTGCCTTTATGGCCATCCGCTTGACAGCTTCAGCTGTAATTGATTATAGCAATGATTAATGTTTCTCAAAGGAAAAGCAAAAAAGAAAAAAAAATAGTGCATTAAGTAAATATCTTTTCCGTTATAATTTCTTCTAACCAAAGTCCATCAATGAAATCGAGGATTGTGTATTGACTGAGGACAGGAAATCTACTCAGAGGGAAGCATAGTAACAAAAGGATAATCAAAAAATAAACTGTTTGTTTTATGCCCCATTTTTCTGGTAGCATATATAAATCTAGCAAATACTTGGCATGCTCATTGACAGTTATCAAATTAGTCATAAGCTTAAATATATCAGAAACAACTAACAACTGCACTTTTGTTTCATGGGATTATTTAGGGAACTTCACAGAATGTACTATCCTAGAAACTAAGAATGCTATACAGCCAGATGTAAAAATAACATATTTATCAGATGATTGAGAACAATGGCCTTATCTTTTCTGCAAAACTACAAAACAAATAGGGCAATTTACCATTCATGGTTATTAATTTTTTTCAATTTGAACTCATTTTCACCTTTGAATTTTCTTTTCTTATTTGCTCTTCTCCTCTTCCTGTCCGCCTTTGTTAGCTTGTTTCTTCTTTAATGTCTCCTTTGCCAGAAAATACTTCTTCAGGAGCAAGCATAGCTGCATCAGACACCGCCAGCGGTGCAATCTGTAATGGAAAATGTTGTTACGAACTATTGATTGGATATATTGATTAATACAAGGTTTTTAAAGAAAAAATTGAGTAGCAGAATATTTACCTCTTCCATTGCTAGGGCAGGAACATTTGCTTGTATGGACATATCCTCAATTACCTGTTCAAGTTGATAACATACCAATAAAAGTTCAATAAGATGCTCTAGATGCCAAGCAAATTCTAGCATAAGATATAAGAAGCATTACTGGTTTTGGAGTGAAGTGGAAATGAGATAGAGCATCCAACTTCACGCACAGTTTCTTGAAGAGCATACTAGCCTGAAAATGTAAAGAAAGTAGAAGTCGTTATGTCACTTGCTAAATTTATACAAAGATTCAAACAATTTCAGTGAAAATATAGGGAAAATCATCCTTCTCATAGACCACAGAAAACAGGCTACAATGTAACAAAACGACAAGAAAATTGAAATAAATGGTATGTACATACTTCTTTCTTTTGTTCATCGGAGAAAGACAATGCGGTAGACACAAGGCCAGTTTTCTGAGTATACTCATCCTGTATGAAAAGTAGAGGGAGAGAAGTTTCAGTCTCCATAAAATACAGATTCAAGAGGTTAGAAGAAATCTCTATATTGCAAACAAAAGCAAAAAAGTGATACAAAACTAATTCATATCCCTTTCGCACTATAAAAACTCACCTCATAAAGTTTCAGCAAGGCCTTTTTGCTCTTATTTTCATCCTGCAAATGTTGTAGTTGATTTGATTAGGAACAAACTTAACTGGATAAGAGAACGTCATCACTCAGGTAGATAATTACCAACCTTTTTCTCTCTTGGTGCCTTGCTTAATAAAGTAGGTGGCTTCTGGACATCATCGAATCGGCCCTAACAAACGGTCAGGATGTAATTAATGTTCATTCCCTCGGAAAAGATGAGAGAGAGGATGTAATTAATGTTTCCCTCAGAAAAAAATGAATGTGTGTGTGTGTGTGAGAGAGAGAGAGAGCCATAGAGCACATAATATTAAGTACACTTATTTATTTTCTAAACTAACGAGAAAAATTAAAGATTACAGAGAAATCATAAGAACACAGTAACGTTTGGTACCATAAAATTTGTCGAAAATGCAATAGGCCAAACATCCTGCAAAATAAACATTAATAACACAAGACGAACACACAAGAAGAGATGCTGCAAAACACATAATTAACATCTTCCCGTACCCCTCTCCCCGCCGGAAAAGGACAATGATGCGCCTTGAAAAATCAATTTCAAATCAAATTTAGTTTGATAAACAAACCAAATGATGTGGTATTGGCAAGCACCCCCAACAAATGTTGGCCCCCACAAAACAAAAGAGTAAAAGATTTTCCCATCCACTTTTAACCCAATACTCCTGAGTGCATTTATTGGTGGATGTTGGGAGCTGGTTGTTTGGTGCACTCTCTTCTGATCATTCAGCCCTTACCACAGTCATTCAAGTTAATCTCATGAAAAGAAGCTAATAATGACTGGCAATGATTCTAAGAGAGACATGAGGTAACATGGAGAAGAGCAGTTTCTGACAAGACAAAATAATGTAATTTAGAATGCTGCAAAAACATACCTCAATTACACGTTTCTGAATTAATTCTTCAAGAGATGCAGTGACCTCTTCTGTGATTACTGGAGCTGGTCTAACGTTGTGCTCAAAATCTAGATCAACTTCCAGAGCACTATTTTTTGGTCTTTTAGCAGCAGTGACCTGGCATTATACAAAGCAATGAATATCCAGAAAACCAATATGGCCTAAAGCTTAAGCTGATAGAGTAGAAAAAATAATATATAGAAGTTGATAAGATTACCTCGCCCTGCATAGTCCATGTCTTTGGTTCCAGATTTGCTTTCTCCATTTCCTCTATCTCCGAATGAAGTCTCTCTAGCTCTTTTTCATGTGTAGAAAGACTTTGTTTCTTCTGTAGAAAATTAAAGAAAAGGAAAAAGAAAGAATAAGTACATGAATTAACACAAACAAAAGGAAACAATACGGCAAACAGCTACATGTAGATTATCAAAATTGTTCTTGTCCCATACCGCCATGCAGACATGAAGTAATACAAATGGACAGAGGTGGGGATGCTAAGAAAACATGGATAACCTGATTGGCACTGTCATTATTAGGTTCATCCACATCTGAGTCATCTGATCCACCAAAATGTTTAGACTTTTTCTTTTGGCCAGTTCTTTTACCACCAAAGAAGTCTTCATATCTGAATCCACAAACAGATTGGTATTATATCTCTAGATATGTAAGCATACAACGAAAAATCAGACAAGGCACATATTCAATCAAAATACTGCAAATCCTTGAGTGCATTAAATGGTACCACATCCAACCAAAAAAATAGCTAGTAGGTAATGGTCACTGTGGGAATTTACATCTCCAAATAAAGAGAAATAGGGCTATTGGTCAAGTATGAAGAACACCATTAATAACCTCCACAGCCAGGCACATAACTAAGAAGTAATGGGCTCTCCTTATCTCAAACCTTTACATGCAAATTCTTTACAGATTCATTTCATTATTATTTGTTTTTATCCACCAATCCTGATGACATGCTTACAAATTCAATACAATATTACAGTAAATGTAATCAAAAGAGAGCAAGAAAGCAAATGTATTGAGCAGACCTTGCAGTTTCCATTTTCTTCCCATCTTCATCATCATCATCGTCGTCAAGCCCCATAAGTCCAAGCTATCATGGTAATTAAAAAAAATAGTTCAGTCCAAGACTCCACATACAATTTCGTAAGACTAGAACAATCTCACATCCCATCAAGCAAAATCAAACCCAATTAACAATCTGAAAGAAAATAACTCCCTTATAATTTGCTAGACTTGCAACTTACCTCATCATCCTCTTCTTCACCATCCTCGTCCTCCTCGTCTTCACCACCATCTTCATCTTCACTCGACTCATCCTCATCCGCAGTTTCACCTCTCTTCCTCTTATTTTTTTTCTCCTTC
Source organism: Sesamum angolense (assembly GCA_034509725.1). Taxonomy (NCBI): domain Eukaryota; kingdom Viridiplantae; phylum Streptophyta; class Magnoliopsida; order Lamiales; family Pedaliaceae; genus Sesamum; species Sesamum angolense. The sequence goes on along the minus strand of JACGWL010000005.1, from coordinate 8,004,026 downwards.
TTTAGTCCATATTCTCTTGCTTCATCTTCCACCAGATACTTCTCCAATTCCTTTATCTTCAAAAATTCATCCTCTACTCCATTCACATTTTCTCTCACGACATTCTCCATCTCTTCGTCTTCGTCGTCATGTTCATCCCCTTCTTCTTCTTCTTCTTCTTCCTCCTCCTCCTCCTCCTCCTCATCGTCATCATCATCATCATCTTCATCCAAACCATCACTTTCACTTTCTTCGCCCTTTATTTCTTTATGTTCTCCATCCTCCTTCACATTCTCCTCCTTTCCATCAGCTCTATCCAAATTAAATTGCTTTCCGATTTCCTCCGGGTTCTTCTCGAAATTCCTGACGTGACGTCGGAGGGAGGACAGCAAAGGCTGCGCCTGGAGGTCGATTTGCTGCCATATCTGCTCAGCGTCGAAGCCTTCAGTCAAGAGTTGACTGAATGGGGATTTAGGAGCGTAAGGACTGAGAGATGAGAATAAGTATTCCGAGGCTAATCGAGCCGCCTTGGAGAGTTCCGGCGACGGTGTAAGGTAGAGCGGCGGCTCCGTCGACTTCAACCGGTGAAGCGCGTCCAAGCCAACGGCTTTCGAACCGCCGTCAGCGGCTGAGGGCATGGCGGTGATAGTAGTAAAGGAGTCTTTAGGGGTTAGGGTTTAAGGAGGAAAGAAGAATGAATGACTACTAATGGCAGACCGGTGAGTGTGTGTAATATGTCCGATGTTAAAAGGGCCAAATTGGAAGGAAAAAATAAATAAATATTTGGTATTTTTGAAAAAATGAAATCAAATAAATAAATTTATATAATTAGTGAAATTTTGGGTTAGGTTTTAAATTTTCTAATCAAATCTTGTTTTTAAAACCTTGTATTTATTTTTTTAAGTGCTACCATTAAAAACTTTGAGAAAATCTTAGAATAAGTAAGAAATAAAAAATGTATATTTATAATAAATAAAAAGCAAAATATTATTTTATTATTCTAATTTGATTAAATAAAGTTAGAAGCATCTCGTCGCGAGTATAAATATAATTGACTTATTAAAATTGTGTTTGGACTGATGAAATTAATAACAAATTATTTAGAGGGTGTTTGGCTTATTTTAAAAAAGAAAATTTATTAGTTCATGCATCTTATAAAATATTTAAAAAACTTATAAAATGTTAATTTTTTTTATTAAATATAAGTTCATTAGATATTTGAATAAAATTATAAAGCTTACAAAGTGTTATGAATGACAAATTTGTAATTAATTGAAAGGAGTTTGTTAAGGTGGTATAATTAAGTTAGCAATTTTTACTTTTTCTTAAAGAATTTATAAGTTACTAACATTTTATTTACAGAACTTTTAAAAGCTCTTTTCTTCAACAAAAAAATTTACGTAACACTTTCAATATATCATAAAATAAATTACAGTGAGCTCTTATAAAATTTAACATAATATATAATAGGTATTTGTAATTTTGTAATTTTGTAATAGAGCCCACGACTCCCATTTACTAAAAAATGGGAGTAGTTGACTCCCTTTCAATTTATATTTTTATTTTTAAAATTGTAATAATTATTTTATATTATAATTCATTATTAATAATTAATTAATTAATTATTAAATTTATTTAATTATAATTTTTAATAAATTTATAATTTATGTAGTTCTAAAAAATATACTATTAAACGATGTGTACCAAATGATGTAAATATTGTAGAACTGAACCCCTCGTAATTATGATATACACTAAATACACATAATACAATATAAATAGAGAAATATGTTTTTACACATTGTTATATGATTGGTCATTTTTTTAAAAATTATTTCTTTTATTGTGATAGTGCAGTAATCAAATAGCTGCACTATTTCAATATAAACACATTACGAGGCTTTTTTTTTTTTTTGGTATTAATACAGTGGAAACGGTAGATCGTATTCTCATATTCTATGCAATAATACTCATGACGGGATTGATTTAATATGACTAAATTTGATTTGAAAAATAATTTGTATTTTCCAACCAATTTAAAATTAGGGCAAACTTTTAAACTAAATACATTGATAATATTTTAAGAATTTCAATATTTAACATCTTTTTCACACTGTAACATTGAGCATCCTCTATGAATACCCTAATTTTGAATCAAATTTTCATGATAAAAAGTGGTATTGGACTAACAAGTTAGATTGCATCCCTATTAATGATTTATCTCTAATAAAAGTACTACAGTATCTATTCTAAATTAATAGGCAGTTTTGCAATAGCGTTATTTTTATGGTGGAAATAAATTATAAATCAAAACAACAGCAAATGATGAAAGTAATTGAAAATAAAAGTTAACCGTGAAAAAAGTTGAACTTTCAATGCTTGGAAAAATAATTTAATTATTTATAATTTTACCGATAAGCTGAAAAAATTGATAGGGATCCTATTTATAAATTTTAATTAAATCAACTTAAATAAAAAATCATTTTTTCAATAATAAATTGATAAAAGGTTGTTTAAAACAAATATAGACATCCCCTAAGTAGATTTATTTAGATCTCGAAATATCTACAAATATGCATCCTACTTGACCCCCCCAAAAAAAAGTGAATAATTAAGAACCACAAAGAGAAAAATAATAGAATTCCGTAAATAATATTATATATGTTAAAAGAATGGATATATATAAAAAAAAGTATTAATGTTTTATTATTGTTTCAATGACAAATTTTAAAGAAAAAAAAACATGCATTTTATTTTAATTCTCTCGTCTCTCTTTCACAATATTTATATTCGTGACGAATGGATGGAAATATATAAATATTAGTTGTTATAGCACGTTGTTATTGCATTGATGTAACAAATAATTTTTCAACTTTAAAATATATTATAAATAAAAATATTTATAATTAATATATTATATTAAAAGGTAAGAAAGAAAAGAAAAATCAATTTATCAGTTCATATAAAAATTAAAAAATTTGAATAAATTAATTATTTTATTAATTAAAGAATATTATAATTTTTATAAAAATTAATACGTCGATTTCATTAGTCGTTATTTGGGAGAACGAAGATTTTTTTTTATATTAGTATAAATTTATCTAAAAAATATTGGTAATTTTTTTCAATATAAAATGAAGCCATGGAGGCGGCCCACTCCGGTCCATCGCTTTCCCCATTAGTAGTGTTACCCGCCAAAACAAAGTCATCTGAGGCCCACGTGGTGCCGCACAGCCGTTTTACTACTGAACACTCCGCCTCACATGTAAATCATGTGCAATAATAACATTTTAGGATTATTGCTTTTTTTTTAAAAAAAAATTGGTATAAATATACAAAGTTTATCGTAGTTTGAGAAATTACAATCAATATTTTTTAGATTTACTTTTCAGTTAAAAAAAATTATATGATATGCAATAAGTTAAAATCAGTCAATTCAGAGTAAATATCAATTTTCATTTAATTTTTTTGTTAATATCAGCAATTTCAGTTAATTTAAACCAAGAGATTGACTTATTTGTTTGATGAAAGCAAACATCAGGAGTGCTAAATGTAATTTTCAAAATTACAAGGAATTTACGTGTAATTACACCAGATCTCATGGGAGGGGAGTGTAATTCTCCCTAATTTGTACTAACCGATTGATCTATTAATTGAAATGAAACAAATCTCAAGGGCATTAAGTTGTAATTTTTTAAATTGTAGAGATTTACGTGTAATTATATCAAATTTCAGAAGAGGGTGGTGTAGTTATTCAAAAAAAAAAAAAAACATTTTTTCTAGGATAATGGGGATGAGAGATTGAAAACGGTTAGAGTTTTAACCTAAGACCATATTCTTTAAGGAGGAGAGTAATGTCAACTCAATTAATTAATTGACAACATTAATAAAAACTTTATTTTGAAAATATATTGATAAAAATAAAATAAAAAATGACTTATGTAGTCATCCATCAATCAAATTTTTTTACTATGTGACTTAAATCACTTACATAATAAATATATTATACTTATTATATAATTAATGTATATTTCAAAAATAACAACTAATAATATGATAAATATATCATATTTGTCGTGATTAGTTATTTGAGTGAGAACACAGTAGACATACAAAATAACATGTTAAATATTATTCGAATTGAACATGTAAAAGACATTAATAATCTTGAATTGAACAATGCAAGACGATCACTTAATCAATATTTAAAATAGTACTTTATTATGTTATCTCTTGAAATGGGAAGGGCTTGTTAAGATATCTCATATTGATATTCGCCGCTTCTGTAATTGTAACTATATAAATATCTTTAAAACTATGATCGAAATAACAATTATAATTGAAAAAATAAAAAAAAAAACCATGCAGACTAAGTTGCAAATATCTCACTCTCTTTAGGGAGATTCAAGCCCATTGCAGCATTAATATTCACATTGGTCCAACAGTCTCTTCTAGGATACAATAATTCGATAACGTCGTATAATTATAATTCATTACGAACAAATTGTAGAGTCCAAAGTCTCGCCAAAAAAGACACATTCCTACTCTTAATATACTTCTCTTGTAGGATAATTGCATGTACAATATCTTGTATATGTGTGTCGACAAGAAGAATGATCCCCTTTATAGGTGTAAAAATTATTTACTATTTTAATGTGAATTAGTGGATAATAATGTGATAAACTAAAAGAAATAGCGGGTATAAATGACTAGTAAGTGGGTTTATATAAAATGTGTATATTGTGTGATATGGAAAGACTGTAATTAAGAATAAATGTTACAAATGTTATGGTCAAGACCCATAAACATCCACTAGCACTACTAACCTCAATGCAATTATACTAATCGGTCAAAGTGATGGGATTAAAAATGCGATTAAATCAAGTAAAAAACTTAATAACATATAATTTAACTAATAAAATTTTAAATTTGGTAGGACTCAAGCCTGTTTTGGTTATATCTTTATTTTTTAGTTTTTAAATTGAAACAATAATTAAATTAAAAATATTTTGTTTATACGTATTCTCATTGAAAATATATTGATTTGACACACGATCAAATATAAAATACAATCTTATTAATTAAGCAAATATATTATCATTCCACACGAAAATTTGTACAAAACTGAAAACTGAAAATGGAAATATAAATAAACATATTTTATGAAGTGTTTAAGAGTCTATAAGCTCTTAAAATATTTTATTAAATATTTAAGAAACTATAAGCTCCAAAAAGGCATTTGATATTGTTTCAAAGAGCTTGTAATATATATTATATATATTATATATATATATATATATATATATATATATATAATTTCGATGTTATAAGCTCTTTCAAAAAAGTTAATCCAGTAAGTTTTTTTAAAACATTTTATATATAAGCTCTATAAAATTAATATTTCACAAAATAAAATTATTCTCATTATTTTACTTACATTCCATTTCTCTTTTATTTTTTAGTAAATTTATGACTCATGTTTAACATTTTATAGTATATTAAAGCTTAATACCACTTATATATTTACATAAATTTGATATTTTTGCAGTAATTGTGGATGATGATTTTATCCGTACACATGTTTTAAAGAATTTTATTTGTTATTTAATAATAAAGTATTATCGTTAAATAAAAATAATATTATTATTGATATTATATTTACTAAAAGGATATTGGTTCAAGACATTATAAATCATATGACTAAAAATAGTATTGCACTTAACGAAAAAATATAAATTTATATATCCATGTTAATATTCAATCAGCATAAATGTACAAATATATTATTTTTATGCAAAATTTAAGTAACAATTCATCAAAATTTTCTATTAAAATTTTATTTAGAATTAAACTATGTCAAAAGATACCTACTTACTTGATTTTTATGGTATTATGCCGTTTTCAGTCATTTTATTAATATAAAGACTTATTATCTCAAACATCCTAACATTACAACTTAAAATATTAAAAAGATTTAAGAGCCCGTTCTTAAAATGAAGCTCCTATAATATCTTATAACATATTTTAAATACGTTTAGTCAAAAACATTCTAAATGAGTTTGATTTAGCAATTCACATATAAATTATAAAGTAAAAATATTTTGTTATCTTTTTTTAAAAGAAACACACACACACACACACACACACACACTTAAGTTAAACTATTACTGGCTGTCGTGGTACACCGTCTTTACATTCATATAATAAGTAATTTTTTCACGTTTTAAAATATATTATAAATAAGAATAAAATATACAAATGAACAAAGCATATTTAAAAATAAAAGAAATAAATAAAAAAATAAATTAAATATATTATCAACACAATAAAAAAAGAAATACTCTTTATATTCACAAACAGCGGTTAGTGACACTATCATGCTAATTTTGAAGTAGAACAGTTATACCCTTAATTAGATAATTGCAATTATTATTATTTTTTAATAAAAAAACTCAACAACATTTTAACATTATACTAATTCTTTTATTGTGTCAATAGTATTTTTAAATTATTATTTTTTTTATTTTTTAAAAATATAATTTATTAATTTATATATTTATTTTTATTAATAATATATCTAAAATATAAAATATTATTTATTAATATATACAAATGCGATGTGCGATGGCGGCTAATTAGTATAGATACATGTTAATGTAAATTTTCTGAAAAAATAAAGAGAATCCAACTAAAGCAAAATCTAGAAAAGGAAAAATGAGAAAGCAAGATTTACCAGTTTGGTGAAAACGAGAAGAAAGCTGACACACAGACAGACCGACCAACAGAGAGCGAGTGAATGAGTGAGAGAAAGAAAGAAAGAAAGAGAGATTTAGAGAGAGAGAGAGAAAAACCAAAAAAAAAAAAAAAAAGATTGGAGAATATGATGATTTCTTCAACAACGACGAGAAGTCATCTTCTCACTCTCCCTCCATTCCTTCCCGCATCAACAACACCAATACCAACGAATGGAATCCTTCTTTTCCCTATTCGAAACGACAATCACAACTCCAACCCTCCTACTGAAACCTTCCCCTTTCATTACTGTTGCCATTATTGTGGTTGGCACCATCAATTTCGCCCTTTTCTGTTGAAACAAAAGCTGAATTTATTTTTTTGGGGGTCTACTAGTCAAGATTCTTTGTGGGTTATCTGAATTTGAGGTGATTGCGGTGAGTTATTTATTGATGGGTTTTTCTTGAGTCATGTGATTTGTGTGAAATCATGGGCTTTCTTATATGTAATCTGTTCATTTCTGGTTAGGATGTTGGAGTTGATTTTTGAGGATGTCGATCTGTTTCTTTTTATAGGGTGTTTCCCTATTGGGTTCTTGAAATTGATTAAAAAATATAGAGGGTTATGTTGATTTCTTGATGATTGTAAAAGTTCAAGGAGAAAAATTCAAGTCAAAGGATCGGTTGGATGTTTTCAGGATCCTGCTGGGATTGTTACTTTGATTGTATATCTTGATCTGAATAAGCTTATAAGTAAGATATTGTTTTTGGATATTGCTGGGATTGGTATTTGGATTGTATTTCTCATGTGATTGTTGTTCTTATGTTCTTTCCTAGTTAAATAAGATTACCTGTCTCTGAGAGATTGTGGAGATTGTTTTCTAAGTCCTTTTGCATTCTGAAAATCTCATCTTTCTGGCCATCAAGATTTATGTTTTATTGCTTAAATGTGTCTGAATTTGATGGATTAGGCTATGATTTTCAGGAAGATGTTAGGGGGCCGAGCAGGAGGAGGTAATGGAAACATGATATTCCCTGGGTTTATGGAGGAAAATCGCATCCATGCTGATACCAATACATTGCCTCAGCTCCACTTATTTGGAAATGGTGAGGACTGTTACAGCTATGTTAGAACCATAATTCCTTTTTTCAAGACCGTGATGCTAAATCTCTAAATGTTGACGCTGCTGTTCTTGATATTATTGCTCGAATGCTCACATTGTAAGCATAGTCAGTGATAATTTGGAAACGCAAAAAACATAATTTTTGATCTGTAAATGTGCTCTTCCTGCCTTTCCCATCACTGTGGTTACCAGAAAAAGCTGTTAAGTTAACTCACTAGTTTGCATACTTATATGATAATACGATTACGATCAAAATGTCCCCGTTACCACAAATTAAAGCCAGTTGTACCTGTGTATGGCAAATGGGTTTAAATTAACTATTTGCAATTTCTGTTAGAAATCAAATTCTTCTTATAATCTCGACTTGATCAAAAACGTCTTCAGCGATCTTGTCCTGTTTCTCTGAGTTTTCCAAAATAAACCACCAGAAAACATGAAACATATACTCTTCTTATTGTAAATTAATTTCGCTACGGGTGCGAAAGATTCGAGCCTCTTAAAATTTACTAGCTCAAGCTCATTACTGACCAATTGAATATGAGCTAGGCCTCATCTCGACCTCAAAGCGGAGAATCTGAGTTTAAATTTATTGCCGTAATTTGCCAATTTGTTACTTTGTTTAAGAACTGGTTTCATGCTGCAATTGCGGATGCTTGAAGAATTTGCCCAAAAGTATATCTGCGGGGAGTATGAGAATGCTTGAAGAATTTCATAATCTACCTCATCTTACTTGTTGCCCTCGTGGAGTGCCTGATTCTTAAATGTAATGTTTGATGAATTGAAACATTAAGAAGGAAGTAAACTTGAAAATAATCCCCACTTTTGGACTTTTCATCTAATGCATCTCTCCTTCTTTGCCCTTTTTGCCTTTCTAAAAATGTATGGCAATAGAGTATAAGAAGGAGAAAGGGGAGAAAAGAACTTGGATGTTAGGCAACAATGAAGTTGAATTACTGGTTCCTTGATTCTATTTGCTTCAATTAATAATACATGATCCAACGACAATTTATTACCTTACAATTTCTTAATGTTTTACTTCCATATTCTCTCAATATTGTCCTTTTATTTCTTATATTTTTTGTTTGATGTTCTAGAATCTTATGCAGTTCCAATTCAGTGCGTTGGTGGCACTAGCATCCTAAACTCTGTGGGAAACGAGCATACACCCACTGACAATCGACCCATCAAAAGAGTTAGGGAAGAGGAACCTGTATATACAAAGCAGAAGCTTGGCATGTCATTGAATTACAATGTTCATCGAGACAATGCTGGCCATATTGGAAACTTTTTAAATCGTAATCCTGTATCAACTGGGCTCAGACTTTCTTGCGAGAAAGAAGAGCATAGTTCCTCCATTACTTCGACCTGTGAGAACATGACAAACACCCTTCCTGGTGTGCTTCCACTTGGTAATGCTGTAAAATTGGAGACAGATCGACAGATGGAAGAATTTGGCCAATTTATTAAACTTCAGGTATGGTAGTAATGTTCAATGAATAAGGCATCCTAATATTACCGTTTAGATAGTTACTAGTGATATTTTCACTGTCATCTCCTGGGTTAGACAAATTATTCTGCATCTCTTACAATCCTGGTTTACATTACAGATTCCCTCTATGATATAAGGTAAGCAACTTGGAATGTTTAAAGTAAAACATGTCTGCAAGGGAGGGGGGCTTGTGTAATATTTCCAAATTTGAGGGTCTTTTTATCAAATATATCAGGGCTGTCCGTAAAATTATCTTACTTGAATTGTGACTATCAAATGATGTTCATCTCTATATCCGAAGATTCAATAGTGTATTCTATTCGTTTTATTTTGGCACTGTTTCTGTTCTCAATCACTATCTCCACCTATCTGAGTAGGAAGAGAACATCTGGAAGGGTGTAACTGAGTTAAACAAACGGCATACAATTTCTTTGTTGCATACTATGGAAAAACGAGTCAGCATGAAGCTGCACGAGAAGGAGCTTGAAATAGAGAATATAAGCTGCAAGAACAAGGAGTTAGAGGACAGAATAAAGCAGGCGTCAATGGAAGCTCAGTCGTGGCAGTACAGAGCAAAGCACAATGAATCAGTGGCCAATATCCTCAAAAGCAATATTCAGCAGCTCATGGCACAGGGGACGGGCCGAGATCGCGAAGGAACCGGTGACAGTGAGGTAGAAGATGCCGTTTCTTGCACAAATCACCCCGAAAACCAAGAACTCGAGGACCATCGGCTACGATGCCGAGCTTGCAGTGGTAAACGAGTCTCGATTCTATTGTTGCCTTGCAGACACTTGTGCCTGTGTGCAGATTGTGAAGGATTCATCGAGGTTTGCCCCATCTGCCAGGTGAGGAAGTCTGCTAGTGTTCCTGTGTACATGTGATGGTGAAAATATCAGAAGTTCATTGATTTCTTTTGTCCATTTTAATTATAAAAATTACAGAAAAATATCAGCACCGCGAAATCGAAAATGTATTAAATAAATATAATATTGTGCGACTATTCTTGAGGATAATTACATTTACGTCCTTTCAGTTATGCTGAAATTATAGAAATTATTTCATTAACACCCTTGTCTGTGATTACACTTCCTCGATACGACGGGGGCATTGTTGATATAAAACATTAATGCAATTGTTCAAATACTATGAACAATTTCTGTAATTTAATCATAGTTAAGGGGTGTTAAAGTAATTATTTATTATTCATGTTTTCAACAGTTTATGATTCTTGTCTAATATTTCTGCCATCTACTGATGCAAAATGCCGAAACTTGATGCTCAAACCAATCATTCTTTTCTGATCATAATTCAATAATCATTTTTTTTTTCTATTCAATATTTTTATAAATTATCAATAATTTAAAATTTAAAATTATATTTAAATAAGACAAATAAATAATATTCGATTCAAATTCATAATATAAGTATGTATGATGCGGTGGTCCTCCCAATTAAGCAAAGGGCTGATGAGTAGTTTTCAATTTGGTTTTGTATGTTACTTTTTGCATCATTTCACCTAACTCTTGGTGGCATCCACTTCCACATCCTCTTCTCTTTCTCACTTACTTCCACCAACCATCATACTCATATTTTGCATTATTTTATATTTTAAATTGACTTCTTCATTTTCATTTACGACACATAAATCAATATTGAAATTTGGCTGAGTGTTTGAAATAATAATTTAATATTTATAATTTTATCAATAAATTACAAAATAGTTAATATTACGTCAACGCAATACAGACTATACACCACCGATCTATTTGAAAAAATAACTCAAACATAATGTCTTTTTTTATTATTATTCAAATTAGATTCGACAATATCAAAATAATCATATTATATGTATATTGTTGTATTTGTTATATAATTATTTAATTTTTTTTTAAAAGTTTACTATCATATATTAAGCTCTGTGCACGATTAATTTATTTTATGTTAAGTCGTTAATTTTTATAAAGGTATTTGTAATTTTTTTTAATAATAAAATTAATTTATAATTATAATAAATGTATAGAGAGCTAGGAGGAATTTAGCCTAAAATCAAACACAGTCATTTAAGGCTGAAGAAAACACCCCTAAGAACCTACAAAATACCGAGAATATCCCACATATACATACAAATTTCTGACTCTAATACCCTCCGCCACCAACTCTTCGCACTTGCACATTTCTGCTCTCCTTGCTTCTTGGCGGAGCCTCCAACGTTCCCCACCCCACCCCACCCCCCACCACAATATATACGTACAGCTAATACATACATTCTTCTCTCTCCAGCTTCTCTTCTTGATCTGAGAAAAAGATGCAGAGCTCGGCGATTGCGTTCTCGCCTTCTCTCTCTCTTTCTACTAGTCCTCGCAAGCTCTCCGCTCGTGGGTTCAACCCTCCCTGTCCCGCCCCCTGCTCAGCATCGTTTCAGCAATGGGCCTGCTTTGTTTGCCTCGACCCGGAGAGTCAGCCCGATTACCTGCTCGCTGAAGCAGAGTGGGTGGATTTCCGGCCCGAATCCTGCGGTCCCGGAGCCTGAATCTGATGGAGTTGTCGTCAGGGCTACAGCGGAGACTGCTGGCGCGGCGGAGGCACCGGGATCGAAGAGCTTCGCTGATACGTTGGTGCTTGGGTCGTTGTTTGGGCTTTGGTACCTTTTCAATATCTACTTTAATATCTACAACAAGCAGGTAGTTATCTTGTTTTTTCTTTCCCTCGTTGTTTTTTGTGAACTATTTTTTCTTTGAGCTATTGTTTTTGTAAATATGAACTATTTAGTTATGGTTATTTGTTGCTTATTTCAGCCAGTGTAAATATATGTTATTTCTGTAGTGATTGGTAGTCTGTTTTCGCTTGAATCTTCGATTACGTAAATATTTGGAGAACTGGGACAAGAACTTTACCTCATATCTGTGATCTGTTGTTGTTTTTCTTTCCAATGGTAGTAGTTCTTGCGGCTTTTATAGTCTAGTTCGGAATGTTGAGAATTTTTTTTTTTTTGTAAGTATTGTACTATTTCTACTCTGATTTATAAACAACTGGAGTTTGTAAAACCAAAATGGCTGTTTTGAGGTTTTAGCATTCTGCTTTATGTTGATAAGAAGTTGCTCCATCTTGGGTCTATTAGTATCTGTTTGGTGCCACATTATAACTTTGTGTGAGAAGATGGTTTTGGGTGGAAATGTTTCCCTTTTACGAGATGAAATGATATTTTGGGATGTCCAGAAAAGGGCAAGGAACTAAAAGTTCTGGGATCAAAGGAGTATTTGGTAAAACCGAATATACATCGGAGTCGGATATGATTTCAAATTCAAATTGACAATTCCATGCCAACAATGAGTTAAGTGTGACATCCCTTGATTATTGATGTGTTATGATGATGCTTGTTTGTAATAGGTTCTCAAAGCTTTTCACTACCCAATGACGGTCACCCTTGTTCAATTTGCCGTTGGAACTGTGCTTGTTAGTTTCATGTGGACCTTCAATCTCTACAAGCGGCCTAAAATCAGTGGTGGCCAGGTATGCGAGACCATCCTGGAACACTTTTTAATGTTTTCACATTTAGTTTAATTATCATGAAGATGAATTATGAACCCTTTGTCCAATATTGGCAGCTTGCCGCAATTCTTCCACTGGCTTTGGTGCATACCTTAGGCAACCTCTTCACCAATATGAGTCTTGGGAAAGTTGCTGTTTCATTCACTCACACAATTAAAGCTATGGAGCCTTTCTTCTCAGTTGTTCTCTCTGCTATGTTTCTAGGGGAGGTGAAATATCCATTTGCCCTAAAGTCTTTTCTATATTGTTTAATAATCTAAATGACAGGATGGCTATATGGAGCCTTGATCACGTGGGAAAAGTCATCTGTTGAAGCAGGCGCAAGAATATAATTTCTTAATTGTTAAAACTATAGACCTCTAAAAATTGACATCGGTCCTGTTATGCTATGCTGTTGAAACTTTGTTATTTAATTTCCAGAACAATTTGGGTGATATGATATTTATTATCCTTTTGTCCTGTGAAAGTTTTGAAATCGGTCTATCATCTCCTGAATGTTATTTATGGTGGAAAAGAATGACATTAAGTTTGGTTGGCTGCTTTCTATTGATTCTATTATGTTGGTTCAATTATGCAATTGTTGTTATCTTATTTTTACTTTTGACCCCTTTTGCCAGTTTCCTACGCCTTGGGTAGTTTCCTCTCTTTTACCAATTGTTGGTGGAGTAGCTTTGGCATCAATGACTGAGGCCTCCTTTAATTGGTAAAGAACCAAAATGCATTGCTGGCAGTCAATTGCTGTCTGCCATTATCTTAAAATTATTTGATAATAAGCGTTCATTTCAAGATTTTCACGTGGAACTTATATCATTGTCGTTTTTTGAAGGGCTGGGTTTTGGAGTGCTATGGCTTCAAATCTAACAAATCAATCTCGCAATGTGCTTAGCAAAAAGTTTATGGTTAAGAAGGAGGTATATTTTGGAGTGGCTTTTTTGTTTCTGAGTCCTGGAGAATGATATACTTTACCAGAAATATTTCCAGGCAATTTCTTAGGGTGTTTCAAATTTTTATTGGTTTCAATCGCTTTACTGGATTATTGCAAAATCTGTTTGTAGCACTCAGGAAAGAAAAGAGGAAATTACCAGCTATTTTTATAACAGATTTGAGAGAAATGGTGCTTTGCTTATTTTTCCATTCGTGCAGGAATCCCTGGACAACATTACTTTTCTCAAATTACTATTATGTCCTTGTTCTTGATGGCTCCTGTTGCCATTTTCGTGGAAGGCGTCAAGTTTACACCTTCACACCTTCAGGCTGCTGTAAGTGAATTTTGAGACAGAATCATAACTTATTTGGCACTCACCTTTAATGAAAGAGATCTTTTCTCTGGCTGAATGTTTTAAATGGGACTGGATTCTTTACATCTTTTCTGTTGGCAGGGGTTGAATGTCAAGCAGCTTTACACTAGGTCTCTCCTAGCAGCTCTCTGCTTTCATGCATATCAGCAGGTATCCATCGGATAATTTCTTTTTGCTGTATTAATCATTGCATAATTTCTAGTGGATGGCAGCATACATTTAGCAATACCAAGCCTTCATCATAGTGTATAAGCTAAATACTCGTAACAAAGTGCAAACCATGATTTATCTGGTGTACATCTGATGCACTACATGTGCATCCTGAGTTTCAAGATGCAAGTTAACTTTCTTTGCATTACTGAGAATATTTTTACAGTAACTATGTCCGTGATTCGACTTTTCAAATGCTGTTTAGTTTGGCAAAATCGGGAAAGTTTCTGCGCTTGAAGATATTTGAACTTACTGAAGACTAAAATGTTGGTTTGCGGTAGAGGTTTGTTATTGTGCACAGGAGGACTAGATTTAGGCTTTAGACCAAATTGTGATGCCAAATTCTTTCATTGCTTAATGATTTATTTATGCATTTATTTTTTGCTTGCTGATTGATTAGACAACAATTTATAATTATTGTAATTCTCTATTTAGGCATTGCATGTTTTTGCTAATAGTAGAGAAATAGCAGAACTGGATTTAGTTCGAGTTCATTAACTTGCATGCTATGATGAGTCATCTATCTTTTTCATACAGTCAAAATAACATGAACTTGTTCTCTGATCAACTGGAATAGAACATTTAGAGGTTTGCACTTGAAAAGACTCTCTAGCTAACTTGATGTTTCCAGTATTCTTGATTTATCATGCAAATTTAAATGTGAAATGAAATAATGCTTCTCATTGCAATGAAAATCCTGATAACAGTTGTTTTTGTGCAGGTCTCTTACATGATATTGCAGCGCGTATCTCCTGTAACCCATTCCGTCGGCAACTGTGTTAAGAGGGTGGTTGTGATCGTCACCTCTGTCCTCTTCTTCCGCACACCTGTTTCTCCTATCAACTCTCTAGGTACACCAGATTCACCTTTTCTATGAATGTGAAAAGTTGCTTAGTCTTAAATCCCATCTCAGTTCTCAACTCGTATGTTTCTTTGGTCCAGGTACTGGAATAGCCCTTGCTGGTGTGTTCTTGTACTCGAGGGTGAAGCGGATTAAGCCAAAGCCGAAGACGGCTTGAAGTTTTTGTGTTTAGAACAATTTTGTTGATGATCTTATGTTGTTAGACTAGAAAAAAACCATTGTTAAAACTTCTTGTTGTATGTTAGCTCAGGACATGGGATTTTTCTGGGATTTTTGCCTGTCTTGGTTATTCACTTGTCCTCTCAAACATTCTTTCATGGATACCCATAAATTTGTAGTTGCAAAGTTGATCATCTCATGATGTTCTTCTTCTTTAGTGATTGTGGTTGTGCTATGCATTTTAGAAAAGGTTTTATTTTCAAAACAACTTTTTCTTTTACAAATTTAAAAATATTTATTCATTTAATATGATGATCTGATATCATTAATCTTCATTAACTATTTTTCAGTTAATTTTGTCACTTTATAATTTCATCTAAAATAAAGTTTGGACAAAAAGATGAACTTTGGTTTCAAGAAAAAGTTTATTATTGGGTAAACATCACTTTTTTTTTTTTATTGGAAACGAGTAAACATCACTTTTGCTCCCTCAATTATGCCACTTGTTCAAATTTGGTTCTTCATGTTTCACTCTCATCATATTTAGTTTCTCAACTATCATTTATTCAGATTTGGTCCATCATGTTTCATTCTCATCAGATTTATTTTATCACTTTTGGTCATTTCTGTTATCTTTCAGTTAAAACTAATGGATTTCTTTAAAAAGAATATATATTTTGTAGTCCAAAGGTTCAAAATCGGAACCTTGAGGAAAAATTTAAATGTCTTCACCACTCCACCAAATGCTTCATTTTTTTTTTGGGATAATTACTCTCTCCCCCTGAAATTTGGTGTAATTATACGTAGACCCTCTGTGGTTTGAGAAATTACATCTAACACCTTTAAGTTTTGCTTCCGTCTAACAAATTAGTCCATCCATTAATGAAAATCCACTAATTTTGCGGATATTAACAGAAAAACTGAATGAAAATTGTATATATTCTCGATTGACTTATTGTAGATCAAACAATTTTTTCAAACTAAACTACACTTATAAGATATACCTCCCCATATGCATTAACGCGTGAACACATATGAGGGTAATTTGATCATAAAAAGATTTATTTGACCTGTAACAAGTCAGTAATAAGCCAATTGGGGGTAAATATATATTTTGTTTTAATTTTTTGTTAATATCAACAAATTCAGTGAATTTTGACTAACGGATAGACTAATTTGTTAGACGGAAGTAAACTTCAGGGGTGCTAAATGTAATTTTTCAAACCACAGGGCGTCTATGCGTAATTACACCAAACCTCAGGGGAGGAGAGCGTAATTACCCCTTATTTATTTTTTTTAAGAATATTACTTAACACATAATAATATAACCTACTTAAAAAATTATTTTTGCTACTAAAAGGATTTAAACTCAAGACCTTATGTGAAGAATTTAACACTTTTATCACTCCACAAAATACACTATTTAATTATTTTGTTAAATAAAAATTACATATAAATAATTATAAAATAAAAATACATTAAAAATATCTCAAAATCATGTTAAAATATATCGACCATCTCACACCCGAATTGGATTTTTTATTCTAAATTCTATTGCATGTTACACGTATTTAACACACACACACACACACACACATATATATATATATAATAATATATATATACCATGTGAATAATTTTTTTAAATAAAAATATATAATACCATTTTTATACACAGGGCGTGTATATATTGAATATAATATAAAATGCAATATGATTTGGAATTGAAAATCCAAATTTGAGTTGGTTAATACAAAGTAAATATAAAAAATCATGCAAAAAAAAAAAACTCTTAAAAATATGTTCTTCACTTACTTGCCACCAAAGATCTAAGTACAACAATATAAACTAAAATAGAATAATTACACTGTTCTCTTTTGTTTCTTTATCTAATTATACAAACTTCTTCTCTTGATTTCAAAATTATTGCGCCTCTCCTTCACTATTTAGTCAACGGCTGACAATAAGCTCGTTTCAATAGTTTTTTTTTTTTTTTTTTTTAATGCTCGTTTCAATAGTTAACATGATAGAATTCAGGGATGTTTGTAAGGTTTAAACTAAGTTGAAAATAATATTTTTGTTTTACAGTTTCTGATTTTGAACTGCTATCATGAAATTGATTTAAATTGAAAGTTATAAGTAATATCTTACCAAATTCTTTATTTTATTGGTAAAATTATAAATATTAGGTTGTTTTCTCAAACACCTAAAGTTTTGTTTTCTAATGTTTCAATTTTTTTATTACTATTTAACTTATAATTTTCTTTACAACTTATTCCCAAAGAAAAAGTAGAAGCTGTTGCAAGTATCTCTTTAATAACATCATCTCTAAGAATTTTGTGAAGTTCATATAATGTTAATGATTGGATCCAATGAGCAATCTACTCACATATAAAGAAAAAAACAGCAATCTATCCACCTATCTTTTCAAGACGAACCCCCAATGCGATTTTGTGTGTTCACGTGCTTTTTTTTTTTTTAATTGTAAAATAAAATTTGTATCTTTAGTTTGAAATCGTTGGATCATATTTGAATTTAAGGTCAAAATTTGATCAACGTATCAATGATTTAAATTTTAGTTAATTCGAATCAATTGAATAAATTTAAAATTGTATGTTTATGAAATATACTATTTATATAGAATTTAATGAAATATACATATAATATATAATTAAAATGATATATACAAAAAAAAGGAGTGATCGCGACGGAGGCAGTGACACAAAAATGGAGGGGAAGGGGCAACGATGGGACTGGAGGAGGGGAGGGCCGCCAAAGAAGGGGCTAAATGTGGCAGTGACGAGGTTGGAGATGAACTATTTTTTGTTAATAAAAACTAGTCATTATTTCACTCAGTTTCCGTGAACATGCTATTTAAGTATAAACAAAATGAAATTGCATATGTTTATATGTACAATATATTATACGCATTTATAAACAATATTTTGTTCTTAATAGTCATGCAAAAATTGCGCATGTATAACATCGCCTCTCTAAAAGAGTCCTTTTTGTTTATTTTAAAAAATATAGGAAGTTATTCTATTAATTATTTTATGAGGAATATTTTGTACGCGTGTTTGCATTCTTCCGGTTGATGTGTCACATATTTTTTATTACATAATAAAGTATATAATCCGAACTACAAGCATCCTTCGAAATGTGATATATTTTGTAATTTCGAAACTAAAATAAAATGTGTGTATATATATAGATCTATATAATAGGGGAGGATGGTGTATAATTAACCGTAATAGCTTATAATATTATTTCAAGAACTTCATCATAACAAGTTTGCAAAATAAGAAAACAAACACATTAACAAACATCAACTCAAAAGATCTCACTCTCCTCACCACTCACTTAGATTTCAGTTTTAGACATCCTAAAACATCAAATTACTACATTATTATTTCTTCCAAGATTTGTTCAGACAATCCCACCAAAGAAATCTACCTCTCTCCTCACTTCACACTGCATCAATGGAGGCATATCAGGCAGCAACCCAACGTCAAAATGATCATCATCATCATCATCATCATCATCATCAAATGTGAACTCAGGAACCTGATCATCAAACTCAAATTCTTGCGCCATATTGTCATCTGGGAAAACCTGGATATCTGCATGCTGTGGTGCAGTCACTGCATCAGCAGCCGGAGATGGCTCCATGTTTTTGGACCGACTGTTGCTCGTTTTCTCCAAGTTAAGGCTCTTGATGTAGTTCTGCAGGACGGAGCTAGGCTTAGGCCACTTGGTTCTGCATTTCCGCCTGGCAAACTGTCGCCTCTTGGTTGCGTTCCAGTGGTTCTTGATTGAGTTCTCAGTCCTTCCAGGCAGGCTTTTCGCGATTTCTGCCCATTTGTTTCCCACTTTTGCATGAACGTCGATCAGAATCCTGTCTTCCTCCTCTGTCCACATCTCCTTCTGAATAAACCAATTAAAAGCAAAAAGAGAAATGCATTCATTAACCGGATACTTTGCAACATACACACAATCTTGAAAAAATGTTACATACGTGAGAATAAAAGCTAAGCATACGAAATTTCAACCTGTTAAAGGATGCTAAAAATCATGCACAAGTCACGTTTCTTGCGGTAAAAGTTGGTTGATGCATTTGTCTGTATTCAAGAAAAGTGACGAAAGAGAACGACTCTATAGTCAAAAAAACGTTGTTGTCCAACGCGGAAATGGCGTGTCAATTTTTCCCTATTCGTGTAATATCATATCTATTGACAGAATCTAGTCTTGATATTATATCCTCTTTTATTTTTCTTGAAATATTAGAATTAATGCAGTTCTTGAATCAGCAAAAACATAATAACAAGAGAAATTAAAGAGAATTCAGAGCCAAACTTTGATGTTAGGCCTAAGATGGTTGTGCCATCTCTCCCTGCACTGCTTGCCGATCCTCCATTCATCATTTGAGCAATGTTAGACCATTTTCTCTCACCGTATTTCTCCACCAGAAGGACCAAGACTCTGCACATCACAACAAAAATCAATCAGACTTTAAAAGAACAACAAATGTTTGAAAAATTAAAATAAACGAATATAAACTGAATCCCATGTTTTTTTGTTTTGTTTCATTTCCTACCTGTCTTCTTCAGCAGTCCACTGCCCTTTAGCTGCTTTGGGATTCTTGCGGCCCTTACCGCCCTTTTTAGCCGTTGCTGATGCAGTCTCACTGTTGTTACTGTTTTTGTTTATGTTCTTGCCATCTTCTTTGTGACAGCCTATGTCGTCAGCAGTCACGCAGGAGCCCTCATCAGGAACAGTAAACCTTAAAGGCCTTGCATCATGGTACTTCAAGGCCCTCTCCATTTCCATCAATGAGTCGTTCCCGTCTGAAAAGTTCAAGAATCCACCACCTTGGAGATCATGCATGGCTGCACCAATGCTGTCGTTCTCATCATATGGCTTGAAATCATATACACCAAAATCCGTAGTACAGCCATGGAAAAGGGATCAAAGGGATCATAGCCGTTGGTTTGTACACCGATGTCTGGAATCAACGACGAAGCTGTGATGGGAAAATGGACATGGTTTTGGAAATCTTGAAGGTTGTAACCTTTTGACGATAAGAGGTTGTCTATGTAGAAGTCATCATCAAGTGTTTCTAGTTTCAAGTTGATGCCGGAAGGATGAAGGGTATTTTGGTCATTTCTGGGGTTTGTGTCCTCCATGGGAGGAGCTTGGGAGCACAAGAAGAAGGAAATAAGGTAGAAGGATGTAAGAATTTGCAGTGATGCAAATCTTTGTTGGAGGCTCTTCACATTTCAGTTAAATTTTGTATTTATTGAGGAAGTAAAAGGCATTCAATGTGTTGAAAATTGTCACGGGCCGTCGATCTGTGGGTAGATCTAGCGGTTGATATTGCAAGCGACTCTGATTATCAGTAAATTTTAAGGACTTATTTGGACGTGCTCGTATACACACCTCAAATTCATATTTATATAATTTACTGATCGACTTCAGATGATTTTTTTACAAAATCAACGGATGTGATCGTTTTGCATCCTAAAAGCTATTAATATTAACTTTAACTAATCGAGAAATCAAAAAAAGAAACTTACCAAAATTGAATAAATTTTATATTAATAATCCAAGTGCTGAGTACAAAGTATGGTAACAATTGAAAACCTAAACCAGAATGAGCTACATAGGAACAAATTTTAGGCATATTGCTGTGATTTTATTGCTTGAACTGTATAGGGCTATTAGCCTCTTAATTTGATTTTTGGAGTATGAAAATTAAAGAATTTATTTAAATAAGTAATTAAATATGTTACCTAAATAACATTTATTCAGATTGCTAGTCAACAAAGTTAAATTCGAGTAATATATTATACAGATGATGTAAATTTTAAATCTTATAGACACTCTTCATTAGAATATACATGTAATATTATCAAGCATGCATAAATTTCATTTCCACACTCATAAAAAATCAGATTACAATAAAAATATCAAGAAATAATTAATATTCTTAATCAATATTATTCTTTTCATCGAATTTTTGTAAAATAAACCATGGTTTGTGATTCAATTATCCAACCTCTGATCTGCATCTGTACATTGAATATTCGGATTCTTTTTTCTTTTTTTTGCATCAAACATATAATCTGAGAAAATTTGTTGCAAGATTTATGGTATTACTATTATTTGTCCAGGTTAGTAAGTTGTGAAATAGAAAATAAGTTTATATTTCATTTTGAATAGTTTAAATAAAGGACATTACCAATTTAATTTGATTGATTAATTTGAATTGTGTAATTCAAATAGAAGTATAAACATACTAATTAGTAGTAATTAAATTTCGTAACTGTAGCACTATCTTTGGTCATCTCTCTTTCTCATTGTGATACATTAATTTCACAATTACTTATTACTATTCAAAGTGGTATTAATGCAAATATTAATTGCAAATTTAGAATTAATTCATTATATTTGTTAAATTTTGTCATTCAATTAGCTACTCATAAGCCATATTGAGTGTCAAATATATCAAAAAGTGAAAAAGAAGACGCAAGAAAATCATGTCAAGTTGGTACAATTTTTAACTATTAGCATGGCATCAGTGTGGAAATACCACATGCAAGCACTATTTTGAATTCTTAGTATAAACAAATGTATCCGACGTTCGATGCGTGTGCATAATTTAAATTATTATGTTTATTCAATTGAATGGGAAGAGAATGGAAGTAAAATGAGTAGCTGATCAAAGCTATAAAGTGAATTAATTTTAAATGCGTACGAATAAAAAACTATTGATAGAACTCATTAATAAAAAGAATAATATATGTGGAAAAAAATACATACAGTTTAGGGGATTATAGTTAATCTACATACTATTAGCATGGCAGTGTTGTGGAGATACCATATGTAGGCAAGATTTTGAAATCTTAGTATAAATGTAAAATCTGTTAAACCAGGAAATATAAATTTAACTATGTAGGTCTCAGTATGATTCATCCAATTTCACCACCATGGACCAGGTTCTGACAATCTCAAGTACCCGTTGTGTATGTTCGTTAATGACAACAAAAGGGATGCGATGAAAAGATAAGAACCATACTTCAAAGTCTGTTATGGTAAATTTAGTACAAAGCAAAGTCATAATCTTAGACAACATACACAGAAGATACCTGAAAAAACACAACAACATCAAGGTATTTGTGTTCAAAAAGTATAGAATTTGCTTTTGCCAAGTCCTGAAGAGGCCTAACCTTCACAAGTATTTTGCTTTGTGTTGAATTATCAAGCTTCAGACTCCATAGCTGCAAATGGCTACATCAAGGAACTCTTGTTTGCTATCCAGGCCTGTCTTGCCTCGAGAAGATGTGGGCAATATCGTTGAGCCAATACTTCGACTTGTTCAGCAAATGACTTGTTTCCATGTTTACCTATATGCAGAACCATTTGGTTCCAACGCTTCCTACATATGTCTCCAGATCTAGTGTCAACAAGATTGTCCCAATCCACATCTTCCATGCATGTCGCGTCTAAGCTATATAGTGCACTTATCAGGCGATAGTCATCAGTGTCGGCCCATACACCTTCAGCTACCATAGGTGAAGTTAACTGTTTGTACCACTTAATACAGCAACTTGCTTGAGGTCGAGTTGACAACCGATCACTAATTGCCGTCCAACAGATATTGTCCCGCAACATCCCATGCTTGGATCTCTTCTCTGCAAGAACTCTCAATTGTAGATCAGTATTTACGAGATCAAATAATTCCTGATACTCTCCCTGGGACCACTGTCCTTTTTTTCTGTTGGTCAATTTTATTCTCCGCCAAGTATCCTTCACATGCCATCTATGTTTCCCAAGTTCATCTGCCAATGCCCTCCACTGGTTACCATGCTCCTCCTGGTACTTCAGAATCTCATCATACTCTTCTTGAGTCCATTTCCGGCTCTCAGACCTTCGAAATAAAACTTGGGCACGATAATAGCTAGCAGTATATGGTCTGTATGGTATGGCGGACCCTATTTCTTTCCAGCAGCCTTTCAACTGAGGGTGCTTCTTACAGTTCAAAACCATGTCTAGACCTTGGTCCCCCAAGTCATGGTTGGCTATGTACTTAAAAACAGCCTCTTTAACTATCTCATCCTCTTCACGTGTGAACCGCTTGCCTCTGACAAGATCCTCTTCTTCATCATTCCCCCTATTGGTATCCAAATCACCAGGTAGAGGGAAAACCTCATCCTGACCAGAAAATCTAACTTTCTTATTACTTTTGTTTGGTGTATGATCATTTGAACCATTTTCTACTAATTTGGTCTTTTTCTTTTTTTTTTGTAGCCAGATTCTAATCCATTATCTCTTGTGTCATCAGGACCATTTTCCACTGATTTTGTGTGTTTCTTCTTTCCTTTGTTGGCATCTACAACTTCATTATTTTGTCTCTCATCAGTAAGCATAAGATCACTGCTGTCATTATCTGCAGAATATTGCTGATCAGCAGTTTTGTGCTTCTTCTTCTTTCTTTCGTGTTCCTTCATGACATATCCATCATAGTTGTTTGACAGGGTATTGCCCTCAACATCTTCTGGCATGTGTTGCTGCTGCAGTGAAGATGAATTACCTTCATCGGATTCTTTCCTTGCCCTTTTCTTCTTCCCTTTCATGCCAGCCTTCTCACAGGAACCCTCTATGCGCCCCTCATCGAATATCCCAAACACTTTTACACTGTCATTTTCATTGTCCACAATCCTCCTTGAATCGTCACCAGTTCCAGAATCCAGCTTAGCCTCACTTTTCTTGTCATACTTACTCTTTTCTTTCTCCCTTTTCCTTTTCTTCCTTTCAATCAGATCCACATCATTAACTTTGCAATGCTCACTGCCTGTTCCCGCTCCTTTCCAATCTTTTCCTCCCTCCTCCTCAATATCACCATCTTCATGGTTTCTTAATGCTTTCTGGTTCTTCCTCTCTTTTTTAGCTTCTTTGTGACTCTTCTTTCTAGAAATACTTTCTCCTTGAGGCAGTTTTTCACTCTCATTCCCCTCAACTTCTTCAGTATTACCCCTCTCAAATCCCTCATCCTTAATCTTCTTCTTCTCTCTTTTCTTCGTCTTCCTTTCAACATTACCCATTGCATCTCCACTACCATCCTCACTATAAGTACCAGTCAATTCAACTTCTCTTGCACCCTTCTCAATTTCTGCCTCAGCATCTGTAGTTTCTTTATTTTTGTTCTTCCTTTTGTCCCTTTTATGACCCCCCTTCAATTCAGCAACATCTTGCTTCTCAGACATTTTAACATCCTCAACTGCCTTTATCGTACTAATACTCTGGGCCTCCTCTATCCCCATGGTACTACTCTTGTCGTTCTTTTCACCTTTCTTAGACTTTGCTTTATTCCTCTTCTCCATTTTCCGGGTCAAATGATCGACTGCCCCTTCTTCATCCATGCCTAGCTACACGCATATATTTACTATAAATTTAGGAGTACAGAAACAAAAGAAACCAAAGAACTCAGAAAACGAAATGCTGAAGGTCTCTCCTTAGAGAAACCAATCCTTTTAGAGGAAACAAAACATGTTCAAGTTCCCATACATCTTCCAGAATTTGTAAGCATCCGAGAACTAAGATACATAATTCTAGCACAATCACTCTTAACAGCAAATTATAACATTGATATAGCCAACTCAAAAACCGTAACACTACAAGAACAAAACTCACACTAACAACACGTCAAAACCACAGAACCAGAGAAAAGGCACCAAACCGTAAATCTAAACCAATACAAGAAAAACCAAACCAAATACTAATAGGGAGAAAATTAAGGAAAATTCAAGGAAATATGTTTCAATTACATACCATGAGCTGTGGGGGGGGGGGGGGGGGACACCAGAGTCTCACAAGAAAGGAGATTCAGAAGAAGTATCACAACTATAGTTAATAAATTTTTCACCTCTACAACTGGCGATGGTGGCTGCCGGAAGAAAGCAGTTTTCCCTCGTCGTAGACGGCGCACGGAGGAGATTTTATTCCAGCAGCGGGCGGCGGTTGGCAGAAGCGAGCAAGAGACGTCTTACTGTCTCAAATCGAATTTGACCAGATTGGGCCCATCTTCTATTTGGGCCCAAACAATTTTTATTTCTTAGAGCTTGGCCCATTGGATTGTTATTGGGCCAAACTTCAAATGAAATTCCAAATTTATAAGATCATCTAATTTAGATAATAAAGATGGGTGTTCACCTTTCCGTAAACTAATAAAAAATATGATTTGATATTCAATTTTTATCTTCTTTTTTTAATTTAGTATTTGATTCGATTTTAATTTTTAATGTTGACTTACTAAAATTAGGGGTATAAATAATTTGAATCGAGTCAAACACATTATTGTTCAAATTTGTTTAAATTATTATCGAGCTTTAAAAATTTTATTTAATTTTGATTTAATTATTATTCAAGTCGATTTTTAATTCGATCAAACTTGAGTCGAACTCGCGTAATTTGATTATTAAAATTTCAATTCAATTTTACTGAGTAAATGTTTTCATGCCCATAAGTAAATGGGCTTAGAGAACCGGTAACATTTCAAAAATTCGAAGCCCAATTCTGTCAACCAATCACATTCCTCCATTCACCAAATCCAACCTACAGCCACGTTACCCTATCACCGCCTCAAGCACATCGTGATAAGCTTGAAATAGACCCCGATTCCAACAAACTGGGCAGAAGACTATTGATTCGATTTGATTCTCGAAATCAATTCAAAATGCTGAGGCACCTGACGAATACGGCTGTCGGTCGGCGGCTGCGGTCGTCTGCGGCCGGCGGCGGTGCTGGACTCCGGCGGATGTACCATGAGAGAGTAGTGGATCACTACAACAACCCGAGGAACGTCGGGTCATTCGACAAGAACGATCCTAGTGTCGGGACGGGACTCGTCGGAGCGCCGGCGTGTGGTGACGTCATGAAATTGCAGATTAAGGTTGATGAGGAGAGCGGTAAAATTGTTGATGCTTGTTGTTTAAGACTTTCGGCTGTGGTTCCGCCATCGCCTCCTCCTCTGTTGGTATGTTGACTGCTGGTTCTAATTTAAGGGTTTTGGTTTTTCTGAGTTTCAAACTTTAGTTCATGTGTTGCCGATTGGTCAATTCAAATCTGGAGGTTAGGTGAGGGGGATTGTGTTTGCTTCTGGTTGTCTATAGTTTCTAAGGAAAATTGAGCTGGAAATCTGATATATTGGTGAGCTAATTGATGAATTTTTGCTCGCAGACTTGAGTGATTAAGTGGAGAGGTGATTCAGGGGATTGTATTTTTATTTGTTGATTTAGTTGTGATGGAATTGTTGAGCTTAAGGTTATTGTCTATTGAAAAATAATGTTGTAGTGATGATGGATCGTAGCTTTACGAGTTCATGTAATTTTATCTCAATTCAAGTGTTAGGTATAATTAGGAGGCATACATTTTTTTATTGCTTTCCATTGCAGTAATTGGATGCTGAGTAATTGATGGTTTTGATCATTATACATTTACTAGTTAAAGCATTGCTAAAAGATGCACATGACATGGACGTGGAACTGCCTTGGTCCATGGTTTTGCGTCTTTCTAGGGAAAAACATAAATAAATGAAAGATGTCATTAGTTTGATTTCTCTGATTTTTGGTATAAAAGTGGAACTTTGCCTGTTTCTTGGGGCTACTGTTGCCTCAGCTAATTATTTCTTCTTTTATTTCCAACTGGCATTTGATGCCATATGAGTTGATTGTATGTGTGTCTATTGTTTGTTATTAGTTTACCGCATTTTCAACTGTATCTGATCTTCTGCAAGAGATACTTGCAGTTACAAAGAATACATATTTTATTGTAGTTTAACATAACTTGCTTCTGAGTTATGTTAGACAGGCATGATTTTTCGTGTATCAACTGCAGACTTTTATATTATTCCCTTATTTCTGTTCTCACTTTGTGTCAAGCTACTCTTGCTAAGACAATGTTTTTTGTCTTCTTTCAGCAACCGAATGGTGAAAGGTAAACAAATGGAGGAAGTCCTGTCAATTAAGAATACGTAAGTTATACTTATTTCCCGATTCCTTTTGATGAAATACTTTGTTATTGTTGTATTCGAGGCATCCTTTATCTATTGTGGTGTTGTTTCCCTTGTTCCCTCTGGTAATAAGAAGCTTCACTTTATAGTTCTGTTTGCGTTTCGGTATGTGTTTCAAATTTCATCTTGGAGGTAGGGATTATGAATATTAATAGAGAGATACAGTTAACTGTGTTTCTCTTGTGCAGTTTACAATTTGGGAAATGGGTTTTGGTGACTGTGATAGTTAAAAGAGTTGGTTTTGTTTCTGAATTCTACATGGCTAGTATAACTCTCCTAAGGGATATAAAACAAATACAGGAATGATTTGTTATTGTTCAGATTTTACTTATGTAAACACGTCATCTGCACCTTAAAGATGTGCTCAGGATTTTCATCGCATCAAATGCGCTATGTAAAAATGGCCCTTTGACCACATAAGGGCTAATCCTAGTATTGCAATTTTTCCCAAGTCTCACACTCCATTAAAGGCAAAATCTGTTTAAATGGTTTATCCTATCGGTAGTCTTCAGGACCTGTATGCGTTCTGCTTGTTCCTAAGAAACAAATTTGTTAGAATTACAGTTGTAGCAGAAACTTTTAGTTTGTGTAGTCCTTATGATTTCTGTACCAATTCCTCAACAATAATGACTATGCAGGGAAATTGCGAAACATCTGTCTCTTCCACCAGTGAAACTACATTGCAGCATGCTTGCTGAGGATGCAATTAAGGCTGCCGTGAAAGATTATGAGGCAAAGCGTTCAAAATCAGATAGGAGCCAAGAGGTTGCACCTGGAGAAAGCTGCTGATGCTTGAGAATGTTCTTAGACAGTTTCAAGCGGGTGTTGCTAAATGCTAATCACGTTACAACAATATTTTATTTAGAAAATGTGTTAATGTACTCATTCGTCCCTCTCTCATGTAATATTTTGAGGGAGAACACCAGTTAATGCATATAGATTTTGGGGATTCCTGTTTTCTTTCGTTGTTGTGCTGCTACTCCAGAGCTGTATTTTCTCCGTGTTGCATGGTACACATCAGTATAGATTACTTTGAATGTGTATCGATGAGACTGTTCCTCTCCACTCGAGACGTCTTTCTGATTCACATTGTTTTAACTTTTAAGTCTGGCGCAAGCAAACCGTTAAAAGATGCTCGTGCTGAATAATTTTAGACTGCAAATTTGTTTTTAGTTTCTTGTACAGATAAACTGGTCAATTTCTCATCGAAATGAGTACTGGCTTACTATTCATAGATGCACAATCAAACAGATCAAGTTCTGCTATCCCGGGGTCTTTTACTTTCTCCCAGATACTGAACTTCTTGAAGTTTAAATGAAAGAATCAGTTACGATCTACATAGTCAAAGTGTTCGATTTTGTGCTATTTAGAGAATACTTAATAAAAGAATCAACTAATCTAGAAATGGGGTCATCAACTGTTCGATCGGAACTGCAAAAGAATCGGCTAATCTGGAAATTGACCAACTTTCGATCAGGAGAATTAGATCAGAATAGGACTATATTGTCACCAGCTTCTAACTGCGGCTTCAGATCAGTGCTCCATAAGACCTAACTGTTAACAGAAGCGTCCCAGTTGAATGAGCATCACACTGATATCATCCGTGGAGCCTCTGGAAACAGCAAGATCAACGAGCTTTCTACAGGCGGTCAGTGGTTGAGGCTTATTAGTGTTTATGCACCACTGCCGGGCTTTGTCAACTGCTTCCTGATTACTCACCTGCAAAGAATCACGGATGCTATCAGGATAACAAAAGATTTTTGTTTCGCCCTACCGAAAGCAATTAGTTGGATAACATTTGCAATACAGAGAGAAGTAGAAAATGTTGGAAAAAATCGAGAAGGGTGGCGAGTGTATACAAATGAATTTATAATCACTAATCGTTTTCGACTAAGAAAAGTCTTAAACGCATTTGATTTTATCGTTTGTGTGGGCTTTTCTTAGTAAAAGTGAAGTCGTGAGGAATTTTCTGTAGTAGATTTGAATTACCTTATCCCATAATCCATCAGAAGCAAGCAGAAGGAACTCATGTTCTTGTTCAAGTCTAAGGACTTTAGTCTCTGGTTCAGCAGTAACCCATTGTTTAAGGTACTGATCTCCAATGCCTCTAGACACAGCCAAAGACCCTAGTACTCTCCAAACACCATTCCGGCACTCCACAAAACCACCCTACATAAGATATTACATCAGAATCTGCTAAGCTTTCAAAGCAAGCAGAAGAGGAGCGAACAATGTAGTAGTAATACTAGGACATAGCTGCTCACCAATGTCTCGATCCTGTCCCTCTCATCCTCCCGAGATGGGCGGTGATCGGAAGTGAGCGCCTCGGCCACCCCGCCTCGGCTAGAGACAGCCCGGCAGTCGCCAGCATTGGATACCACTAGGTTGCCTCTTATAATGAGTGCTGTCACGCAGCACGCCCCGCCTCGTAGATCTCTCTTGAGAAACTCAGAGTCTGTGGTCAAGTAACCACTCCTTACAGCCTGCTGTATTTCATCATCAGCAGCAGCATCGTTTTCCCTTCTTTTGAGTTCATCTATGATGTTCTTGTTTAAGTTGTCAGCTGCAAACTCAGCAGCTTTTGCACCTCCATGCCCATCAAAAATACCAAAGTATGCCTACATGGTGACACAAGTATGGTCAATATTATCTCTTCCATAGTTCTTTCACGCAGAAACAACATAAATTAGCTCTAAGGTCAGCTGTAAGATGCAACTTCAGAGTTTCTCTCAAAAAAATACATTTTTCCTTAAATTTTCAGAAGCTGCTACACACACACACACACACACACACACACACACACACAACAACTACATTCTAGCAAACATTAGTTCACCACTACTATTGTTACTGTCTCAAGACTACACACACACACACATCTCTCTCTCTCCCTCTATACATATACATGTATATATATATGCATCTATTATATATTAAATCACTCAGCTCAGCTCAACTCAATTATTCAAACCAAATTCATGTATAACTTCAAAACATGACAAAGACAAAAACCAAATTTGAACACCATTTGCGTTCAGATCCACTCGATTTATTTACAACCCCATCAACTGAAAATCAAGCATGAAGAAAATCTGAAAAAAACATACAAGAATAAGAGAAGGATTACCTGGTTGGAATCACCATGAAGCCCAACAAGAGCAGAGTACCTATCCTCCATCACATCCCTCCTCCCCTTTTTGCAACACACAGAATACCCATCTCCCTCCACCTCCAGCTGCTCCTCCGCCACATCCTTCGCATCCTTCTCCTCCAAGAAAACAACCGGAATATCCAGCCTCGGCGGCCTCTTCCTCTTCAAGACCGCCGAGGAGGAGTCTCCGCCTCCAGCTAGAGCCTTGATGAGGCCACTTGGCTTGTGGAGGCGAATAAGGCGGGGAGAAGAGGAGGAGTTGGGGAGCATAGGGAAGATGAGGAGGAAGATGGGGAGAAGACCGGTGAGTTCGATATTGCAACTGTGCAAGAAGACATCTTTCTTGGTTAACGTTTGTTTGTTGGTTTGTTTTAAGTTTGGAGAGGAAATCTTGTTCCTCTCTAACGTTCGAATTTTGGTTGGGTGGGTGGGAGGGGGAGGGGTGGTTTTATAGTTGAGCGGACCAATTGTTGACAAATGATAACATCTTTTATTACCTTCTACTACATTTTAATACATACAAATTTTTATGTTAAATAAAAGAAATAATTATATTTAGACTTTTTAACCTATAGTTTATTCACACAAATTAATCATATTTTTTAATAATTGTGTGTACACTTACTGAAATATCAATATCATTTACATAATTTTATAAACATTACATACATCCCACAAAATATCAACATCATCACATAAACTGCTATAATTTTTTTGTTATCGGGATGGTTTCTATAATTATGTAAAAAGTATGAATGATTTATATAAATAAATTATATATCAGATGGTGTAAATATAATTATCCCTAAATCAAATAGAAGACATGATAAATTTTTTTTAAATCGTTGAGGAATAATTTGATTTTTTTTGTTTTACGAATACTAAACATAAATTATATTAAACATATACAATTTTTTAAAAATAAAATAGTTGAAAATAAAACATATGCCTAATACAATTTTCTTAATAAAATAAATTATATTTTTTTATTTACACATAGCATATATACATTAGATATATTAGAATATTGAATCCATAGTAAATACAATAGGATTTGTAATATTGAAAAAGTCGTGTATTAATTGAGTAGTAAGTCGTGGTTTATCTTATTTCTTGTCTCTTTCTTTCTGTTAAATTTGTTTTTTTGTAAATGGATTTCTGTGGAGGAGAAGATAAAAAAAATATACATTTTATTTTGTACTCTTGACGAAGTCTAAACCTTTTATTATATATATATATACAATATATCTTTTGGAAATTGAATTAAGGAATTAGGTTGATGAAGTCAAATTAGGTTTTTGATTTATTAAATCGAAAGCAGCGGGTAGTTGATTATACTATTTATGGGATAATTACATTTACACCTTCTGACTTATATAATCTATTTATACAAATTATCCATGTGTTTTATATCATTAAAAAAATGATCTCTAATATAAAAAGAATAGGGATAGCTTGTGTAATAATGCTATTATTTTTAGGAGGATGTGTAATTTTCAAAAAAAAGGTATCGGGTAATTTGTGTGCGTAATAATAATATTTTGGTGAGTAGGTGTGTAATTATCTAAAAAATAAGTGATTTATGTAAACAGATCATAAATTAATGAGCGTAAATATAACTATCCCATTATTTGATAGTAGTTTGGAGATTATAATATTAACTTTTTCCAAAAAAAAATGAAATAGTAATTCTACGAATATCCAACAATTCCAAAAAAAAATGTATTCTGAATTTCTGCTCCCTTATTCCCGAAATGATTAAAAACCAATAAAAAATTGTTTAAATAATTGATCCTAGAGTTTTTAATTTTGAGATATATTGAATATATTTTTAAAATCACCCTATGAAAAAGAGACAAATTGATAACATCACAGTAAACAAATATTTACAAAAGTAAAACTTCATTTAAAAAAAAAAAAAAAAACTCATTCTCAACGTCCCACAAATCAACTTAATTATATACTCGGCATAAATTCTGTTCTTTAAACAAAAATTGAGACCATGCTCTTTTACATGATACTGTTTTGTATATATTTGGTACATTAAAATATAAAGATTGATCAAATACATCAATAATTTCAAATGAAAGAGCACATAAGAAAAAATAAAAGGAAAAAAATACTACAGGTAAAGAATATTTCCACATTTGCAGAACCCAAACACACAAATAGGACCGAAATTGAAATGTAATTTCTACCAATTCACAGTATTTATTTGCAGACAGTATGGTGACAGGCACAATTTGTTGGAATCATAAGGCTAGTAAACAAAATTCTCACCTGAAGAGAACTACTTCTGTTTCCAGAATCAACAACTGCTGTTTCCAGAATCAACAACTGCTGAGGCTACAGTTTACAATAACTTGATAAAGACAACAGTCAGAAATTTACATTTTACACTAATAATCGTTCTCCCATGAATGAGAATTTTCAAGCTATAGATGATGGAAATACAGAAGGGCCCACCTCTCGAATCGTAGCTGAATTGATTTTCTAGTTACCTTGCTCTGTTTGGATGCAAGGGTGGGCTTGAGAAGAAGATGAAGAAGTAGAGACAATAGGTTTTTTCCTATGATTTTCGGCTGCTCTTTTCTTCAATGCCTGATTGTGTGAACCTCAGTCTTAGGACTTGAAGAACATCCTCGACTTTTACTCCTTTCCGGGCCAGCAAAACCATGGCATGGTAGAGCACGTCTGCCATTTCTGAGGCTGTTCTAGATGGGTCCTCGTTTTCCTCCAGCGTTCGGCACAACTCATCCGCCTCCTCCCTGCCAGATAGGCATATATACTAAATGTTTAGCCAACCTTTTACCTATTTCCATTTCATTCTTCGTATATGCTTACATACATCAGCTCTTTAGAACAGCAAAGTACATCAAAGCAGAGAAAAAAGAAATGAAACTAGCCAAGCAGGAAGTCAAAATATAACAAAATTTGAGAGAATTCTTATTTATTTGTCAATAAGTAGAAACATTTTTCATCGATAAACACACACGAAAAATGTGTTAATAAAGCAA
The DNA here is from genome assembly GCA_034509725.1 of Sesamum angolense. Classification (NCBI taxonomy): domain Eukaryota; kingdom Viridiplantae; phylum Streptophyta; class Magnoliopsida; order Lamiales; family Pedaliaceae; genus Sesamum; species Sesamum angolense. The sequence continues at coordinate 7,970,387 of JACGWL010000005.1, read as the reverse complement.
AACATACCTTATCTTTGTGCACAGTAACTTTTCATCAAGCAACAAGCGCTTCGTCCAGGATGGTTTGCCTTCTGCGCTTCCTGATAATTCTTCTTTTCTTTTGGATATTGTTGATTCTAACAAGTATAAAGTTGTTAGCACAAGCCTATTGTCATCCACCTATAAAAAGAAAGAAAAACAGAGAAATTAGAATATGTATAGTTCCACATACTTGCACTTCTCCAGAAGGATATAATTGTTCAACTCTGACAGTAAGAATCAGTAGTAAACAAACCAAAGCGGACTTCAAATGCATTACCTGTGGATCATTAAGGGAATCGTCAACTGAAGTGTAATAGCAAGTCTCAGCTCCAGTGTGACAAGTTGGCCCATCAGGCTTCCCAAGATAAATTATCTGGCAGACAAATCAGATTATTAGTTTATTTGATAATAACAGACAACAATGTTATAATGGTTTTAGTTTTGGGGAAACAGCACGAAACTCACAGAATCGCGATCACAGTCAAGGAAGATATCATGAACATTGATGAAATTCATCGAGGTCTCTCCCTTTGTCCACAAACTTGATCTCGACCTGCTGTAGAATGTTGCCCTACGCGAGGAAATGGTCTTTAAAAGGGCCTCCCTGTTGGCAAACCCTTGCATTAAGACAGCCCCCGTGTCAACATTTTGAGCTATTGCCACTGCCAGACCTTTGTCATCCCATTTGACACTATCCAACAACGGATCAACCTATATTAATTTAGTTTGACAAAAATGTAAGATCAAAAATAAATAAGAAATAGGTATTTGTTTAATGATCACTTTAAGATCTCCAACATCACTCCACAACTCTGTAGGGAATGTTTATAATATAACCAATCATACAGAGGAGAGAATGTTCACATGATATTAGGCTATAAAACCGATAGAAAAAAACACCTAATAGAACATTTCATATCTGAAATAAGCAGCAGCACCAAAAACTCTTGAGCCTTCTGCTAAAATAGTATGTGAAAGTTCCCAATCAAAGGAAGAATGTGACTTCTTTAAATGTAGTGTCCAGATGTAGCTCATATAATCATTTGAGTTTAATCATCAAGCAACGATGAACACTTCTTCTATACCAGACATTCAACGGTCCACGCAACCAATACACAGTAGACACCTGCCTATGTCTGGTAAAATGTACAGAGTAGCACTATCCAGAAGTTACAAGTAGGGACAACCCAGGCAATGTAACAAGCTTACAAAAAAAAAAAAAAAATCCAAAGTTGAGCAGATAGTGAACCCAGTCAAGTAGTAAGTGAAGTAAGCTCAAGCTCACAAGTTAAGAGCTAACATCCCAAGAGACCTACAGTGTCATAACTCAAACAAATAGTAAATAACAACAACACACATTCTTTTCCACTAAAAAATGCTTGTTTGCCCAAAAAGAAAAGAGTGCAAACTTCATAAAATATGGTGTTCAGATGTAGCTCAAGTAATCATGAAGTTTGATTATCAAGCAACGATGAACACTTTCTTTTCTATACCAGACATTCAACGGTCTCCGCAACCAGGACAGCGGTAGACACCTGCCTATGTCTGGTGAAATTCACAGTATTCAAAAGTTCAGTATGGATTTGGAAAAGGCCAGACAACACAAACAAGCTTCTCGTCACAAACAAACCCACGCTCAAATATCAATCATTTTCAAGCTACATTCAGGAGCAGGTCCACTCAAATATTACTTGAAGCACGCTCAAGCTAACAAGACAGAACAATTTGGTCTTGGTAATAATTGTTCTCAATCAATTTGTCCAATTATGTGAAAATATTTTTCACAAATATAACATGAAAAATCCCATATGAAAAAGAATAGTTTTTAAAGCCAGAAAAATGTAGCAACACTGCCAGCTCAAGTTTTTTTTGGGGGGCGGGGGTGTAAGCGTGGAATAAATCTCATCCAAAAAAAATAATTCAATCGAGTCCATCTCAAGCCTCAACTTATTGTACTAGTTGAGGTTGTGGTTGAGCTTCAGCCAAGACTGACTCCAGCAGATAGACTCAAGCTTAAACATGAAATACTTTTTAGCTAATATCAAGCGTTAACGTGACATTTTAGCTATTATCAAGCAAAAACAATTGTCTTCAATAACCTGTAAAAAGAAAAAAGAAGTAGAAAAACATCCCTCGCATGAAATCATTCTTTAGGTAAACTAGACATTCTAATACAAGGAATATGGGGTCCAGATGGAGCTCAAGTAATTATGAATCTAATTCATTGAGAAACGATGGACACCTCCAAGGGAAAGCACAATGACAGATGAGAAGCTCACCTGTCATCTGCCTTCCCTATCTTCTGTTTCCCAGATATGTAACAGCATTCACCATAATAAACTGGTGAACACCTGACTAACATCTGGTGTTTGAACCTAACATGCGAGTCTCAAGAATGACAGAAACAGAGGGAAAATGCATAAAGGAGAACTGGGAACACCAGGGGTCCAGACTTAATAAAAAGTTCCCAAAGAAACATTTTGTCCATCACCAAGCAAATAAAAAGGCGCCAACAGATAAAATGTACAAGTATCCCTGAAACAATCAATGATATAAATACAAATTGAAAATGTTGCTCAATACTGATAACAAATAAGTGACTGTGTAACCTGATTATGAACACTTCACAGCATACACACATGAGACTGAGAAGAGATATATAAGATTCATGAGCAGATAAACAATATGTTGAACCACCCTAAGATCATAACCAGAGATAACGCCTTCAGAATGAAAGTCAAACACGCAGAGTAAAAAAAGAAAGTGCATCCAAAAAAAAAAGCAAACATTACAACTAATATACCTTAGCTTCTAAACGCAAAGCTGGTTCAGAGGTTCCAAGGGAGGCATGCATAGGAGAAAACCGGGCACAGAGCCGGGTAGAAGAGCAGAGGAGGCGGCATTTTGAAGATACTTTTGGGAGCTGAAAGCAGTTGGTGTATGGAACTGCCATCAATTTCGAGCTGCCCTGAAATGAAGAACAATCAAATTAACATGAATGACAAAAGATAAACGAATATGTATTAACATATGCACCAAACATTGCATCTCGCTGCAGTATTATGATCACACTGATAATACTTCAAATGCAATAATGTCAGGCTTGCTGAACTGAGACCGTAACAGAAAACCAATCGGCGAAGATCTAAAATATAAAAAATGAACAGCAAAGTATTCAGCCCGACATTCTCAGATCTGTGCCCGTAAATCTTCACATCGTACATATCAGAATCCTTATCAGCTACACATATACAACAATCAAATAAACTGAAAAAGAACCCAGCTTTGATATCAGCCCCCATTCTTTTTTCTTAACAGCAATAACACACAGGCCATTTCTTCAAACATAAGAAACAAAGCCCACCATGCTCAAAGCTACCGAAAACTCTGAACCAGAGCACACTATACCAAAATGGGCATCCATGAAATGCAAGAAAAGGCAATTTTCTGCAGAAAAATGCTACCTTTGCCGACGCTCTTTCTCCAATTGTTGCTTTGCAGCAAACCTGTAGAGAATTAGACTCTAGAGATTATAGGGTTTGAAGTTACATACAATCCAGTCACTCTGAGTTGGTTCCTGCCAGTGTGATTTGCGGCATATATATACACCAAAATTAGGGCTGCGGATGGGGATCTTTTGACCTAACCCTTTGGAAAAGGGCATTTGTGTAATTCTCTCTCCCAAGGTTACCACCTCCAAATTTAAATTCTTAACAATAGAAAATTACAATTATTTATTAAAATTATGTTGCCGAATAATTTTTAAAAATTATGCAATATATTTTTAAGTTCATTATAAATACAAATAATAAAATAATATGATTAAAATAAAGTTAATTTTGTTAATAAATATAATTTTTTAGTAAAGTATATTAGTATTTTATTTTATGATATCGCTAGTTAGTACCCAATGATGAGGCAAGAAAAATTTGTATTTTTGTGTGAAAAATAGATAAATAATTAAAATGATGATATATAAAAACTAAATAAACGATAAACAATATAAAAACTTAAAATTAAATTTATCAATACTTATAAAATTATATTGAATATAAAATAAATATAACTATTTTTACTAACTACTTATCTAAAAAAATGGGCGAATCTTATGGATAAAGATAAATAATGATACACAAATTTTAAAAAAAATTAATATGATATCCCAATTAATAACTTAAAATAAAGGTGCACTGAGTTTATTATGGTAAAAATATGTTCATAATTCATCATTGAAGTAATACATCTTTAAAGATTGGGGCCATCTAGGGCATTTGGTCTAGTGGTATGATTCTCGCTTTGGGTGCGAGAGGTCCCGAGTTCTATTCTCGGAATGCCCCTTTTTATTTTTTGTTTACTTATCGACTTTGATCTTTTACCATTAATCGTAACATATCGCAAGATCATATATTTGGATATTTATAAATTAGTCATCAATCAAATTTTCATATCAATAAATAGAATTAAATTCACAATAATTTAAATAGCAATGTCTTTACCTATTATACCAAAAAATATTGCCTTTTTCTAAGTATCGCGTTCTTACCTATTGAACCAGTAGGTCCTCTTCGAAATTGAGTTAATCCAATTCAATGGGAAGTTATATTAAAAATCAACAAACAAAAGTTATTTATATGATCATATTCAATTATGTTTTGATGTAATAATTAATTATTCACCACTTATTATTTTACTCTATTATAGAAATAACAATTACCAACAATTAAAAAAATATACAAAACAAGTATCTCTCTCTTTAAGGAGATTTTAGACCACTGCGCAAAATACTCTTACTGGTCTAGTAGTATTACTTTCGACTTGTCATCTCCATAAAACAACAACCCAACAACATCGTATCATTATAACTCACTCTGAACAAGTTGTAGAACTCAAAGCTAAAAAAAATAATAATAATAATTATTACAACTAATATAACTCTCTCTTATAAAATAATTGTACGTAGTACTCTTGTGTATATGTGTATAAAAAAAAGTATAATGTCAGCCCTTTTAGTAGAAATAATTTATTATTTTAATATAAGTCAGTGGACAATAATATTATAAGTTATGAGAGATAACGAGGGTAAAAAGCTAGCAAGTGTGTATATATTATGTATGAATATGATGTAAAAAGATGACAATAAAGAGAGAATGTTGTAAATATTAAGACTATAATCCTCCACCAACACCACTGCCTCAACATCAATAGAGCAAATGAAGAACATTAATTATAATTTAAATAATAAAATGCAATTATACCACCATACTAAATACAAGCAAGTGAATTAAACAACTATAGTATATCCTCATTTTCAATTGGTATCATTTATTTTTTATTGGATATTATGGATCATTAGATTTTTTAATTCGATATATCTTCTTCATTTATTATGCTTAAAATCACAATAAAACCACTATCTATTATAAGGTGAAGATACATTTTCTAATATTTTATCGTGTAAAGATATATAAGTGTAATTTGATTATAAAATATATGTTTAATTTACAATAAGTCAGTAATGAATCAATCAAAGCAAATATAGATTGTCTTTCATTTTTTTACTACTATCAACAAATTTGATAAATTTTGATTAAAAGAAAGCTCTATTTGTTACACGTAAACAAACATAAAGGGTACTGAACATAATTTTTTAAACGACATGAGGTTTACGTAATGATATGGGCAACAAAATATATAATGAAAAATTAAATTAAGATAAAGAAGAGAAAACAACTAACCCAATATTATTTTGGGAAACTAATATTTTCAATGTGTAAAATATAGATAAATATAAAATTTTGAAGTAAGTTATATTAATATTTTATTTTATGATATTATTATAAATAAAAAATTTAAAATTTTTAATTCGTGTAGCTAATATTGACATGTGAAATATAATATTTTTTGGGAAAAGCGATGAGCCTACCTAAGGTTTATCTTGTCTTTTTTCCTAACCAACAATTTATAGCACAATATAGAAAAATCATAAATTTTACCTTATAGTAGCTATATGGTTGTAATTGGAATGGTTAGAGTTATATTAAGTATAAATAAAATTTCCATTTATATTTCAAAAATTATTAAAATTGACCTATATTAAGTATATTTTTCATTTTCAATATCATTAAAATACATTTTTAAATTTAGATAATTATTTTTATATTTTATCTTAGTTTGAATTATCTCTCACATCAATGTGGGCATTTGGTCTAGTGGTATGATTCTCGCTTTGGGTGCGAGAGGTCCCGAGTTCGATTCTCGGAATGCCCCCCACTGCTTTTTATTCCTAATTTTTAACCTTTTTTGTTATAAATTTTTTCGACTCGATCCAAATAGGTCTGAATGCACAAATTACTCGCCGATATAGATAGTAAAGAACATAGCTAGGGCCAGATTTGTACGAGAGCGCGGTGGTGGAGGAGTAAGCTCCCATCTTTGTCTTTCTTCGTCGTTTCTTGTATTTTCAAAGGTAAATGTCTGATATGTTTGGAAGAGAAGATTGACTTTTTTCTTTCGTTTTTTTACTTGATTAAGCGTGAGAAACTGAACTCCACGGCGGGTTATTCTCATTTTGAGGTAGGTTTCGTTGTAAATCTAGTCTGGTTTATGGATTCAGTGAGTGAAAGGAATGGATGGGGTGTTCGAGTGTTAATTAGTGTGGGAGGTTGTAGCGCTCATGAAAGGTGTTTGTTATAAGGACAAGCTGAATATTTGAACTCAAAGAAACATTTTTTTTTTTTTTCAAGAACTGGAAATTCTTGGTATTGAGTTCATCTTGAGGGCTTAATGTCTATACTTTTTATTGCAAGTACTGAGGTTAGACTATAAAAATTCTGGAAATTGGAGATCTTTTGTCACCGTAATGACGTTCCTGTTCGGCAGAGTTTCTCATTTCCTGGGATCTCTAAACATCTCTTCTTCTTTTAATAAGTATTTGGAGGTTAGGAGCATTGTCTTGAATATTTATGCTTTTGTACAATTCATATGTCAACTCTTTGTTCTTACAAAATTATGGATATGGATTGGTGTTCTGGTAAATTATAAGTCCTAATACCCTATTAATGCATTTTTGGTACAATTTCCCCATCTAGTTAACATTGTTAGACATTCTTGACTTAGAACTTAATTAGTATACTTGTTCCTATAACACTGGTTCTCGGTTGTTGCATAGTAAGCAGGAATGATGAATTTCACAGCTTCGATATGTAGAAGATTGAGTATCAGGGATCTGATGGCGAGTACGGCTGTCTACAACTCTGCCAGTGGTAAAACTTATCTTGCTTTTACCTGAAAGACTATGATTTTGACAGGATAGTTTATATGGTTAAGTTTTAATTATCAGTCTAAACATTATAGATGTATCCGGGGAAGGATTGAGCTTAATTTTCAGGCGATGGGCTACCAAGAAAACAGCAGGTTCCACAAAAATGGCCGTGACTCGCTACCAAAAAACCTTGGGGTTAAAAAATTTTGGTGGAGAGGTGAGATAGCATGAACCTGAAGAGTGAAATTTTGTTAATTGTACATATGAGTCTTCACAGCCAGACTCCCTTCCCTGTTCCCCTTAAAGATTCAGACAAAATTCTCTTATTTAATGCAATGATATATGATTGAGTAATCATGCAGAGAGTGATACCTGGAAACATCATTGTTCGTCAAAGGGGAACCCGTTTCCACCCAGGAAATTATGTTGGAATGGGGAAAGATCACACTCTTTATGCTTTAAAGGAAGGCTGTGTCAAGTTTGAGCGCCACAAGCTTACTGGCCGCAAGTGGGTTCATGTCCAGCCAAAGGAAGGTTATGAAATCCATCCTGTCTATGCCAGCTCTGGCGCAGCTCGTAAGGTGCAGACAGCAGCTTGAGTTTGTTTTATGTAGATGTAAGCTTTCTCCTTACGGCAAATTTTTGTTTTATCCCTCCAGTAAAACGCTAGCAACTAAATTATGAGGCAGATGTTATACGCGGGGAAAAAAAAAAACGTATCATTTTTCCTTTTGGTTTATACCTGCAGTCTACTGTTAAAATTACTTAACGGCATAGAATAACTTTTATTGATATGACGGGTTGGTTGCCAAATTTGCATATGCCTTAGAGAGATTGGAAACATCATTTTGTCAAAGAGGATCTCCAGGTTTGCATCAACAATGTCATCAAACTCTTTGTTAGTTCATGCGACTACTAGTCATGTTGATGGTAGGCATATTAGACTAGTTCTTGCTGAAGTGTAGGCATATTAGAAAGCACAGAAGATCAATAATTTCTGAAAATTATATTGTACCCCCAGTCCCACAATCATGTTGTACATTACATATTTACCTAATGGCTTGCAGAAAATCTATAATGTAATAGTTAATGTTTTAACATTGAAAACTCAATGTTATTTTATGATTAAATCTCATGAGCAGTCTATGTAATAGTAAGACTGGTAATGTTTCTTCTGAAATAAGTGGTAAAATGCAGCTAAAAATGAAGATTCAGGTCATTTAGAAGGAAGGAGAACGAATACTAAGTTGTAAAGATGTACAAGCGAGTAGTTTCCATGTTTCTCTCTCTCTCACTATGAGTTGTAATTTTACTTATATTTTTAAAATTTTCTAACTTTTTTTTTTAACAATTTTCAATTTTTTTAACTATCTCTTCCCATATTTTTAAATTTTTTTCATCCATCTAGTCCATTTTTTCAAATTTTCATTTTTAAAAACAGGAAAAAATATAACAAATGCAAAAGTGACAATTCTGGATGGGGCCGCAAATGGGGGCTCGAAAATAGAAAACATCAAACTCAAGCTCAAATTCAAGCTGACTCGATTCTTCGTCTTACACCCTTAATTTTAAGCTTTTATTTAAAAATTACATAATTTTATCAAACATTAAGGGTATTGATAATTTTTTAAAAGTCACATAGGGTATTCATAATTATGCCGCACTTTAAAAGAGCTCGTTGTAATTTTTCAATAATAAAATAAAAAAAACAATTTTATTCAGATAAGAAATCTAATGCTCTTGCCGATAAAGGAGATATTTTTATCTTTATTTTTCTATTAGAATTGTACTATTATTTATTTTGATAATTTGATTTATTTACTCTTTCTTTATCCCTAAGCATCGGAATTAGGCAAGTAGCAAAGCATTAATTATTATCATTAAATAATAAAAAAAGTGGGCTACAAATGTAGAATACATTTGTACGCGTATCCATACACGTATATACTCTCCTTATCTCAATTTAGCCGACTTTATTTATTTATGCATACTTACCTCCTTACTTACGTGCATCTTACGACTTAAGATATCTATAACATTTAATTAATAATTCTTATCGCCTCAAAATTTTAAATACTTTATTATATCATATATTTATGAACAATCATATAATATTATGTAACATATATATTAAAATTATAATACATACTCTAATTTTGAATCGCACGTGAAGAAGTTGGCGTTTATTATTTATTGCAGTTTATTATAATTTCTTATTCAAATATGCGTGTATATTATATTTGATCTTATCAGCAGCGACATATCATTCTTGGATGCATGTAGTAAATAATTTTTTTAAGTTTTTAAAATACATTATAAATAATAATAAATTAAATAAATTAATACATCATATTTACAAAAAATAAAAATAAAAAATATATTTTCTTTTTATATTAGATAAATATTATTTGTTTTCTTCTTTTAGTATTTTTTGCGTTTGATTTTTCAAAAATACCCTCAAGACTACTTCTAATTAGCTCGCGAAATAATTTAATTACTAATATTTTAAAAAATATTCTTTCTTTTATAAATATATAATATAATGTAATTATAGACGAATACATGAATATTATTATTATTATTATTTTGTACATATATTGAGTATGCTCGACTGCTAGTTATTCATAGGGATAGTTACACTCTCCTCCTTTGAGGTTTGGTATAATTACACGTAGACCTTCTGTTGTTTGGAAAATTACATCTGACACCCATGAGGTTTGCATCCGTCTAACAAAAATAATTTCATCTATTAGTTAAGATTAATTGAATTTGTTGATATTAATAAAATAATTAAATAAAAATTAATATTTACCCTCGATTGATGTTTACTGACTTAGTGCAAGTCAAATAATCTTTTTGAACTAAACTACCTTTATAATGACGAAAATATACATCATTTAAGCATGAATACATATAAGAGTAATTTGATCATAAAAATATTCATTTGCCTTGCAATAAACCAGTAATAAATCAATCATATATATATATATATTCTTTGATTTTTTTTTTTGTTAATATTAGCAAATTCGACGAGTTTTGATTAATGAAAAAAAATATTTATTAGATGAAAGCAAACATAAAGAGTACTAAATATAATTTTTTAAACCATATAAAATTTATGTATAATTATACAAAATTTTAAAAAAGAAAGTATAATTATCCCTTATTTATAAAACAATAAGCTCCATATAGTATGTTTTTGATATCATCTTATTAAATATCCTATAACATATGTGAAATAATAACCCATTTATGGTCATTTCACTTACCAGCCTATGTTTGACTACACAATTATCACTTACTATACTAAGGGCACCTTTACTTTGGGTGATTAGCCATGATATCATGCCTAATCACCATTTATTTTTTTGTTTACTTCATTTTGGATTAGTTTGTGATTAGTGCCTTAAGCATTATATATTATGCGATTTTTTCATGATAGTAATCACAATTTAATATATCCCATTTTAATCACATCACTCAAAGTAAATGTGGCCTAAAACTATTATAATAGTTCCACTGTTACATATAGTAGTTACAAATATATATATATTAAATTATTCACTAAAATTTATATATTATTTATATATTATCAATACGCAAAGCCACAATACATTTTATATATATATATATATATATATATATATATATATATATTTTAATTGAACAAAATGTAGGGCACAGGAATAATCCCAACACAAGAGGCGAAACTGTCAAAACGATTGTGCTTAAAAAAGGTTTCTCTTACCCACTACTTTATGTTTTTCTCTAAACTTCTCCTTGTTTGTTTGTTGTTTTTTTTTTTTTATAAATTTTTATAGTTTTAGTAAACTTTCAATTATAAAATATTATTTCTCCTCACTCCACGTTTCTTTATTCTCATGAATTTTTTTTCTAATTATGATTTTTTTCTCTCCATCTTATATCACAATTTTCTTATATGCTTGCGAGAAGCGCATGCAATGACGACTAGTTGGATTAAAAAATAATGTAGTCGAGAGGCATCGTTACAGAACACAAAACTATCAAAACGACAGCATTACAAAGCAACGAAGTTCAAAACGACGTAGTTTAGTGGAAAATGGGGTTCGTGAGAGAGAGAGAGAGAGAGAGAGAGAGAGAGGCGTGTGACCCAAATTGCGTATGTCATGACGGAACGTGAACTACTGGTTGCAGCATCCCATTTGCACTTTACAGACGTGTCCGGAAATACGTCAAAGGGCAGAACCGTCATTTCTTCTCGTTCAAGATGTGCCACCCACGGGAAACTCTACACTGCATCAAATCCAACGTTACAAGATAACCGCCCCATAAGCCCCAGCCCCCACCCACCCACCCCACCCACCTTACCTTAAACTATAAATCTAAAACCGTCGGCTCGTCGAAACAGACTGCCAAAATCCACCCAACACAACCAAAAATATACACACACAACACACACAGACACCACACCGCCCACAAAAACCTTTCCAAGAAAACCTGAGGCGGTGTTTTCCGTTGGGCTTTTTCTTCTGATCCCTTTTTATAGTAAAGAAGAAGAAAGTCGGGTCTTCTCACAATCCCCCACCGCCGTTTCTTAATAACCACACACACATACACCCACCCCTTATTCTCCAAGAAAACAAGATTGTTTCTTTCTTAATGTACACGAACTTGGGTTAGGATTCTGTCACAAGATCACCAACAGTTGTTATTACTACATGTATTAGGCAAACTTTCTTTTGTTTGGTATTTATTGCTGTTTGAAGTAAGCTTCTTCCCCAGCTTGGTTTTGTAAGTTCTTTTTTTTTCTTCCTTCCACAATGAGCCTTTTTTGAGTTCTTTGTAGTTTCCTCTCCTTTGATCATACACTTGGAGGTATTTATTCTTTCTGTTTGTGGGCTTTTGATTTTTTTCCTCTTTGCACAAGTTCTTTTCTTTGTTCGTCCCTTTTCTTGGCTTCAAGAATCATAATCCGAATATTGATTTCCTTCCATTAGATAGATTTTTTGCGGGTGTCTTTTTCAGAATCTAGCTATGGTTTCTTCTTCTTCTTCTTGTTGTGAGGACAAAGTCTTAGAGAGTAATTTATTAGTTTTCTGACTATTTTTCCTTTCAAATTAGACCTTTCCCATTAGGCTGGTAAACCTTATTAGTTCCTTCCACAAGTTGGTATTCTCTTGATTGTGGACCAAGTTAACTTTAAGCGCAAGGTTCTGTGTTTCTGATATTCCATGTACAGCATGAAACAGGACTGCGAGTTTTTCTCTCCTCAATGGGATCAGTCGATGGCCATTCTCAAGGATTTCAGCCCTCAGCTCAGAAGAAGAGCACAAAACTCACACTATTTGAAGATCTTCTCCACGGTTCAGACACCGGGAATTCGCATTATGGGCCTAATGCTGAAGATCAGAATCAGGGAGATTCTTGCCCTTCTGATTGTGAAAGTGGGATTTCCGGGGCCGACAACGAGCAACAAATTGGGCTGTCTGGGAATGGTTTGATTAGAGTTGATGATGCGGAGGTGGTTTATCAGATTATCAAGAAAAAGTTGGTGTCAAGCTTGAGTTGTTATGGATTTGATGCTCAAGTTGAGGCCATTCATAGGAATGATTACTCCGGAATCATGAGCCGAGCAAAGCTTCAATCTTTTTGTATATATTCAAGAGCCATGGAAATCAAGTGTGGTGGCAATGCGAATGTGAAGTACGCTTGGTTTGGTGCTTCCAAGGATGAGATTAGCACAATTCTTGATCATGGTTTTGGCCTTCCTATGAATGCTCGAACTCATGGACATGGTGTCTATCTCTCCCCAGTTGATCACCCTGTCGAAAGGTACTATAATTTTTGGTGAAGTAATAGGAATCATGTTTTTGTTAGCATAGTTGGTTTGTTTTTCTGATGGGAATCTGCTTCTTATACAGTATGGAATTGGCTTCTCCTGATGAGGATGGGCTAAGACATATGTTGCTATGCCGTGTGATTTTGGGAAAGACCGAGGTTGTTTGTCCTGGTTCCGAGCAATATCATCCGAGTTCTGAAGAATTTGATACCGGGATTGACAATTTGGCATCTCCGCAGAAGTATATCATCTGGACTTCGAGTATGAACACTCATATCCTGCCTGAATTCGTTGTCAGTTTCAGGGCATCCTCTTCTTGCAGAGGTGAAGACTAGTTTCTAAGTTAGTTTTTGGTTTCTTGATTGTTGTCTATTATCTGCAATCTCATGTTAATCCGCAACTTTGTGTTTGCAGAATCTCAAAAGGGCCGGCAACCAATACGACAACCGAATTCAGAGTGGATGCCATTTGCGAGTCTAATCACCACTCTGTCCAAGTTCTTACCTCCTGATGCGATCGAACTGATCTCCAAGAACTACGGGGACTACAAAGTATGCTTTCTTGCATCCTGTCTGATTTAGGATTTACAAAAATTGGAAATATTGTCAGCGATGAAGATCATCTGTTTCGAACTTATTGATCTTCGATATACAGAAGCAGAAGATGTCGAGACACGAAATGATTCAGCTGGTGAGACAAGTAGCTGGGGACAAGTTGCTAATGACAATCATAAAATCATAGGGGAAAGGTATAAGGCTTGTTTCTTGCATAAATCAAAATCTCATTTCTCTTACAAGTCCTTAAGTTTCATTCCACTTTTATTGTCTTTTGATTCTTATTATAGTTACTAAGGATCGAAACCTTTGCCATTACTTGCTGGTTGTGCATGCTGTAAGAACAACTTGTTTGAATATCTTCTGTTTCAGTAGTGTACTTGTCTGGGCATCGATCCGATCTCAAATTTTTCATATTCACTTAAACTACGTTTCAAAGCGACATGATATCGTAGACAAGTATTGTTCATCTTCATCTTCGTAGTCTTGGACTGAGGTTCCAGTTTTATGCCTGATCTTAATCTCAACTCTCAGTTTCGAGATGTTCTTACCGTTCTCACCTCAAACATGCTGTTCATCATCTGCAAACTCTACTTCACATGATTTAGTCAGCTGATGTAGTTCATGTATGTGTTGGTGTAGATGAATGCAACCAGGAGCAGTAGCTCAAGCAGAAGAAATTGAGTTCTCTGGAAGAATGGCTGAGTTGATTGGAACGTTCTCTGAACAGTTGACGACACAAACTAAACAGACAGCATCTCAGTACGTACTGACATTGTAGGCGTAGTTGGATCCTATACTGAACACAGAGAGATTAAGACATCGGAGTATTTCAATCTTTGTAGCATGTTCCATTTTCTTGTCATATTGGATAGTCTGTCTGTTTTGTTTCTCCTTAATGGACCATCTCGAGGTATTGTAGATCTTGTTGGGAATTTTTAGTCCACCTTTCTAATCATATTTGAACTAATTATACGACAAGTTTGATTAAACTAATTTAATCAAATTTGATTTATATTGAAAAAGAATTATGGTGTACGACCTCTGTGAAGTAAAATTATTTAAATGTTGGAAGGGTTCATTTACATCATTTTCATTTTTTAAGAGATCAAATTATTGGAGTTAATGAAATATGAATAATCCATTGGTAGAAATGAAAATATGTTAAATCAAGAAATTTAGGGACAAAACATTAACAACCGTAATTGGCCGAAAAGGTGCAAAATAGTCCAAAAACAACAGAGCAAAAGCCTATAGGAGTACGAAGTCCAAATAGTCCAAAAGCAAAACAGGTTTGATTAGTTGAATTGAGAGGAAGGAGAAGGGGAGGCTGAAGGGAGAATTCATGTTGTTTGATATGAGCGGGAGGGAATTAAATTTTAAATATTTTAACTTATTTAGTATGAGAAAAATAAATTGAGAAGAAAATATTATCATTTGTAATTTTATTGAATAATTATTTTTTATTTTACATTAAAAAATAGATAATTAATATTATACAAATATAAGTTTTGTATATTAAAATTTTAAAAGTCTTATTGATAAAAGTATTTATCAAACAAGAATAAGAACATTTTTCATTAATAAGATTTATTGTTGATTTCGATACAGTAGTTTTTCAATGATATTGTTATATTTTTTATTTTTCTGGCAATGTTTTTGTTTTCGACCCAATTTTGGACAGAAACAAAATTTGACTTTTGAGGGGTTTCATATACATTGAACTTTACTTCCCTTTATCTCTTATACATTCGTTTCTTTACTTTACTTCTCTTATACTCCCACTTTTCGTTCCAACAAAACAAACTCTTAGTCCAAATAAGGACCCATACCAGAGGATGTCTCCAAACAATCCAAGTGGCATCTACGTAGAGATTCTCGATTCATATTAGCTAAAAATTATTAGAACAAATGAGTCTCAGCCCTCAAAGTTAACACACGTGACAACTGAAAAAGATGGACTTAAGCCATCCTTATCCGAAAAACCCCCTGCCTGAGAATTCTAGAGCAGGGCTGTGAGAGAATCTCCCCTTACCACTCTTCCAAAGATTAGAGACTTTGAATGTGAATGTAATATATCTCCCAACAAATCTGAAGGGATTCTATTTCATCCTCTAACACGAGGGATCACTTATGAATAGAAGGCTCTCTCACACGAAAACTCGTACCTTTTTACATTTATCTATTATATTACTTCTCAAGTTTATTCATTTAAATGCTAGAGCGGCGAAGTGCTAATGATTTTCTTGCAAGTTCTTGTTCCTAGAACTTGCGAACCAAGATTAAGAAAAAATAAAATAAAATTGGACCACAAAATCAAGTAATTATTTTTTCTCATGTCAATATATTTGATGTGATAATTGATAGCATGTTCTAGAAAATGAAAATTAAATGAGAGCACTACATAGATTTGTTAATAGCCTCTCCCATTAATACTACTCTATAATGCTGAAATCATTTTGCAATAATAGTGTTTGTGTTGTAGAAGTTCGGAGAACCATTGCTTTCAATATTATCACAATCCCTTTATTGTCTTGGATTGATGATGAAAAGTTAACTAATTTCTATTGGTTGGTTGGAAAATTATAAATATCATATAATTTTAATGTTCGTATAATAATGAGCTATTTTATTAGTTCTTATTCAATTTTTGTGATGGACTATCCAAATATTCTTTTAAATTATGAATTATAATTTTATATATATTTCTGATTGATGTTCTGTTTATACAAATCAACCTAACAACCACAAAATAGGAATAATTTATGTAATGATGTTGATGTTTTTGCTGGCGTATGTGTAATTTTTTTAAAAACAGGGATGATTTGTGTACATTATGTTGATGTTTCTAATGGATGTATATATGCGTAACTATGCAAAATGCATAGATAATTTGTATAAACATACCACAAATTAGAGAATGTAAACGTAATTACCTGCTATCATATAAATTAACGCACAATTTGATCTTTACAAGTTATGTTGTTTAGATGATATATCGAGCACATATAAAAAGATTATAGTTGTGGATGGTTACATTACTTATGTAGCCCTACGACGGGTTTAAATAAGATCATAAACAATTAAATTATACATGATAATATAAGTATTTTATTTTATGACAATACCATATTTCTATCTTAAAAAATTCCACTTAAATCTATTCAAAGGAGTAGTGTAATTGTTTTAATTAATAATTTTGAAACCTAAGATAGTAGGATTTGAATGCAAGAAATGGGTGAATTATGGTCAGTATTATTAACTTTGGTAGGGCATTTAATGTGTACCAATATATCCAAAGAAAGGAAATTAAGCTTACTTCCACTATTATGCTCAACCACATTTAATTGTTTTCAACATCATCATCACCTAACCATCAATTTTCCTTAGAGGATGTCAACGCCAACATGACTAGCATCATAACATGTTTGATTTTCTTGATTTTCGCATAAAATAAGTAGAAAATTAATATATATATATATATATATATTATATACTGTATTTAAAAAAATAACATTATTTTCTATTGTGAGTTGTAAAAAAGAAATACGCTTTATTCATATTACCGTATATGAGAATAAACAAATTCGATTGTATATTACTTTTGAAATTTTGTTTTTCTTGTTCTTAATTCTTTAAATTATTTCGTAATTTTCATAAGCACAAATTGCATTTATCTCATGATGGGCTAGGGTTAATTTGTTTAAACCCTCGAATAATCGAGGAAAACAGGATAAAACCTTGTAATTATTGGAAGCGACCCCGATTCTTTTTTTTTTTTGAAATTAAGATATATGCTGAAATAGAATAAATAGTAAAAAAAATTTAAAATATGTATAACTTAAATTGAATAAGAGTAATCTTAAAATAATAAAATTTATTTGTTAATTCAAGAAAAAATAGAAAAGATATGCATGCACTACAATCATCATAAGCTGATCCAAAGGGTAGACAAACCCCTTCTCTCAATACTCAAAACCCCATCAATTGCCCCTTTACTTCCTCACAAAGTTCACTTGATTTGATGATCACATGAAATTCACCTATACTTAATTAAATGGATAATTACATTTAAATTCCTAAATTATGATTTATTTACATAAATTATTCATACTTTCTGAACAGTTACACTTACACCCACTAAAACCATAAAAAGTTTAAATTTTTGCATTGCTTTTGTTTGACTATAATATATAGTATTAATTTACCTTAATCTTCGAGCTTAGTGTTTTATAATGTAAAAATAAGACTTTTTTTTAATGGTTATAGATAATTGGTATATTTATTGTCAATAATTAAAATATATGATGTAATTGTAACTGATTCACCGAAATAAATATATTCATACAATTTTCAAACTATGACATAATATTCAAGAATTAATAATGACACGAGTTTAACGCGATATTAATTATTTAACAACTTAATAGGTAGTACATCAACTCAAAAATCATGTAAGAAAATGAAATTATTTAATTTTATCAGTTTGTTAAACAATTAAAGTTTGGTTGGCTTGTTGTTGCTTCAAAATTATTAACTCCATGATTTTCACTACCTATTATTAGGTAGGCTGACTTAGGTTTGGAAGCATAAACAATTATTTGTTATATAATTAGGTCAATTTTGAAAAAAAAAATATTTGTATTGAATATTTTTTCTCATCACATAATAGTGGATTATACTACATTAACAATGGGATTCAATTTATATATACTAGATGTTGTGTCACGTTGTCCCTCTCTGTATATAATAAATATTTTTTTATATTTTAAAATATATTTATCAATACGAATAAATTACATAAAATATATTAATTGAACATTTTAAGTCAATATAAAATTTGAAAAATTGAAGAAATGAATAAACTTTCACTTTTATGTATATATATGTATGATACTCGTACAAATTAAAATAAAAATAGAATTCGATGATTAATTTATCCTTTCATTATATATAAACAACAAAAAGATACATCTCAAATTATAAATAATTAAATTTTTTATGACTAAATTATCCTTATACGTTTTCACGCATTAATGCATATCAGGAGGTATACTTTCCCCTTTACAAGGATAGTATAGTTCGAAAAAAATTATTTGACCTGCAATAAATCAGTAATAAGTTAATCAAGAGTAAATGTTTATTTTCATTAAATTTTTTTTTTGTTAATATCTGCAAATTCAATAAATTTTGATGGATATGAGGACTTATTTGTTAGACAAAAGTATATATTTTCAAATTATATAAAATTTATATGTAATTACATCGAGAAGAAAGTGTAAATAACCTAAACTAAAGAGGTAAGGAGATTTGGGTAATTAGAAGACAAAAAGTAGAGCAACCAAACAATTCTAGAAGCAGCCATGGAAATAATCAATAAACCCTCAAGCTACTTTTTACTATTAATAAATAAAAATAACAATAATGAAGAAGTTAGATTAGAAAACAGCAATTTCTAATTTCAGAAAATGGAAAATAAATTAAAAAATTGTTTTTGTGCATGTGAACCACACAGCATGCGTTACGTATAAACCAAGCGAACTCACTAATTTTCTTTTATTCTTCTTTTCTTTTTCTAAAAGGATCCGCATTTAATGCCACATACTCGACTGGTTAACCACCTCAATTAATAATTTCTACATTTACTTCCTAATATAACTATAAATAATATAAGTTTGCGGTTAATCTGTAAGCAATTTTGTAGATAATTTACGATTTTGAAAACATATTCTGATGACCGATGGCGAAATCAAACTTTTCGGACTTTGATTTAAGAGATTGTTTTAGAACAATATATATTTTAGAATATAAATTTTCTTTTTGTAACAATACAAAAAATTTAGAATAATTACACTATCATTTTCTAAAGTTTGATGTAATTATACGTAGACTTTCTATAATTTAAAAAATTATATTTCATACATTTGATGTTTATTTTCGTCTGATAAATAGATCATCTATTTAAAATTTGAAGCACTTCAATTTTTCCTTTAAAAAAGAATCTTTTATTTTCTCAATTGAAGTTAGTCCTTATTTGAAATTAGTGCTTGCCAATTTATTGTTGAAAGAAAGTTTACTTTTTTTTATTTTTTACTTTTTTAACTTTTAAAAAAATTTAAGCTAAAATTATATCTTAAAAATTCCAACTCAAACTTTCAATTTTTAAATGTTATGTTTATTTTAAATACGAAAAAATTCTTATTTGAATTAGATATGGTCAAATAAAATCGATTATAAAGTAAGTGCATCACACTTGTTATGTAGTTGATTATTTTCTTTAAACTATATATAAATTACATAATAAGTGTATTATAAGCTAAAATTTGCTGATAAATACTAAAATTCACCATCCAACACTCCAGATTTCACACCTAGAATTATAATTTTTACTTCACTTACCCAAAACGCCACCAATTTGGGTTTTGCACTCCAATTAATTGAAAAAAAAAATAATGTGAACAAATGTGAAAGGTGCATCTACAGGCTACAACCATCCCATAAACCCAGCCGTTGAGTCAGCTCAAAAAGTCAAAAGTCATAGTCTCTACAGCCCCCCAACCCACCGACTTTTGTTGCTGATTATAAATTCCCGCCCTACACCTTAGCTCACCCAATCACACACCCCTCTAATTTTTATTTTATTTGTTTATTAATATTATTCACTCCAGTCTTTTTGTCGCTGTTGCCTTTTCCAAACAGTGAAGTGATTCAGTACAACTTCCAGAGCCATTTGCATTTTGCAGGCTATAAATTATCCTCTCCTCATCCCCACACTTTCGATTCCTTTCTTTCTACCAAACACACACAGTACACGTACTCACGATTTCTTCGCCATTGTTGAACTCTAATTTGTTCTTGAATAGGTGTAGTAGCTTGTAGAGATATAATGCAGGCGGGTCCAGTAGTCTCGCTCTCCCCCAGTTTCAACAGCTATTCCAACAGTAAACTCGCCGAAATTGCTGCCCGGGTCGCCGGGGAATTCGATCCCGATGAGCTCTACGGTGAGTTTTGCTTCGAGAGGCGGCGGAATTCAGCAGCCCAACGAGGTGAAGGAGGAGGGGTTTCGGAACACCGTGTCCCTGAAGGAGAGGAAGGCGAAGACGAGGAGGAGTTTGAGTTCGCGTTCGTGACGAGGGAATCGGAACTGTTGTCTCCGATTTCGGCTGATGAGATCTTCCATGACGGTAAGATCCGACCCGTTTACCCGGTTTTCAATAGAGATATGTTGCTCGGGAGTGTGGAATTTCGGAACCAGAATGTAAAGGAAAATGGTGTTCGGGATTCGGTTTCTTCGAAGGGCCCGCGGGTTCGGCTTCCGTTGAGGAAGCTGTTCATTGAGGAAAGGGAAACGACGGTGACGACGTCGTCGAGCTCGTCGTCGGAGGCCGACGAGCTGGACGGCTTGGCGGCCGAAACGTACTGCGTGTGGCGGCCCAAGGAGGGTGCAGCCGCGACGGAGGCTGAGGAGGAGGAAGAAGATGGGCGGTGCAAGAAGAGCGGCTCCGCCGGCTCTAGTTCTAAGAGATGGAAGTTGAGAGACCTTCTGCACAGGAGCCACAGCGATGGAAGCAAGGACAACTTCGTCACTTTATCTCACAGCAGCAGCGGGAGAAAGAAGGAAAACGAAAAGGGAGGTAAAGAAACGCCGGCGAGTGGCGGGAAAGTGAAACCGGCGGCGCCTCCTCCTCCTCCGCCGTATAATCGGGACGCAGGTGAGAAGCAGAGGTCGTACTTGCCGTACAGGCAGGACATAGTGGGGATTTTTGGTAATGTAAATGGGTTGAGTAAAACTTTAAAGCCCTTTTGAGAAGTTTGCCATTTTTTTTAAAAAATTGTTATTTATTTCTTTTTTTAATGATTTTTTTAAATATTAATGTATATGATTAAATATTTTTATTTGGGTGTTTTTTTTTTGGTTATTTATAAATACTTGTTGCGCAGAAACAGTTTCGTATTTTGGTAATTATATATATAAATTTTCATTTATGTAAAAGGAAAAAAAGGCATAGCGAGAAATAAAAATCCATTGGATAATATAATTATTAGCAATATTTATTAATTTTATTTGGTTCATGAGTTGATTGTTGAGGTTAGGTTTGTTGCGCTTGAAGATGCTTCAACTTTACAACAATTTAAATGAAATAATATGATATGGTAGTCATATCTTATAAGCTAATAATACATACCCAATTTTTAAATTATAGGTTAGTTCTATTGCTTTTGAATCTTCAACATTACAACGACTTAGAGGAAAATCATAGCTTAATTTATGGTATTTCATATCTTCTAGAGTTGATCATCATACATTCATAAACATGAATTATTTTTAAATTATTGTTTCAATTTCTTTTTTTAATAAGGATTTTATTAGCCAAAAAGGTTGATAAAGTGAGATGAATTTACACATGGTACAAGTTATTTCTTTTTATAAATTTTCAAGTTAAACATTAAGATAAATTACACAATACTCCTAAAACAAAATTTAATTATACAAACATTATGTATTTTTTTTTTTTATAAAATTATAAATTTACTCACTGATGTTGTAATTATAATTTACGTTGACAGCCCGTCAGATATAAAAACTTATAAGTACAACCCTTGGATCAAATGTGTAAGTTTTTCCCCCCTCTTTATCTCAAACTTTGTGACAAATCTTGCTTTCACACTGTTTTCAAATGTCCCGTGCACTAAAATCTGGTCATCACCTAAAGCTTTAATTAAAAAGATGATTAAACAAGTAATTAGCATAATATCCCTCCATTTTCTAACATTTCAACATAACTACTAGGTAGGATTTGTCTCTATATATTCTGATGATGATGTGATGCACCGTATATGAATCGCTGATGAAAAATTTGATGACTTATAATATTTAAAGTATCTTCTTCTTAGTGAGACGTATTTTAAACAAACTCCACGTAACTTGATATTGTATGTGAGAACAATGCTATATATTTATTCCAAATTTATATTTCATGACTGATAATATTGACACGTATTTCCTATCAATAACAAATGAAAAATATATTAATATTAGAAAACTGGGCTGGAAATTTCAAAAAGGGTGTACCAAACGATGAGGGTCAAACTTTTAGCTGATTTTTTTTTTTATAAAAAAATAAGTTAATTAATTAAATTAGTTTTTATATGAGAGGGTGATCTGATTATTACTTATAAAGTGGCAGTCTAAATTCAACAGGCGCGTAATGAATTGAAATTTTAGACGTGTGAGTCCAAATAATTGGCTGCATGCCTTCTCTAATATCTATCTATAAAATTTTACTTAAAGAGTTGTTCCTCCATATTTTTCTTTTCTCATTTTCATTATACTAATAGAATAAAATTGAATTTAAGTTGCCTTCTTTTTTATGTCTCAATTTTGCAAAAATCTTATTTTTCGTCCGTAAAACTCCATACTAGTATATCACAATTATGATTTTGGTCCCGACATTATGCTGTTTACGGGATTATCACATGTAAGTCATTATGTTAATGTCTTTGTCATGATTCATCCTTCCGTCGAGTAATTCGTGGCACAACTTAAATGGAAGTCGCGCAACCATTAATTGAGGATTTTGGAGGAAATATGTTACCTGAGACGCATGTTTTGTTTTGATGCAAGAATCGCTAACTAAAAAGACACCATAAGAACAATATCATGATAAATAATTATTATTGACTAAGATTAAACTAAATCAATGCAAAAAAATCTAATTTTTTCTACCATGAAAAAATCATTTACTATAGCTAAGAGTTATGGTAATAAAAGCTACGAAAAATATGTTAGCCATGCACCCTCGCAAAAAAAGTACGACTAACAATCGTTGAGTGATTAATAATCAATATTTATTGTGATTATTTATTATTAATTATGATGGTTAAGTACTTAAGTATTATATTTCTTGTAGCAACATCGCTAGCTAAAACAAAAATCAATGGTCGTTGCACAATCATGATTAATTCCTATGGTTCTTCACTTTTCGTCAAGATAATAAGTTATGACAAAAAAACAAAAATTATATATTTCTTAAAAAAAGATTAAATTATATTTACATTCTCTTTACGAATTTTGTATTTATAATTACAATACTTTCGTTAAGATTTAAATAAAAAATATTGATTTCACAAATAAAAATTAAATAATTGGTTTAGTCTCGGTCTTGGTCCTTTTCCCACCAGAATTCAATTGCAAAAGCTTTTAATTCAACTTGTCTTTTTCATCAAAAAAATAAAATAAAATATTACTTGGAAAAATTGCCTTGAAATTTGGGAAAAGTGAAAGTGCCTCCTATGCTTTTTGTTCAGTATTTATGAGTGGCCAATTAGATCTTATTACTAGTTTTTATAAAAATTAGTA
Organism: Sesamum angolense; assembly: GCA_034509725.1. Lineage (NCBI taxonomy): Eukaryota > Viridiplantae > Streptophyta > Magnoliopsida > Lamiales > Pedaliaceae > Sesamum > Sesamum angolense. The sequence goes on along the minus strand of JACGWL010000005.1, from coordinate 7,946,370 downwards.
TAGACTGTCCCCCTATGTTCATAGTTTTTATATGGATTAAATATCAAAATATCAAATGACATATATAGGTCATAGTCATACTATATTAATAGTGAAATTTATATCACTATCATTCATATTATTTGATTCCATGATATTCACTTCATATTAAAGAGGAAAACACCATGAATTGAAAAAAGAAAAATCCGTACAATGATCTTTTGTAAAGTTTGGTGTAATTACGCGTAAAACTCTATAGTTTGAAAAATCACATCTAGTATTCCTGATATTTATTTTTGTCTTACAAATAGATCCCTTCATTAGTCAAAATTCATTAAATTTACTGATATTAATAAAAAATTAAATAAAATTTCATATTGTTCATCGATTGACTAATTAATAATTTATTACAGGCTAAATAAATCTTTTTGATCAAATTGCCTTTATAAGAGTGAAAATATCCTTCACGCATGCAAAAATATATGAGTAGTTTGGTTAAAAAAATTTATTTGATCTGCACATAAAATTCGTAATAAGTTAATTAAAGTACATATAGATATTTATTTATTTATTTTTGTTAACATACATATATATATATATATATATATATATATATATATATATATATATATATATATATATATATATGTGTGTGTGTTTATTTTGATTGTCTTTTATATTCAATATTCTTGAGTGTTGCAAAGGCATGTGAAGTATATATAGGAATTTCTTTTTTTGCTTCTTTTGTAGAGTGGAAGCTGAGCACAATTGTTCCCCACATATATACTCCATATCTCTTGAAAACCTAACCAAATCTTCATGACGGGACCTCTTTCTTTTCTTCATAAATCATACTATATCCACATCAAACACTTTTTTTCTTTCATACATATATATGATTCCATCCACATAGTTTAAAACAAAATTTGGAATTTAGAATTTGGATTGACGTTACTACTCCCGTCCCGTATCGATGGTAGATAAGGGACTTGTGCAATTTTTAATACGAAATCAATAGTCTCAAATCGAAAAAATTTTTTTAGAATAAAATGTGTTTTGATTATTATGGAAAATACTTTGTTTGCAACCTTCGATCACAACGACAAGTGCATGTTGCGTCACTTGATGTATTTGCAGAAATGACGGGGAGTGATGTGCCCTTCTCGAACCCCTCACCTTGTGTGCTGATAATGCTGGATGTTGGTATTCCTATTAGCTAAAAAAAACTTTATATGATTTATTAGTTTCAAGATCTTTGTTGTTCGAAACAAAATTGTGGATTCGGGCAAATTAGACGATATGTTGAGTGGCGGGCTTCGATTCTTAATTAGGTATAAGAGGGTACGACAGCAAATTTACTTGTAAAATTGATATATGACGTAAAATATTTCGCCAGTGAAAAATATCAGTCTATTGATATTCTCATAATGTTGTGATGATGAGCTTTTAATCAGATCATACTTAAACTCAATTTATGACCATGGGAGACAAGGGCGTCGGGAGTAGGGTGTTTGGCTTTATGTTTCAATTTTTGTTGTATTTTTTATCTCATTTATGGCATAATACTATATGTATAAAAATTATATTATTTATTTTATTTAAAAACATATATGTACATAGTGTTTATATGTTAAATTTGCTTTATTTTATTTCATCAAAAACATTACCGACTTAAATTTCGAAGTGCTAACCACTATTTAGCAAGTTAGTCCTCAGACAAATTTTAAAATTTATGTTAAGATCCTTCGACTATTATAATACTATTGGACCCCGATACATATAAAATAGTATTAAATTATATGTGTATGAATAAGTGATAGAAAACTTTGTTTAGAAGTATGGTCCTGTTGAAATATTGGCCCAAATCCTCACTGGCCCAGAAGCCCAGTTCACTGGATGGCGGACTCTCAGACTTAAGCCCACTGGGCTACCCACACCACCAACCCGACCCGCTACCCGGTTCGGTCTCTCTCTCTTATTTCAAACCCTAACCCTAGTCTGACCCCTTGTCTTCTTGGCCGATTACTTTGGTCTCTCTGTCTCTTCCTCCCTTCATTACTGCCGCGTCTTGTTTCTCCCCCAAGCCGTCTTTCTTCTCGATTTTCTTTCCACCTCTTTAATGGCTGCTTCCGTTTATATTTGTCGGTCGATCCTCTTCTCTACTCACCAAAAAGAAAAGCTAATCCCTCTCTTCTCTCTCTCACTCTGTTCTTCGTGAACATTGACCTTTGTGGTCTCTTGATCCTTTGTGGATCCGAAGCCTTAGTGGCCTTAGAACAACCAAATAGCCTGTGTGGCTTGCCTTTGTGGTGTGTGCCTTTGTGGCTCGGTCTGGGAGTCCTGCAACCGTGAACTAGGGTTTGCTGGCCTCTTTGCCTGTGTGGCTCTTGGGTCTGTAAAAACCGGAACTGGCTATCTGAGCCTTTTGTCTCACTTAGATCCTAATATTTGATCTAAGTGTTTTATTGATATTGTTTGTTCGATTCTTTTATGTAATTATATTCTGTGTAATTTCTGCGCCTGTATTTGTATAAGGGGTTTCTATACCCAAGTATTCTTTGTAATAATTGTTAGGGTTTCTTTGGAAGTTCGGAAATCAACTGATCGATACTCTACAGTGGTATCAGAGCAGGGTTTTGGTCCCTGGCTCTGGGTATATCTCGCTCACGGTAACGTCTATCCCTAGCTTTGTTTATTTCTTCCGATTACTGTAATCCTCATCCCAATATCTTCTGACTTCCTCTCCTGGCCGGGTCCCTCTGAAGACCGTCGGGTATCTGGATTCTGAGGGGTCAGTCAAGATCCCCAAATATTTGTGTCTTATTGCTGTTCTTATATTTTCTGTTTGATTTCTTAACGATCTGTCTGTTCTCTGTTAATATCTGTGTTTTTTCTGGTATTATTTATTTCTGTGACTGGTATTTATTCTGTTAATATGGCTGGTTATAATCTTCAACCTTTTGATGGTAAAACCGATTTCTCTATCTGGCAACAAAAAATGAAAGGTATATTGATTCAGCAAAAAGTTTTCAAAGCTATTGATGGTAAGTATGCTGATAATGTGTCTGATGATAAAAAGCTTGAAAATGATGAATATGCTTACTCTTCCATTATTCTCAACCTATCTGACTCTGTAATAAGAAAAGTAGGAAAACAGGATTCTGCAAAAGATCTTTGGAATAAACTTGAAGAACTCTACACAGAAACTTCTTTGCCTAGTAAACTGTTTTTACTTGAAAAATTTTTTAGATACAAACTTGACCTGTCTAAAAACATTGATGAAAACATTGATGATTTCACTAAGTTGATACAAGATATTAAGCTAACAGGAGATAAAAATATTGATGATTATTCACCCATCGTTCTTCTAAATGCTATACCTGAAACATACGGAGATGTAAAAGCTGCTATTAAGTATGGTAGAGACAATGTTAACCTCGAAACAATTGTTAGTGGACTAAAGAGTAAAGAAATGGACTTAAAGACTAATAAGCCTAGTCAAAACTAGAATGAGGTAAATTTTGTAAGAGGTAGAACTAAAAACAGGAACTCTGATTATAAATATAGGAGACACAGTAAGAGTAGAAGTAGAAGCAGGGGAAGAAGTCAGTCTAGATCTAAGTATAGGAACAACAGATATAATAACAATACTGATAAGAAATAATGATGAAAACAAAAAGAAAAGAGATGCTATAACTGTGGAGGTAGAGGACATTTCATAAAAGAATGCAAAAAACCAAGGAAAAATGAACCTAAAGATACTGCTAATGTGGCTGAAGAAAGCTCAGATGAAGTGTATATGCTGTGTGATGTTAATTCTGCAAAATCCTCTTTGAATATGAATGAATGGCTTCTTGACTCTGGATGTACTTTTCATATGACACCTTTTTAAAGAGATTTTGACTAATTACAAGTCTGATAATTCTGGTTCAATTTCCATGGCTAATGAAAAATTATGTGATGTGAAAGGTTTTGGTGATGTCTGTTTGACTTTTGAAAGTGGTTTCAAATTGACATTGAAAATGTTAGACATGTTCCTGATCTCTGCCATAATTTGATTTCTTGTGCTGCCCTTGAGGAGGAGGGGCTAGAGGGGAGATGGGGTAAGGGGATCATGAAAATTATGAAAGGGTCTCTTACCGTTTTTAAAGCTGAAAAGAGAAGGAACCTATATGTCTGTCATGTTAAATATGATCTGCTAGCTGCATCAGTTTTAAATAAAAATGATTCTAATCTGTGGCATAAAAGGTTAGGACATATCAGCATGAAAGGTCTTGAATTACTGCACAAGCATGGCATCCTGTCTGGTAGTATAAATGAAATTGATTTCTGTGATGACTGCATCTTAGGGAAACAACACAAAGTTCACTTTCCTTCCTCATCATCCCCAAATCCCGTATCATCATCTTGTGTTCTTGATTATGTTCATGCTGATGTATGGGGACCTGCTAATGTCCCATCTCATGGTGGAAACCGATTTTTTCTCTCTATTATTGACAATTTTTCAAGAAAAGTATTGTGTTCTTAATGAAGCATAAGTCTGAAGTTTTTGAAAAATTCAAAATGTGGAAAAACCTGGTGGAAAACCAAACAGGAAAGAAACTTAAAGCTTTGAGGACCGATAATGGTCTTGAATTTTGCAATCAACAATTTTCTGAATTGTGTCAAGAATTTGGAATAAAAAGACATAGAACTACCCCTACACCCCCCAACAGAATGGTGTGGCTGAAAGAATGAACCGAACCTTGTTAAACAAAGTTAGGTGTTTACTTATAAGTTCTGGCTTGGCAAAATCGTTTTGGGGTGAAGCCCTCCTTACTGCTGCTTATTTGATAAATCGTTCACCTTCTGTGCCTTTAGTTGGAAAAGTGCCTGAACATGTTTGGTCTGGCAAAAATGTTGATTTGTCTTCACTTCGTGTTTTTGGCTGTTCTGCTTTTGTGTTTCAAAATAATGATAAATTGGAGCCTCGTGCTAAAAAATGTGTGTTTATTGGTTATCCTGAAGGAGTTAAAGGGTACAGGTTGTGGCTTAGAAACCAAACTGGTTTTAAAGTAGTAATTAGCAAAGATGTCACTTTCAATGAATCTGAAATGCCTTGTCTGAATAACTCATCTAAGACAGACTTAGATTACGGAGTATTTAATAAGGTGGAAGGTAGTAAAAGGATAACCAACAAGGGGAAGAAGATAGTGAAGAAACCCAACCAGAATCTGAAAATACTAGGATTGAAACACAAAATGATATTTCTTCTGAAAACATATCCATCACTCACGATTATCAATTAGCTAGAGATAGAGATAGAAGGGAATCTAGGTTACCTTCCAGATTCAGAGATTTTCACTTAGCCCTTAATACTGAAGGCAATGAACCATCCTCGTATAAAAAGCTCTAGAATCTTCAGATGCTAAAATTGGAAAAAATGCTATGAATGATGAAATTACTTCTTTACTTAAAAACAAGACCTGGATCCTTGTTCAAAACCAGAAAATGTTTCTATTGTAGACTGTAAATGGGTTTTCAAAAGAAAACATGAAGACAGTACAACTCGTTATAAAGCTAGATTAGTAGCAAAAGGTTTCACACAAAAAGAAGGAATAGACTATACTGAAATATTCTCTCATGTTGTAAAGTTTACTACTGTCAGAATTATTCTTGCTCTTACTGCTCAATTTGACTGGGAGTTAAAACAAATGGATGTTAAAACTGCTTTTCTGCATGGTGATCTTGATGAACAGATTTATATGTGTCAGCCTAGTGGCTTCATTAACAAAGAAAAACCAAACCATGTCTGTCTTCTTAAAAAATCCCTTTATGGCTTGAAACAATCACCAAGACAATGGAATAAGAAATTTGACCTCTTTATGAAATCTTTAAAGTTTAAAAGAAGTGCTTATGACCCTTGTTTGTATTTCAAATATGAATCTGAAATTCCTGTGTTCTTGGTTCTTTATGTGGATGATATGCTTATTGCTAGTCCCAGTTTGACCTTGATTGAAAACTTGCAGAAAAACTTGTGCAAAACTTTTGAAATGAAAGATTTGGGAAATGCAAAAAAGATTTTAGGAATGACTATTGACAGAAACAGGAAAACCTCTACAATTTTTCTAAATCAAAGTTCCTATGTCGCAAATGTGTTAGAAAAATTTTCAATGAAAAATGCTAAGGCTACTGCTGTTTCTTTGGCTGCCCATTTTCAACTTTGTAAAGAGCAAAGTCCTAAAAATGAAACTGAAACAGAACAAATGAAAAACATTCCTTATTCAAATGCTATAGGATCTGTCATGTATTTAATGGTGAGTACTCGGCCTGATATTGCTTATGCTGTTAGCTGCTTAAGTCGTTACATGTCAAATGCAGGTCTTCCCCATTGGGAAGCACTTAAATGGTTACTCAGGTATTTAAATGGCTCCGTTAGTGCTGGAATCAAATTCTCTAAAGATGCTGATGGTGTAAGCTTAGTTGGATATGTGGATTCTAATTATGCTAATGATAGGGATAGTAGAAGATCTACCACTTCGTATGTTTTTACTTTGTGTGGTGCATGCATTAGCTGGAAGTCTCAACTTCAAAACATTGTTGCCCTGTCCACTACTGAGGCCGAATATATTGCTACCACTGAAGCCTTTAAAGAGGCTATTTGGCTAAAAGGGATAATAACTGAAATAGGTTTCTTAAATAAAAAGGTAACAATTTTCTCTGACAATCAGTCTAGTATTCAGCTTTGCAAAAACCCAGTATTCCATGATAGGACTAAGCATATTGATGTCAGATACCATTTTATTAGAGACATTGTTGGAAAGGAAATTATTAACCTGGAAAAGATTAATTCTGATAACAACCCAGCTGATATGGGTACTAAGTGTCTACCTATAGAAAAGTTTAAGAATTGCCTTGATATTCTTAATCTGTGCTGCTAACCTTAACTTGTTCTATTTAGTGTATATCTTTCTTTTGCAGGTTCTATTACTTTGGGCCCCAGTGTCATTTGGCTATGATGAAGCTCACTTCCGGCCACTTGGATTTGGTCCAAGGTGGAACATGTTGAAATATTGGCCCAAATCCTCACTGGCCCAGAAGCCCAGTTCACTAGATGGCGGACTCTCAGACTTAAGCCCACTGGGCTACCCACACCACCAACCCGACCCGCTACCCGGTTCGGTCTCTCTCTCTTATTTCAAACCCTAACCCTAGTCTGACCCCTTGTCTTCTTGGCCGATTACTTTGGTCTCTCTGTCTCTTCCTCTCCCTTACTGCCGCGTCTTGTTTCTCCCCAAGCCGTCTTTCTTCTCGATTTCTTTCCACCTCTTTAATGGCTGCTTCCGTTATATTTGTCGGTCGATCCTCTTCTCTACTCACCAAAAGAAAAGCTAATCCCTTCTCTCTTCTCTCTCTCACTCTGTTCTTCGTGAACATTGACCTTTGTGGTCTCTTGATCCTTTGTGGATCCGAAGCCTTAGTGGCCTTAGAACAACCAAATAGCCTGTGTGGCTTGCCTTTGTGGTGTGTGCCTTTGGCTCGGTCTGGGAGTCCTGCAACCGTGAACTAGGGTTTGCTGGCCTCTTTGCCTGTGTGGCTCTTGGGTCTGTAAAAACCGGAACTGGCTATCTGAGCCTTTTGTCTCACTTAGATCCTAATATTTGATCTAAGTGTTTATTGATATATTGTTTGTTCGATTCTTTTATGTAATTATATTCTTGTGTAATTTCTGCGCCTGTATTTGTATAAGGGGTTTCTATACCCAAGTATTCTTTGTAATAATTGTTAGGGTTTCTTTGGAAGTTCGGAAATCAACTGATCGATACTCTACAGGTCCAAAGGGACAAAATATCAAACTTACTATAAAAACTTTGAAATACGATAACAAAGTAAAAATACATTTAAATTTGACATTGTAGGCCCCACATATTTACTTGAATCTTTCTATATATAACAAAGTAAAAATATGAATTTCATCCAAGTGAGCGCATTGTTTATGTATATTGGATGGCCATTTTGGATCTCATTTTGCTGCATAAAGAAATTAATCCAAAATATCATCACATTTTGTTACATTAATTATTTTATTTTTATTTAAATTTATTCCATCGTATAACTGTTTTTTCTTTATCCAAAAAATCTATGAGAAATTAATTAGTCATAGAATTTAAATTTATTTTTAATCTCACAATACATTTTTGTTATTGATTATCATCGTATTAAATTTTAGATTATTTATCAATTATTCATTTATGGTATTTACATAAATTAGTTAGTACGGCGACTTAAGTTCAATTTTATATGCAAGAATACTTTTATATTCATATAGTTATAGATCACTTCAATTTTAAATTTTAAATTATTTATTAATTAATTAATTATATATTTTAAATTATTTATGTTTATTTAAAATCATTTTACATATCGTAGAACAGAAATATTGAGACCATCCAAATAAGCATAATAACGTAACACGATTCGTACTATGCCGTATATGTCACAAAAAATTTCAGAAAAAAAAAAAAACACTTTTCGTCTTGATTAATTACTTATTTATTTTAGCAAATGGGAAACTCTAAATTTAACAAAAAAAATTGAAAATTGCCCCCTAAAATTTACCAAAATCACAAAGCAACCACCTCAATGTCTAAGCTATAAACTCAAAATTTCAAATTTTTCATCCTTTGGGCATTACACATTCTTTTCTCCCTTTAGCCTTCCTAAATGTAAAGCCTAGACCTACATTACAATAACTAAGGCAACACAAATGAAAGTGATGATACATTTATGACCATATACAGATGCTAACATGTTTCACCTTTCTTCACAACCTTAAAACATCTACTCTAATCTCCTCACTAACTTAAGACCAGCCCCATGAGCCATCTCATACAAGAACGTGTCTCAAACCAGCCGACGGCAGTAAACTGGCTGCGAAGTCCCGTGCCCACAAGTCATAGTGTATAATTTCCTCGAGTGAAGGTGTGGTCACCGATTCCGACTGATGCTTGTCGCATGTTAGCTCCACGACTTTGAATATGTCCAAGTAACTAATTCTGCAAAGAGAACAGGGTGTTGAGAAGTAGTTCAAACTCCAAACGCGCTAACATGATGGGATTCTATTACATATGCGCTGGGGAATGGCGACCAATGGTTTATAACGAGGTGAAAACAATGTTGTAATCTAGTATTTATAACATTAGAAGCAAAACTAATGTTGTGGAGGAAATCAACTTAGTATTCTGCAGTTGTTGTTACCGAGTTATTGTGCGGTGTGTTTTTGTGTCACTATTATTGCCAACGAGGGATTTGCTTGAAAGGGTTGGTTTATTTCTAGTGTTAATTATGCTGACACCCTGATTTAGGTAAATTCGAAAAGCATTTCAAGGACGAGAACGGCTTACTTCTCGTCAATAAACATTTCCACAGCTTTCTCGTTAGCTGCACTAAGAACCCCTGTCATGGTTCCTCCGGCTCGCCCAGCAGCATAAGCCAGATCTATGGACGGATACTTCACATGGTCGGGATGTTTGAACGTAAGAGACCCAAGCCTGAATAGACAATAGAGTTTCGAACTTTTACTTAAAAAACAAAGCAAATTAAGCATTATCAAGTTGTTAATCTCTACACAAAGGTATGGTAATTACTTGCAAAGATCAAGACGAGGCCAAGTGAGCTGGGAGCAGTAAATCCTGTCCGGCCAAGATAAGGTGTATAGAATAGGCAAACGCATGTCGGGCCACCTAGTTGAGCCAAAACGGATGAGTCCTAGAAACAATAAAAAAAATAGATGAAATGTTCATGATGTTCAATTCGGGTATTGAGCGAAAAAGAAATCAAATGCAGCTAATTCTGAAGTATATACACATATTCAAAAGAGCACCCAGAGAATTTAGGGGGTGTAAATAAATCGAGTCGAGCTGAATACATTTATTTTAAAAGTCATGTTTGAGTTTAGTTTGATTATTAGCTGATCGAACTTCAACGGACTTAACCAAATTCTTCATATGTACTTTAGCATTCTTTCAGTGATCAGGCCAAGCTCAAGGTTAATCAGAGACCGATGTTCGATGACTTTATCAATCAACCCGAGTCAAGTATCAAGGAAGTCGATTTATTTTTTAGCCCTAAAGAATCAAGGGAAGAAGAATATGGATTTACCTGTGTCTCAACCATCGAATGTATGATAGATTGGGGATGAATAACGATATCAATGTCGTCGTATTCAGCGCCAAAGAGATAGTGTGCTTCAATAACTTCTAGCCCCTGTAGAACAAAATGAATCACTTAATCTCGACAAAAGATTTCTAGGTCTGCGTAGTCTAGAGACTAGAGAGGTTACTTGGCATTTAACCAAATTGTCGGTATGAAAGATCAAAATTTACCTTGTTGAAGAGTGTGGCCGAGTCCACGGTAATCTTTTTTCCCATATTCCAGTTAGGGTGCTTCAAAGCATCAGCTACTTTCACTTCTTTTAATTTATCAACAGGCCAATCCCTATCGTCGATAACAATGTCAATGTTAAAGTCTGATTTTGTATGTATGCCGGTGTTAGCAATAGCTTCTTTTCTTGTGGTGCGAATAAGTTGTAGAAATTGGCAGTCGGTTGCTTATAATTTTTCCTTAAACTAACTTAATTTAAGCAATCAAAAGCAAAATTTGAAAGACAAACCACTCTTTTCAGCTTATTGCTGACAATAAGATGATAAATGCATTTGCAAACACCATCTTAATGTTATGTAAGAATGCAAAGAATTCCATAATTATGGATAATTACATGGGCACTCCTTGAGAATTAGGCATATTGCAAAAAACTCCTTGGTTTTGCAAAAATAACACTATAATCACGTTTTTACATTACAGATTCCCATTTAAAGACCATATGGAACATAAAACATGATTGCAGGGGGTGTTGGCATAATTTTCCAAAATCGATGGGTTTCTTGTAATACAACCAAATCTCAGGGGTATCTGTGTAATTATCCTGGAGGTTCCTATTGCTAGTTTAGAACAACATGCAATATCTAAGTTATCCAAATCTGGCTTCACGGAACCGCATGTCTTAAGTCTGACACAATGTACTATGTTTTTTGCTCTTACTAAGATCACATAAAACATGTAGCATATACTACAGGTCAATCAACGTTAGAATCTTAACGAGCTATCTAACACATTCCTGTACCTGAAAGCACCCCCTGAGGCAGTCAAAATGATGCGCCCGAGAGCACCTTCTGGCAATCCTTGTATGCACTGAAAGAAACGATTTGTCTCAGCCCAGAGAATCAATAGAGGTGGCAAAACTATAAGAAAGAAATTCTAGACACAATAATTCCTAGTAAACTGAATCTTCGTGCTTAATGTTACTTAGTTTAGGACATTATAAAGCTTCTTATAAACATACCTGAAATATAGCAGAATGTTCAGAATCCGCAGGAAGAATCTTAACTTTATGCTTGTGTGCGAGAGGGAGGACAAAGGGACCTCCAGCAATTAATGTCTCTTTATTGGCCAATGCGATGTCTTTTCCGGCTTCTATGGCAGCCACTGTAGGCTAACAAATCAAAACTAGATGTTAGATTTCAGACGCATTCACTCATCTAAAAAAAGCAAGGGTACAACATATGTTTTATCATGTACGATGTACTTGTGTGTTGGAATTCATGGTGATAGATCCTCATTTCTTGTCAGATTCTAGCAAAGTGAACTATAGACGGGCACAAACATTTGGAGAAAAGCATTTGAGTTTACCTTCAGACCGGCACAGCCGACAATTCCTGTAACTACGGTAACGGCATCTGGATGGCGGGCAACCTGTAATAAAATCATTGAGAAAGACCTTAGGTATAGATCGGCATCTACCAACGACAAAAGTGCTAATTGTTGGTGAGAGCTAACCTCGATGACTCCTTGCTCTCCTGGAATAATTTCGGGCTTGTCTTCAACATCAGCCAGAGCCTCTTTGAGCTTGTCCAGGAAGGACTCGTTTCGGACAGCAACCAGTTGAGGTTTAAATCTCTTTACCTGCAAGAAAAAGTGTTTCAATTGGAAAAATACAGATTACAGACAGCAGTGATGCTGTTGGATTGGTCTTGAGTTAGATCCATCTTATTCTTCTACATTGTAGTTTCCGACTCTTTCAGATGATTGCAAAACCACGTAATTCAGTAAACCACGAGTGATAAACATTTCAACTCCCAAAATGTAAGCGCTGCAGCAGGAATTAATTATCAAAACTAATCACCTGATTAGCAAGGAGGGTCACGTTCGAACCAGCTGCAAGCGCAACAACCTTAAACTTGTCGGGATTTTCAGCAACTATGTCCAATGTCTGCAGGACAAAAATTTGCACCAATCAAAAGAATTTCATAGTATAAACATGGTTGTATTCTTGTATGGTCAATGGCCTAAAGATGATACAAAGAAGTACACAAACAAAAATTTATTCAGTTTTAGGTTCTTACATGATCACACACACACAGACAAAGAAAAAAAGCATGTGCATACATAGGCTGCAAAAGGGATGATGATATTGGAGTGTGGAGCTTGAATCCAACATTACGCCAGGGGCAAACTTGTAATTTTACAACGCTTTACACGCGCTTGATAGGTGACCTTCTATATATTCACACAAAACGTGTACTAGAAAAACCAATCTTGATGAATCGTAGATGAACTACATAAGTTTGCCAACCGATTCTCTAACAATGGAAGTATTATAACTGCAAGATCTTAATCAATAATGTATTTCACCTGAGTTCCAATGGAGCCAGTTGATCCAACAATGGATATGGGCTTCGCGCCCTCCCGACTTTTCCTACCAGGCTCAGCCACAGCCCGGCCAAGCCGGAGGAGGTGACTGCCCTGAACTACGGACTCTCTTCAAGGCGGCGCCACCATTTTGCTTCCTCCTCGGACAAAACTGATCACCTAAAAAAAATCCACCAAGTTTACATAATATTAAAAACTTGAGCATATTGAAATGAATATCAAGAAATAATAAATATTCGAGCTCTCCAAATTTAGCATAAGTTAAAAAATCAAATTTCAATATAATTATAACTCAAAATTGCACCAGTAAAAATGTAAAAAATTCATAGCTGCACAAAAACCAAAGTAGGAAAAATTGAAGAAAAATAGAATTAAAGCCTGCACATATTTAATAGAAAATTCCTACAAGAGGATTCTACTTCACAATCCCACATAAATAGCCCATCAGGTTTTCACTGTCCAAGAATTCTTGAAAACCCACGAAAAAAAAACTGAAAATTAAATTAGACAGACATATACGTGTAAATCAGCATTGATAAACTGAGTTCAGAGATTAAGGCTGGAATTTGATTGTTGAGGAATCACCAGCGATAATAGAGGACAGAATGAGCAGAAGTGGAGGGACTAGGACAACATTACAGGATACCTATTGGAGACCCAGAAACGACTGTATGAAAACTGAAGAAGAATACGAACATTACGTTAGTTATTCTCCTTGGTGTATACGAAAGAACAGTATACGGTTAGAGAAAGTATGTTTGTCTAATTTGCCGAGAATGACAGTTTGGAGATAGTGGGGGAGGGAGAAGGAGAGACGAGAGTGAAGGAGTATCAAAAAATGATAGCTAACTATTAGGTGGAAAATTGGACGGAGTCTGTCCTCTTATGCGAGAGAGGACATAGGAGATGTCATTCAAACGTAAAAATACGCAAAGAAGCAACCGAAGCGTCAGATCTGGCTAAATACAGTTAGGGATAATGATACAGCGGTTAAAGACCCGCAAATCATTGAGGTGATAATGTTAACGATAAGTAATAAGTCTCACTTGATCTTTAATAATAGATGAGACACTAGAGGAATACTTCGAACATATAACGGCAGAGTTATTAATATGTCAGGACCATAAAACAACTGGCCTGAAATGTGTGAATATATAAAATATAACGCCTGGGACGCTGAAAAGCTTAAAGAACAAAAAATAAGATGAGAGAAGTAAAACTATTTTTTTTTGTGATATAACTCCCAATAGTGGAAGTACTTAGGAATTAACCGATACTTAGGATGAGGCAAGTCGCAGCATGCTGACAAAAAAGAAGATAGCAACAAAAGAATAAATAGGACTAAATAGAAAAAATCAGCTTCAGCACAGAATATCCATGCTCAGTATTCCAATCGAGAATAGAAAGGGCAGAAAATTAAAAAAATTACTTATGAATTATGTAAAAGGTGAAATATTATACGTGGGGCACGATGTGTGAGAAAATAGGAGCACAATAATGATATAAAAGTTGATTAAATATTATTCTAATATATATATCGAACCTAATTTCAACATATAGAGGCACTCTAAAAACAACAGAATAACTCTGTCGCCTAAAAGTGTTTTCATCCTCATCTCTCTACAAATATTCTAGATTTAACGTTATCACATAGTAATCAATAAATAATTAATACAAAGTTAATGACCATTCTGCTTTGCCTTCTCCATATATTTTATATCGAGACTATGCATAATGACAGAATATTAGGATTCTTATAATAACTAATAAAGTCAGACTTATATATTTTAATAATGTATATAGATTATAATTCTAAGAGTTCCAGTAAATTTCAATAAAAAAAAAATATTGCATCCATATCGGGCTCTCCTTTAGCAAAATCCCGAGAATAAAATTATAGCATGAAGAGAAGCCCTATGTTTTTAAAATAATAATTTATACTATTCGACTTCTTATTCTATTTCATTTATCCCTTGTATAGTAATATGCAATAAAAGATTAATTTAAACAGTTAACTAGACGTATTTAAATAAATACTTACGTATCAAAAACTCAAAGAAGTAGTACTAAGCAACGCATGCAGGAACCATCCTCTAGTTATCTTTAGTAAACTTTATAGCTATAATAAAATTACAGATAATTTTAATAAGTTAATAAGACAGACAATGTGCAAATGAAGAAATGTTACATATCATAAGGTCTAAGGAGATATTGGAGTGTATAGCCCTTATTTGACCTAAAAAACTTATACCACGGATAAACTAATGATATGATGTCTTTAAGTCTACTTCAAAAAATTGTATATATAGAAAGCTCCATCTAGGAAATAGTTGGTATGACAAAATTATTCTAGACAGGAGGCAGTTTTGACTACAGTAAGATTAGAACAATTCATAATTAGATTGTGTGAAGCTAATACGTTAATATAGTGGACTCTCTAATTTTCCTGCCGTCTCTTGAGATTCGAGTTTAATGAGTGACAAAGAAGGAAAATTGGAGAATTGAAGGTAAAAGAGTACGAGAGGTGGCTATAAAAAGTATTAGAGCTATAGATACACATAAAAAATATAGCAATAATACATAAGTAAGAGAAAATTGTAATAACTAACTATATACATAAAGTGTAATACAACATGTAACTAGTTATGTAAACTTTTATTTTTTTTTCCTAAACACAATTTGTTTCATCTCATTTTTGCATTCTTTTTTGAGGTTTTGGTAATTTTATATGTTGCCATGAATCTTCTTCATTTATTAAAAAATGGGAAAGAGGGTCCAACATATTCATCAAATAGGATTGTGCTTGTGTTATGTGTGACAATCAGGATCCCATAATGGATGTTTACATGATGGAAGAACAAGGGGCAACCATATGGGAAAACAAAACACATAGGTCAAGAACGTTTATACCTCATTTGACAATGATTCAAATCCATATCGTGAGTGTGACAACATTGAAAATTAGGCCATAATAGCGGGTAAGAATTGCAACGGAGCTAGGTAAGCCAAGGTGGTTCGGGGTCAAAACATTTCAAACCAACGAGTGTTGGTTTTTTGTATGGACCCACTCTAGAACTGTCCCAAACACCATTCCAAATATTTTTTTTTGTTATATAATTAATATAATTTTTATATATATAAATAGTCTAAAACTTATTTGATGTAATAAAAGTTAAATATATTAGAAATTTACATGGGGGTACTAAATAAACTACATACAAAACTTTTTTATATCTTTCTTCAACCAATATTTAGTGTTTAAGTAATCATGATATGCAAATATATATCACGTTATTAGAAGTTTGAACTAAAATTAAACTTAAAATTTAAATATACAAAAAAAGTTAAATACTTATTTAATTATTTAAAGTGAATAGCTGGTCGAGGTCAGGCCAGGCACAATTTTTTCATGGTGTAGGGAAGTGCACGGGTCTTGTATCTTTTAATTGGATTGGGTCTCAGGTCTGGACAGACTTGTACAAACCTGTCTTCATTACAAGAAATATAGCATTTTACTATATTTAATTATCATGGTTAAACACTAATAATCGTAGTAAAAAGTTATTGATTATGGTCATGTAACATTATTGATTGTTTTTTGCAAGTGTAGCTAATACATTTGTTATGGCTAAGAGCCATATCATGGTAAAAATAGTTTTCATGATAAATATGTTAAGTTTTTGCATCACTTTTTATTTTATCGTGGTTAATAATAGTTATTTACCACGACTTTAATCCATAAAATAAAAAATATAGGTAATAGTAACTTTTTTTCTAGTGCTCATTGTCATGCTCAACGGTTGATGTTGTTGCATGGACATGATTACAAGTTAGACTCTTTCTTGGGTCGTCTACATGTTTGGGACAACATATTTAATTATATAAACAAATTATTTAATATATTGAATAGAGGATTTTGAAGTGTCGGTGCATTCTAATTGGTAGGGAGGAAAAAAGGAAAAAAAAAAAAAAAACTCTTTTTTCTATAGGATGTAGGTCTTATAACATTGTTCAATACACCGGTATATGTAACACACTCAAATTTGTGTCACAATTAATTTTAAACTTTAAAATATAATTAATAATTTTAAAAACTATATATATTTATTAGATAAATAAAAGTATATTAAAATAGAAAAAAATATAAGAAATTATTAAAAAATAGACAAGAAAAAAAAAGAGATAAAAGTTGAGAAGAGAGAAAGATGCACAAAAATAAAATAATTAAAATTAAAAAAATGATAAACCATAAATATTAAAGATAATAAAAGAATGTTGTTCACCTATATATATATATATTAAATTTAATAACTGATTCAATACATATATAATTTCAAATCGAATTCTCAAATTCTAATGCAAGTGAATACATTCAAATGAAAAAATGAAAAAAAAAAAAAAAGGTTAAGCTGCTATAAAGTAGACATACACAAAACATTCTAAAATTCAAACTCAGAACTCGTTGAGTGAATTTATGAGGCATCAATTTACCACTTGAACGAGAGAGAGAGAGAGAGAGAGAGAGAGAGAGAGAGAGAGAGAGAGAGAGAGAGAGAGAGAGAAGATGTAAACAAACCCTTCTTAACAATTATGGCATTGTTGCAAGTCCAAAATCAAGAAAGTCCCTTTTTTTTTTTTTAATCCTGATTTTATTGACAATTAATACATTAATTAGTAGAACAATTAATCTATACTATTTATTAGAAGAAAAATAACGTAGCAATTAATTTGGTTGAGAAAATGGTATGAACTAAAATGCCGCCAAAGCCACCAAATACATTTATTTCTTCTATAAACAACTAACACTTTACCCAATTGACGCTATCAATAATTTTTTATCCCATTTAATTAAAGTCAATTCATTTAATATTTTCTTTTCACGTATACGCAATTTATTCTTGTGATATTGTAAATAAGCATATTATCTTAATATAAAAAAGAATAGCAATTTACTCTCTAGATACGGAGGTTAATTGCTTTTTTTTAAAAACACAGAAATATAATTTACTAAAAAAATTATAAAAAGATAATTTACACGTTTATAATATTAAAGAGGTAAATTGGAATTGCAGAAGGAAAGGAGTTGGTGAAGTTCAAATTGAAAAGCACGTGAAACAATTGTACACCAAATATCAGATACATAGGAGAAATTGTGGGGGAAATAATTTAAAAAATGCAAGAAAAAAGAAAAATTGTTAAAATGGTGTTGTTTGAAAAGGATTATGGATATAGGCAGAACCGCGATTTTAAATCGCGGTTCTCTCATTTTTAAAAAAAAAAAAAAGGTTTTTGCACCACAGCCTGCTTTTGCAGGGTGTGGTGCAGAAATATTAGCAGAGCCGC
This sequence comes from Sesamum angolense, assembly GCA_034509725.1. Classification (NCBI taxonomy): domain Eukaryota; kingdom Viridiplantae; phylum Streptophyta; class Magnoliopsida; order Lamiales; family Pedaliaceae; genus Sesamum; species Sesamum angolense. The sequence goes on along the minus strand of JACGWL010000005.1, from coordinate 7,928,301 downwards.
GTTGCCAAAACGCGGCTCCGCTAAAATTATTAAAAAAAAAATTCAGCGACAGCAGCCTGGCTTGAATCAGTCATCGTTAAACCGCAGCTCTGACGCGCTGAAAATCGCCCCCTTTTCGCCCCAATTTCACCGTTTACTTCTCTCTTCGATTCCGCCGCCGTCCCGTTCCATCGGCCATCGTTAATACCGTTCGACCCCACCACGAGGCGATCATTTTCCCCGATCAATTTGGGTTTTCATCAACAGACGGGACTGGGTTCTTCTTACCTTGATCGTGGAACATACTTGCCGTCGATTCGCCGCCGATTGAACGACCCACGGTCGCGGAGCACCACAAATCGACTCGTCTCCTCATTGAGATTCTAACAAGCCATAACCCAACCATTTTCATCAAGGCTTTGTGCAGATCACAAAAATCCGACACTCTTCTTCATGCCGTTGACCGCGCTGCATTTTCTCCGCCGTTTTCTGGTGAAGACCCATCTTTGGAATCGCCTTCACATGGAGAATCTATCCCTCCGATCAGAAACCATCATCAGAACCCCTAACGCCGTTTGATGGTTTGGCAGCCAACTCGGCCGAGTAATTGAAATGAAGAATGTTTTTTTTTTTTTAAAGGAATTGAAACGAAGATTTGCTCATTGATTTGTTTTATATGCATTCAAGAACCTCCCTCCTTCTGCTTGCCCTTCTAAACTCTCCTTGCATTCAAGAGCTTTGTTTCCCGTGAAAATGCAATTATTTGTCAGAGCCGCATTAAGATAACGCGGCTCTGACTGATTTCAGACAGCAGCCAGTAGGCTGCTGTCCTGCTTTTTTTTTTTTAATAATTTTAGCGGAGCCGCGATTTCAAAACGTGGCTCTAGAAACTTTATTTTTTTATAAAAAAAATGAAAGAACCGCGATTTAAAATCGCAGTTCTGCCTATATCCATAACTCTTTTCAAACAACACCATTTTAATAATTTTTCTTTTTTTTTGCATTTTTTAAATCATTTCCCGAAATTGTGGGCCTAATAATATTGGTTTGATATCTAATTCATTTAATATTTTGTGTGAATTTTAAATGCAAAGAAGGGACTCTATCAAATCTATAAATATATAAATAAATAGAGAGAGTATTTAAGTCAATATAAAACGGCTATGGTTCTTAATGAGGCTTTGAGAGTGATGTCATCAAAGTTTTTGGATGATAATGAGTTCTGGTTAAATCTGAATTTAGATTAGATGTCGTTTCTCTTCGTCCCATTTGGGATGGATTTTTAAGTTATAATCGGATTTTAAGATGAATTTTGGGTCTTTATGTTTTGATGAACACAAATTCAATCCAGACCCGTTCATTTAATATTTATAGGGTTAACTATATTTTGTCATTCGAATTATTATTGTTTTATATTTTTGAATTTTTTTTTGTCAACTTATTATCTTAATTTTACAAAATTTTGTATTTTGTTATTTATAACTATTTTTTGACTAATTTTTTTGTCGAAAAAATATTACATACAATACACATGTAGTATTTAAGGGTTATGTGATATGATATGCATAGCATATGATATTATTCCAACAGAAAAATCAACAAAAAATTAGTCATATATGGCAAAATATAAATTTCACAAAGTCAAGATGGTAAGTAGAAAAAAAAAAAAAAAAAATCGATGATAAATAATAAAAATGGGCATAATTTGAATGATAAAATATAATTTATCCTATTTTTTTATAATTGATATATAGATTTATATGAAGTATGTTTATATATGTGTGTGTGTGTGTGTATTTTACTTATACTTAAATATGATACATAACAATTAATTTCTTTATAAATTAAGATAATGGTATAAAATAATTTGTAGTTTCAATTATATGTAAGTGTTAAGTATCATAATTTTAAAGCATAAACTATGCCATATAAATATATTTATAATAATATTATTGTCTTCTATTTATAAATTGTTTTTAATATTTAAATCGTGTCTACCTGGTTTCCAAGTCCAAAAAATTATTGGAGGGTTAAATTTTAAGTTTTGACAAATTCACTTCAAACCCGACTCGTTGTTATCCATATGCACAAGAGATTATAAAGATTTGATGCTGGCAAAATATAATACTCCTCCTATGATTAAGAAATACAATTAGATGAGTTAGTACTATAATACTCATCTAATCAGAATAAGTAGGAAGTGTCTGATATCGAGCAGTTTGGACTTTGGAGTACTCTACAAAAGATTGATTTATGACAACATGGAATACAATCATATCATTGCAACCTTACTGCAACAAATGTGCTCCAGTACTACACAATCTCATATCAAGTGAATAGCTAATGGCAGAATCTCCTAACATAATGGATCAACAACCACTGGTTTTTACAATTCGGTTCAATTTATACAACTATCGTGGGCTTGTACTGATATAGACAATGATTAGCCATCGGATAGTCCTGCAAGTATATATTTCATGTGAAACGTCAACTGTAAGAGTGTGATATTGGTCGTCTAATACCGACTGTTCTCTTCTGCTTGTATCTCATCACTCGTGGAAAGCACAGAAGTTTTGCCGTTAGCCTCCATGGTGCCACCCGCCTCCGGGATTCTTGTGATCCTTTGCAACTCATCAGTTACATCTGGAGAAGGAGCCAGCAATTGGTTGTCAGTGGTCTGTTCTTTCTGATAAGATGGTTTATTTGGTTGTCGTATTGCTGCAGCTGCTTCAGGCATCACAACAGGAGGTGGCTGGGGAGGTACCCACGACCGCCTAGCAGGTTGTTCATTACCCAACACATTGGAAGATCCAGGTTTATTTTCATTGCCAGCTTCAAATTCAGTGATTCTGACATTCTTTCGTTGCCACCAAAGCGCAGCATCACCACCACTTAACGGGTTACTTGGGAATTTGTAATTTGAGCTTTCGCTGCTCTCTTGAGTCTGAAGAATGTTGGTGGAGTTGGTCTGAGGTTGACTAACCTCCCAAGGCTGATCGCAATGAGCAGCAGTATTAGTAATCTATTTGGTACAGATGATTAAGATAACACGTCTTTGTTTCGAACACTTTTAAGAAATGTTCTTGGGAGTTAACAATATTCCAAGGTACAGCAATGCATTACTTTGCTAGAGATTCAATGAAATATGGCTAATAACTCCGAATCATCATTTTTCACTTAGTGGAGATGAATATTTGCAGTAGAAGTATGTTACACTATTAAGTGGTGCATCTCACAACTAACCACTTAATAGGACCAACTATGCGTTTAATGTCTATATAATAGTGATTTACTGAATTATTTGGAAAGGTGAGAGATACGAAATGTTGCTGGGCGAACCTTTGGCCTTGGTGCTAGACGGGGATTTGATAGTGGTTGATTGGGATTTGGTGGCGTATCATTGATCTCCTGATACATTAAAACATGGAAAATGTTTACATGCTGAAGGAGGAAAATTTGAACTTCATAGTGCATGTAACAATATTACTCGGAGTGGACTAACCTTGATATTTGATGGTCTCTCTCCTCTTTGTATCATAGCCATGATCTGCAAACAATTCCCATATTAAGGTGAAAAGGAGAAAGAAGAGAAAGGCAAGATCATAGAAGATACATCATTATTCTTCTGTTCTTTCTTAATGAATAGAAAGTGGAAAGCATATAATTCCTACATAGAGCTCATTAAGATATGATATATTCATATGCCTAATACATTACTAATAATATTCCCCAGGACCTCAATAGAATTGCAATTTGTTTTCATATTTCCAAATTAAAAGCAATAGGTCAAGGGAACAAGGCATTTTACAACTATCAGCAGGTGTAGTTAATCACGACATCATTAATCTACTGTGAAAATTCGAAATCAAAATCCAAGTGAGAAATAGTAAGTGGACAATTTGAGCAAATGCATCTGAGAGCACTGAGCAATACACGAAGTCTTGTGCTTCTGGCGTCTGTTATGGACCAAAAACAGAGAGAAGCTAGACTGCGTATGGAACCATGAAGGTGGAGTGCAGGATTGAGAAGAAAAAAGTGTGAAAGAAATACCTCCATATATGACTTAGGATGAGGAGCAACAGAAGGATCAGCAGGTGCAGGGCGAGACGAAGATCTCACTGCACAGAAAACTCCAATAAATCATGATACAAAAGCACAACGGAGAATCTAACAAGAGGAGATAGGAAAATGGATGTAAAACTACCTGAATGAGAACCTAAGACTGTCTTTCCATTCACATAAGGTTGCTGGAAATCATGAAGACAAGTTAGACAATTAACAGTTAACAGCCAAAGAAATTCCAGATCGGTCACAGACTAGAATGTATCTGCATATACTAGAAAAATAGTGATAACAGCTCACCATTGAACTGGTCCCTAGAAACCTATTATCATCCTGTTGCTCTGCAACAATTTTTCCATTTGTACTTCGTCCTGATATTTATGGATAAAAGGAATTAATTCAAAGAAAGTCCTATATGAGAGGCTCAGCACAAACACTCTAATGTTAAGCGAAGAAGCTTTGAGGAGCACAATCTTAAAAGCCAGCTAGAGAATGATCGGTGGAGGTATTTAAATAGGCACTCTTCATTGTAAACCTCACAAAAAATAAGCTGGGTTCTAAAAATTAAGGTAAAAGTTAGAAACACAAAACATTCAAACAGAGAGGATGTCCATCTTGTCCGGACATATTTTGTTGACAAAACATGATCTGGGAAATCAGAAATATTGAGAAATTCAGCTTCTTTTACAATTGTGTCGCAGTCTTGCACTCTTTCGCTCTCTAGCTGCAATAGAAAGAACCTCAAGGAAACTTATCTGTGACAGAATGTACTCAGATATGGATATTACAAGATGAAGCACACAACAAATAAACTATACACTAAAGGCATCCCTAAAAGAAATAAAAACGTATAATTATAAACATAAAGATGATGCTGATAATAGTACTAATGATAACATGATGATGATGATGATGATGATGAATAAATCAATCAATCAAAACAGTTTAGCATCATATCTACGACAAGAAAAGTGGAAGAAAAACAATGTCTCAAGCAACTGAACAAGGCGCTACTCCTTACCACCCTCCAACATCTGTATAGCAGTCCTCATTGACTTCAGCTCATGTACTTGTGCATTTAACAAGCGCATAAGCTCCTCAAAGCATTTCTTCTCTGCAAAAAACAGAATTAATAGCAATCACGGAAGCTGCTAGTCAACAAAAGACAAACATATACCACATAATGTGAGCAGACAAATACTAAGTCAGCAAATAAATGGATTACAGTCTAGAGCCCATTAAAAGTCTACCTTCACTTTTTGTCGTCAACATCTGCCGGCTTGCCTCAGCTACATCAGCAGCCGCGGCAGCTGCGACTTTTGCAGCAGCTGCAGCTTCTTCTGCTATATTTGGTTTCCCATTGTTTTTCTTTAGTAGACCCTCTTCCTCTTCATCTTCTGATGCAACCTTGCGAATCCATGACTTCAACCTGGGAATTATTGCATTCTGCCACAAGCATGTCCACCAAAAATGACACGTCAAACTAGGAATATGAGACCATCTGATGGATGTAACTCCTAAAGAAATGCGAAGGGGAAAAAGTCAAAGTCTTTCCAGTTTTATGAGTTCAAGATGAAACTTATAGAGCAACCAGCATCATAGGGGAACTTCATATAAGTTATACCTTGAAAAGTACTAGTGTTCCAGCCCCCGATACAGCCAGGAAGCCAACAGCAAGAATGGCATAAGACCAGTGGAATCGAGAGTCTGTCACTAGCTTCGAAGCGCTACCCGCAGGTAAAACTGGATTAGACTGCACTACTTGTGTCGGAACTTGTGTCTGAACATCTGCTGAAGATTTTATGTTCCCATATTTATAAGGTAAATCAGAGAAGATCGAATATAATTAGTAATTCGATTAGCCAAACGAGGTCAAGTTTTTTTACTTATTATGACATGAAGACAATCTTCATCAAACAACAACATGAATTACCTTGATTGGTGACAACTGGCTCAGTCGTTTGAACAGATGGAGTTGGGTCCTATCATTTTTCCACAACACTTAGAATGTCAGTGCACACTTAGTCCTCGAAGGCCAAGTAGATGCCTTCATATTCAAATTGTTAAAGAATGCAGTTAAACAAAGAGTTCTACACCAAATTGGAAAGGAGGAGAAAAACTCACTGGAACACGCTGAAAGGCTTCGTCTATCTCCTCTTTTGTGAGTCCCTTCCTCTCAAGAAATGACCTTCGATGAATGACTGGTGATCCCCTAACCTTAGGATGTGAAAGAAACTTCACAGCATTTTGCACTTGCTCTTCTCGAATCGGTTGAGAGTTCACAAACACAGATGAGGGATAACTCTCTTTTACATCCTCCACCTTAGAACCCCAGCGATTATCAACAGTCGTTTGTTCCACCACTGGAAACGTAATCCAGGATGGAAGTACATCAGAAAGAGCAAGGTTTTGTACTAGAAAAATGAATGAAGATATATTCTCTCTTCATATTCATTCTCTCACGGCTCATAACTACAATGGATCAATAGGCTGTAAAATAAGGTGATAAATAATAAAATACGGCAGATATTCGGATCACCCTACAAACATTACAATGCTCATTTTCAAAACATATACATGATTTAACAAACCTACAGAAGTTCCATACCAAGAAATGCAGCAAACTGAGCAATTAAGCTACCGATCAGAAGTTTGATCATCCATTCTTAACTAGATTTCGTAAGATGGACTTAGGAGAGAGAATACATAAATAAATCAAAAGAAAAGTTTCAGCGAAAATCAAAAGAACTCAACCTGGGTTTTGGGGATTTTGGTCGGCGGAGCTCGCGGGAGCGTCAGCCTGAGCTGCCATGGCAGTGATGTTTACTGTCACTTTCGCTCAACTGAATCCTCCCAAAAACAGAAAAGGACAAAAGAGTCAACCTTTTATTAGCGAAAAATATCACTAATAGTCCTTTAAGTTTGGGTTTCATATTACTTTAGTCCCTCCCTCATTTTGATTTGTAACAAACAATCTTAACAAAAAATTATCAACAATAGAAAATTTTTCTATAAATTTAAAAATATTTAGTGCTTAAATTTATTTATTTTTTTGTTTATTCTCTTTTAAAATTTAAAAAAAAATAGGAAAAATGAATACATTAAATTACAACTCAAAAAATACCAAAAATGGGAAGAACATAGCAATTTTTTCCACTTTAAATGAAATTTTTGTTAAGTTAACGGAAATTTTTGATCAATTTTGATCGTTTATTTATTTATTTTTATTTAAATTTTAAAATATGTTCATATTAATTATTATAAATTATAAATTCAAAAATGATAAAATTGGGCCACAATATTAACCCATTGAAGGCCCAAATTATATAACTTGTTCAATAGTGATATGGTCAGCCCAGTATCAATCGGCCTGACCCATTAAGATGTTCACAGGGCTGTCATTTATCAAACGAGGTCAGCTCTCTTGGTACATTGGACCAACCCACATTGTATTACACCCAAACCCAATTTGAAAACTGGAAAAAGAATTACTGGTTTTTTTGGGTTGATGTCTTCATTTAAAGGATACAAACGCTCTCGAGGAGAAATTTGTAACTTAAGACTCCACTGAGGGGTCTTCATTAATTTTCCAGAGTTAAAAGGAGAAAATGTAATATGATTACACTCAAAAAATTTATATGTTATTGGGAGAGTTAAAGTGTTTTTGGGTGCGTTCAAAAGTTTTTTAAAATATATTATAAGATATTGAAGAGTGTGGTAAATATTTTAGACCAAGATTTTAGAAGATTCAAAAATAATATGTTATAATTTATAAGTTCCTTTAAGAAAAATAAGATCAAAATTTTTTTAACTATATTTTGTTTAGTATGATGAATTTTTTTAATTTTTTTCAAATGGAGTGATTTAAAATAATTTCTCTAAATTATTCCCGTAAATTTAAATCGATCAATCCAAATGCACTTAAGAGTTTTCATCAATTAAATTTCTTTCAAGAAATTGACTTATAATACAAGCACACCTCGTAGATGTCAGAATGTTTCTTGAAATTATCATCCGATGCTCAAGTGCGTCTCAATAGTCAATTCAGAGAAGATCCAAATGCAAGATTATAATAGAGAGGTGGAAATATACCTTCGTAACGAGGTTAGGAATATTTATAATGTTGTTCTTTATATAGTAAGTTTAATTTATGATTTAGAGGACCAGCCAAAAACCATGCAGTGGATTAATTCGATACACTGGTTTGACGCAGTCGAATATAATTAGGTTGTTGATTCAAAACAAAGATGAGCATCAAAGATAATTGATATAGGGACCACATATTTACACATGAATTGATTAAAAAAGGATTCCAGGATTGCCGAAAACTACTAAAACATTGTAAAAATCCGCGTACTTTTGTTAGGGTCTGATCGACTGGAACCTGAACCCATGAAGTTATCGTTAATTAAGATCTACTAATCCACATGTGATCAACGTATTTAATGATCCACTTCATATCGATGTGATTGGTCTAAATTGTACTTAATTATAAAGATACCACCAAGTACATACTATTAAATCATATTTATTGCAAATATTTTTTACCGACCTATTTGATTAAATAATTGAAAAAAAATAACTAGGGTGTATCCAATCTTCTTTTAATTTCTATCTTTAATTAAAATGTATGTAAATCAAGCACGCGATTTGAAATCAGATAATTCGAAAACAAGAATCTTACATAAACAACCTCGTCATCAATTGCGACTTAAAATCCATTTGAACCGATCCATCTACCACCTCAAGAAATCCCAATTAAGAAGAGTTTCATACCAATGTGTAGTGCAAACAAGTGTTCACTTTAGATTAAAGCCACAGCAATGGGCCAAGCACTTGCATGCCATCTTTGAGTGCACATAGAAAGGGTAGTAAGTACATCTCTTTCCTCATAGGAAAGTGGGAATGAGGATGAGATTCCACCATTTCTGACAGCCATGTCCAGACCTTAAAAACATTAGGCCCACGGTCAAGTTCATGTCAGAAGATAAGTATGGGGGACCAAACACCAACAAAACAAACACAGATCTAAGCAGAAAAAGGTTCTGCTGGATTTTAGCTGGAACTGATGTGGAGATTTCAGTTTCCCCACTTTTCTACTGCACCCCAATTCTGTCTGGCCCCATCAACTTCTTTCTCTCTCTCTCTCTCTCCTCTTTTAAAAGAAAATTCCATTAAAATTAGAAAGAAAAAAAAAGTATATATTTGGGTTGAAAAATGAAATTTCCAATGGTGCGATTCATACTGTTTGATATTATTATATCTAACACGTGTAAGAATCTTCGTAAGAATTAGCGAATTTTAAGAAGTTTATTTTGATATTTGGACAAATACATTAGATGTGATATAAATCGAAATGTTGATTTTTGCGTGATTAATGCTATTTAGAAATATTACATTCAACACGGGTAAGAATGAATCATTGGAGAATTTAGTGTATTAGCAATGACATTGCTAGTGTGGTGTGATCTACAATATTCGGGATCATTGCAGCAATATAGATATATGAGAATTAAGAATCTTGCAAGAATTAGTGAATAGATGGAGCTTATTTTGGTTTGTGGACAACTACATCAATTGTCAATATAATATAAAAACCATTGCTCATCATAGTATAGTTTATATATTTCTTAGTATCATATGACAATACATGTAAGAATCTTACAGGAGTATTATTGAAGCTTTTTTAGGGGTTTGTATAGCTTATTTTTTGGCTCAAGTTTATGTATACGAAACCCATTCAATTCATTTTAGAGTAAATTACGTCGATTGAAGTTATGTCTAATTTACACAAATAGGTTCACCTCTAGGGGTATTATTGTAACATAACTCAAGCGGTGATTGTGTGAAAGTTTATGACTGAATAGGGAATGCATTTATAATTACAACAATTATTTTGAAAAAAAAACACTTGTACGTTAGTTTAATTAAAATTTTAACTTTCTAAGAGGTCAGTGTAATATACGCTTAATTTTATCAAACCTATGACAAATTTATAAGACAAACAATCTGGAGGTATCTTTTACCTACCATCTTGATTATGACTGAATTATTGCTGCGAGTACCTAATGCAATTATTATTATATATCCCGAATATATATATATATATATACACATAATTTTTTGATATTCAATACATCAAAATATTAAAAAAATTCGATGACAATGCAAACGACAAAAAAAGATATTAATATTAAATTAAATTAATATCAAGTATCAACACTAAAAAGTGAAAAATAACAGAGAAAAAGCATTAACAGTCCCATATATTATAAAAATATACAAAATGATTTTTAATTGTACACAAGAAGATGATAAATAAATTAATTATTACAAGAATGACAAACAACTTTCCTTACAACTGCCACAGCATGATTAAGCAGAATCCCAACCTGGAAAAATGCCATTCAACTCCAGAACAAGAATCCAAAACACCAAACTCAATCAAAGTATACCTTTTTCTTTTGTTTTCTTTAGCATTGTATAGATAGGTCTTGAAACTGTGTAAAAAAAGGTCCCTGTACAGCTATCTTTTGTCACACTTTGATGCCACCATTGTTTAGTACTGTGTTTCTGTTTTGGTTCGAATCGAGAAGCGTTTCGAGTGATCGGTTCTTTCTGTTCCGGACCCTGCCTGCCTCCTTTAGTAGCTCCGCCAACCTCTTCTTCTCATCGTCAACGTCTGGATTTGCTGTCCCGAGCTTTTCCTCTCTCATTCCGACAACAAATTCAAGAATTTCAATGGCATCATCGAGTCTGTCAAAAGCATCAACGTCAGCCACATGCAAGAAATAAAACTGGAAAAAATAACTGACTTCATATCCCATTAGGTTGTAATAAGCTAATAAGACTCATGGCTGCATTCGATAGGGAATTTCCCAGGATAAGTGTAAGTGTCCTCTTAGTTGATCATGCATATGAAAGTAATAGGAAGAGTAAGATCTAATCACACAGTAGAGCTAATGAATATACTCAAGCTTGTTGAAATGCTGTCAAGAAATAAATCAGTACGTATCATTAAAGATAAACTCTTATGGTTCTGTAAAGAAGATTACTAGTTAGAAATTCGGCTGATTTTATGTTAAAACTATCGCTCTCAGACAAAAATAATAATGATTATTACCTGCCAACAGCATCATAGGTTCCGGCAAGGTTGCTGTAGACTCCAAGTGTGTCAGGATGATACGGTCCGTATTCTTGCTCTAATATGGCCCTTGCTTCTTCAAATAGATCCACGGCCTCATTAATTGCATATCGCTGAACGCAAGCTAGGCCCATTTGGTTAAGTGCGATACCAAAAAAAGCCGATTTCTTCTCTCCACTAGCTCGAAGCTTTGTAGTTGCGCTTCTAAACGAGGAGTAGGACTCTGAGTAGTTTCCCATCATATAGTACATGACTCCCATTTGAGCTTCAATACCGGCAATTGTGTTCTGCTGACCAGGAGCGTCGTTATATATTTTTAGTGCCTTCTGCAGCAGCTTTAATGCCTGTTCAAGCTCTTCCATCGACTCATATATGGCAGAGATATCGGTGAGACCACTAGCAATTTCCTCTGGGGCGATCCCGGGTATGGGCTTTTCATAAATTCGGAGGGCATTTTCACAGTAGGATCTTGAATCCCTAAACTTGCCTGTCTTGTTGTATAAGTCGGCCAGACGAACGAAAACAGAAGCGACGGCAGGATGGTTTTCGCCTTTGGTCGACTTGAGGGATGTAAGTGCCTTTTGGTAAGCAAATATCGCCTCGTCATATCTGTTAAGGGACAGATACGTATCCCCGATGCTGAGATCAACAGATGCCACTTCTGCTTCCTGCCCGTTGGCCACCATGGCCATGCTGGCCAATACAAGATGCTCGAGTGCAGTTTCATGATCTCCCTTGGACTCACAGATCATCCCCATGAGTCTTCTATCTGCTGCCTCTTCAAGAGAAGCAGGCGAACCGCTCTCTTTATGTATGTCAAGAGCCATCTGACAAAGCTTCTGAGCTTCATCAAACTGCATCGCTTGGATGTGAGCTTCAGCCAAGTACCTACAAGTCTCGCCAACTCGTGGATCGTTATCTCCGAGAACTTGTCTTTGGACTTCCAAACCAGTCGTGTAAGATGAGATCGAATTCTCAAGCTGACCCAACATAGCATAAGTATCTCCTAGTTGCATATAACCAGCAAATTTCGCAAGGGCATGATCTTGTCCTTCCTCGATCAAGGGAATCTCAATCGAATGCTCCAAAACTGGAATGGCCTCCGCATACTGGCCTAAGCTACAGTATATTGCAGCCGTGACGTGTAAACACATGACTACATCTAGACTTGGCTTCCCATCAGAACATTTCTCAAACGACTTTGCAGCACGTAGAGCTAAGTCAAGAGCTTTCCGGGGATTATCCCCAGAAGATATCAAATCCCTAGCTTGCTTGAGAAGAAATGGCCCCAGATCAGGATTGTCCAACCCATCCTCTGTTCCATTCTGCAATTTCAGACCCCCAGCAGCTGAATTCCTGTATTTCTTCAACTGGACGCCCCCACCTGTTGTTTTTCTAGCATTCTTCTCACTCCGCCTGCCAATGGGAGGTTTCACCGGACTTTTGCTCTTCGGGCTTGATTTTGAAGAAGTTTCAGGTTCCAACTGTAGGTTAGAAGCTTTCTTTGACTGATCAGAAGGGCTACTTGCACCAGCAGCTTTGGAGTTATCAAGCTTTCCCGTGGACGAACTCTCCTTCTTGGAACCAGAATCACTGTGATAATCACCATTTTCCGGCTTCTGCAACTCTTCATCCTCTTCGATTATCTCCACCTCCCTCATCTCTCCTCCCACCAGATGCCGCAACTCCGAATCAATCCGAGACTCCTCTCCATCAGATCCAAAACTAGGCCTTGAAGGGGATTGATCAGAACTCTGCATCTCACACACATTCTCATAAAGCTGGTCAATTGAGGTATCCACCACCCCTGCAACATTATCTCCTCTATCATCATTCTGATGACCTTCTGGAGTCAAACTACGGGCAGGAGAGTTATTCGCCACCGGATTTTCTTTACAAGCCGTATCATTTCCATCCCCATTCATTTCATTCACTGCCCCATCCTCATGAATCCCATCCATAACAATTCCAGGCATAATAGCAACACACAAGCCGACAAAGATCTCTCAGGACACAATCAAACACCTGCTGCAAAATTCCAACAGCCCACCGAATTCAGACAAAAAGCAAGTCAATTTCCTCAATAATTACACATCCAAGTCATCAAGCTAAAAGAAACAATCAGATCCAGAACACAACTCCACGACTCAATTAGACATAATCATTAAAGAATTTGACAAAACAATCACAAACACTAAGCAGGCCAACATTTTCAGCCCTCTTTAGCAGATCTTAGCTAATCAACTCAAGCTTCCAACAGCAGAATAAACACTCCGCAAAACACAATTACTAACAAAACCAGTAATCACCACAGAACCCACACATGCATGTCCCAGTTGAACTGAAACAAGAAATCAAGAACCATACAAAAACTGTCATAGTACGGGATAAAAACCGCAAAGATCATACCTTTAGCAAAAACCCATGTCAAAGAAGCCGACAGTGTGTGTCTGCGTGAGAGAGAAAGAGGAAAAAAACGCTGTCTTTTTGGTGGGTTTTTCAAGTGTGGGGTGTGCTGTGTATATAGAAATTCTTTGCGATGAGAGGGAAGGGGGACAGGCTGTGGGAATTAGGTAGAAGATTGAGGGTACGACGGGGAATTTACTGTAAAAAGGTTTACAGAGGTGGAATGTCAGACGAAAGTGGAAGGCGACTTCTCCCCAACCCTTTGCCCTCTGCAACTGCCGCTTTGCTGTTCTCAATGATTTTCCACAGCCATTTGCCACGTGTCTTTTTGTGGTTGGTGGCATCGGCATTTTACCAATACACCCTTCTGATATTATTGTCATTAAAAAAATATATTTTTTGTTTTTCACATAAAACTTTTTAAATAATAAAAATTGTACTATAATCTACTTTAGGTTGTCAATTTAAAAATAAAAAAAAAAAGACTAAAAGAGTAATGTTATTATTCAACTTTAGTTAGTATTGTTTTTTCCCTTCATTTAATTTTTGGTAAGAAGAATCATCTTGATTCACTCATATTAATTTAATAATTCGATACTTTACGAATTAAATGATACAAATTTAATTTATAATGAATCGTACTGTATTATTTCCCAACAATTTTACTCTTGTTTATTATATTTCCCTTGATACTTGTTCTAGAAAAGGCAAGAATAAAAAATTAAGGGTAATATAGAATAACACATCTATAATATTACACGTATCGTGCAATAACTATTAAATTTTATATACTAATAAAATAATAAATCATAGGGTAAATTACATCTACCTCCCCTGAGGTTTGACATAATTACAAATACCCCTCGTTGTTTGAAAAATTACAAATACCCCCTAATTTTAACGACCGTCTAACAATTACCCCAATCTATGCATTTTTTATAGTGAACTGACCAAAATACCCTTATGAATTAAAATTTATAATTTTATTTTATTTTTTTAAAAATATTTTTTTTATCGACTAAGGCGATAATTTTTTTTAATTTTTTTTTTTTCATTCATCCCATTCAATATTTTTATAAGATTTTAATTTAAAAATAAAATAAAAAAATACTGTAAGGGCAAAGTTGACATTTCTATGCCTCCATCCAAGGATTACATAATTTTATCAAACATTAGGGGGGTATTTGTAATTTTTCAAACAACGAGGGGGTATTTGTAATTATGCCAAATCTCAGGGGAGGTAGATGTAATTTACCCTAAATCATAATGAGTTCTCTATTTGTCTGCATATTTTACAGGGTTAGAAATCATAAATCTTATATTTAATATATTTTGAGATATCCGCAACATAAAAACAAAATATATATATATATATATATATATATATATATATATATATAACAATAAAATTAATGAAAATACTTGCATTTACTTATTTGTTATGTGTTACATATTTTATTAGAGAAGTTTAAGCAAAAATAAAGTATTAAAATTTTAAGGTGGTGTTTGCTTATTTATTTATGAGATTTCATAAAGTCATCGTCTTAATTATAAGATGTTATATCTTATTAGTCTCAAAATAAGCTGTTGAAGTGTTTATATTTAAGATTATTGAGGTTATAAAATATTAGTAATGTCAATTCGTAATTAATTTGAATTAACTTGTTAAAATCATTATAAAAAAATCAACAATTCTTGAGGTTTTTTTCAAAATAAATTGGATCCTATAAGCCTTAGCTCCCTGTAAGCTTTAAAACATCATATAAGATGTTTTAAAAACTTTATAAACTCGACAGAACAAATCCCTGCAATTAAAATTCGAGCTGAGTTTCTTAAAACGTTCTAAGATCAGCTAGTAACTCGATGACATAATCTTTTTACACGTATAAATAATACAAAGAAGAAAAAAAAGTTGAAAATTATGAAACGAACACGGGAATTATGGCGATGATAATGGCATCATAATATTCCAATAAAGATTATGAATTATTAATCTAAAAGGGGGAAATTGATTAAGATATGATATTAATGTAATATTAGTGGTTGAACTGATTTAGAAAGCAATGATAATTGTGATAATATTCCATTGAATAATCATAAAAGTGAGTCAATTTATGATTCTTGTTCCCAAGTAGGGTCAGTTTGTAGTGTATGGACAATGATATCTCACGTACCTTACCTTTGAAATAGGGCAAAGAAACATATTCATTAAAATTGGCTTATACGGGAACCTTGCCTCCTCTTATCCAAAATTCAATATTTTTATTTATAGTAAATCATAATCGATAAATTATTTAAAAAATTACAAATATCCTATTTAAGTAAAAAAAACAATTATGTGATTCCTAAATTAATAATGATGATGGAATTACTACTTTACCTTTGTTACTTTCTTAAAAAATAATTAAAAAAATTTTTAGAGTGAGTGAAGTAAATAGTCCATAGAGCATATTAGTTCATAAAAATATTTTAGAAAATTATCAAAAATGTATCGAATTAATTTATAATCCAAAATGATATGTAGTTAGGTCAGTTACGAATAAAAGTTGATGGGACCTAATAGAAACTAATAGAAACGGACTCATTGTTAGAGGAATATTAAAATTATGGTACTTGTATTTTTTTAAAAATGAAGAAATATTTATAATTATGTCAAATTTTAAAAAGATGACTGTAATTTACCCTCTCTATCTATTTTGGAATATTATCAAAGTATTATATTTTTTTCTTAGTAATTAGTCTTTAAAAAAATACCGCCTCATTTAAAATATAATAGTTTTAGTGGTATTGATCTCCCACCATTATTTTATTTGATTTTTTTTAAATTATAACCAATTTAAGATAACTTGTATATATTAAGTCAAAATTACTTGAATTAAAAATTTTAAAATTTGTTAATGAGGCCCAAATTAATTGGCGAAATTGAGTGCTCATGATTTTAGAGGTCATGGTTACGGACCCGCCCATATGTGTGAGATGTTATCCACTATATAATATGAGTTGTTGTTACTGGATAAGTAATAGTTGTTCAAGTTGGTGTAAAGAATTCTGTAAAATCAAGCAAAGATATTTTATTTTGAATTAGTGAAAATCTTGATTTCTTCCATCAATAAAGGGTTGTATTGCATGGATAACGTATAAGTAATTTCACAAGTGAATTATCATCTCTAGGATCTGTGTTGATCCATGGTGAAAATTTATATTATTACTAGCCATCGTGATACGTTATTTCTACGTGCATATAATAAATAATATTTTATATTTTAAAATATATTATGAATAAAAAATTTATACAAACCAACAAAAAGAAAAAAAAAAAAAAAGAAAGCAACAAAGAAAAAATAAATCAATTTAGGGATATTATTGGTACTGGTATAATGATAAAGTTGGTGTTGCAGTGTCATAACTGCCATTTTGTGAGAGAAAAATAGCTTTTCTTTTATATAGTATAGTATAGATAAAAGAAAATTTTTTTGGCTTACTAATTTTTGAATATCCAAATTTATTTTTAATTCTTTTCTTCTATTAAAAAAATTGATCAAAATAGTAATTTTAAATATTTTTAATAATTATATGATTACTTTTTTTCTTTCAACCCACTGCTCCATGTTTCTCTATCACATTCTCCATATCCCCCCCCCCCCCCCATGCTTCCATATTTTAATGATGTATAATTATAATTTATTTTTTGTGTCTCACCTTCTCAATATATCATTACTCACAAACTTTCATAATTTTAAAAAATTTCTAATTATAATTTATTTTTCTTTCTCAATGTACTCCACGTTTTTTAATCTCACATAATTTAAATAATTTCTCTTCATCTCATATACTATTTTTTTGTATGTTCGTAGGGATAGCGTGCAATAATAACTAATTAAATAAAAACCGACCAACTTTTATATACCAAAATTTAAAATTATACCCATAAAATATAAATTTTGTTTTAGAGGTGGTGTGGCTATAATTAGGGTCAGAAAGAAGATCAAAGTGAATCATAATTAATAACAATAATTATGAAAAGAGTAATTGAGAATGGTAAATATACGATGACCTGGTCAATAAAATCAACGGATAAATTATAAAATAAATTTGATAGTATGCCTTGTATTTTAAATAATTTTTATCTAAATTAGATTTGACAGAATTAATCACACATACTAAGTATAAACAAACTTATTTTATCGTAATTAATCACATTTTTTTGAATTGTATACCAATTACATAATAAGTATAATATAACCAATATATATATATATATATATATATATATATATTACATTTGCATATAATTCATCCAAGTTTGTAAAAACATGATGTGAGCTAGATTTTCTCATATTTTTTAGTTTACGTTATGACGTATATTCATATTGATTTCTCAAAAGAATGTAAGATAAGATGATTTCATAAAAGATTATCGGATAAAAAAAAGGTCATAATAGATTGCGGGATAAGAGGTTGTTATAATTTAATTTAAAATCCGGATGCCAATACACAGTGGAATTCATATGTGAGATAGAGTGGAAATAGAAAAGATGTTTGTTCTACATAAGAATATGATGATAGTTATTTGGACTTTGATAAGAATATAAGGTGGATGTGGGTGTGGACTTTGTCATACATTGAAAGTTTATTGAATAAATAAATGTGTTATATTGAGTTTAAGGTTTAAATATTGCTTAAAGTATTATGGAGACACCACATGTGTTGTTGCTTGTCTCGACCTGGCTTGCTGTGGGACATAAGGTGAATTTTTGTTGATTAGTTTTTATTGTTTCAAATGTTTAAATTCTAGATTTTAATTCAATTTTTATTGCAAACACACCGCACCTTCAACGCAAACTCTTCAGAAATATTCTATACCTGAAAATCCTCTCTCAATTTTTGCTCGGGTTTTTCTTAAGATTCGAGTTTGCTCTTTAGTTTTTAGTGGCAAAGTGAGCGTTGTTCGAGGTATTTTTCAATATACTATAATATTGAAAACAAAATTGTCTTATCATGAAATAAATTACATAGTACCGGTGTACTATCGTAAGTATAATTGCAATTATATTTTTCGGAAAGCAATCAAGCATATTTGAATAACCTTTGATCTTACATTGTATTCTCATATTCTTATTAGTTTCTTCCCCTTTTTCTCTATGAGGTGGGGTACTCGATCCGAATTACCCGAACTTTCATTACATGACTCGACACCTACCCCTAATTTACACTATGAAATGCATTTATTATGCTTCAAAGAAAATACAATTTTATCCCCATTATATTGCTATTATTCTATTATACTGTGTATTTTCAAAATTAGGCAGATAAATTCATAATAGGTTGTATTCCTTGAATTCTGCTTGTTTGCTAGAAGTCCATATTGCACTCGTGAATTTTTTCTTCCTTCTATCACATAAAGGATAAATTACGATATCTTTCACGATTTGATATAATTATAAATACTTTTTAATATATAAGTATTCTCTTAATTTGTTCGTCTAATAATAAGGTCATTCCATTAAGATTTTTCTAATTTTTATGGTGAACTGACAAAAATGTACTTTTAGATTAAACTTACAATTATATTAATATATTTTATAATTTTCTAAAATATTTTTATGAACTAATATTCCCAACAGATCATGTATTTTTAATCACCCTTAAATTCTTTTTACATTTTTAAATTTTTTTTGTTGGTTAGAAAAATTCAATAAGGATAAAATAGTAATGTTCAATTTATCATATAGGACTACACAATTATTTTTCTTTTGGGAGCGATATTTATAATTTTTCAAATAATGTTGGGGTATTTATAATTTCGCCAAATCTTAAGGGAGAAAATTATAATTTACCCTTAATTAAATTGGAAAGGCATATAATAAGTGCAATAGTAGTTAGCAACATATGTAGCTTATAAAAACCATACATATTTATTTTGTCCACCATCTTTTAAAATTAATTTTCCTTCGTAATTGTTATA